>OZ026606.1:23075072-23125072 GCA_964020085.1 Micromussa lordhowensis
CCGCGTGAAGTTCAAAACCTTGGCAAGTCAGATTTTTGGGAAAAGAAATCGTTCGATAATAAATCTCTTATTAGACGTTTTGGTGTGTAGTATCGCTGTATATTTTTACTCGTTGTTTGTATTTTGACTCGCCCTACGGGCTCGTCAAAATACCGCACAACTCGTAAAAATATACAGCGATACTACACACCAAAACGTCTAATAAGATATATGTATTTTCTCCCGTGTTCGGGATCCACCGACAAATTGTAATGTCTGACACCCTTGCTCTACCAGCTGTTTTGCGGGCACAAAGTACTAGCGCTTCCAGTGCCAAACACAGAAAATGCAAGAACTGACCTTGGAGTTCACGAGCATCCAGATAAATACATCTTTGTGCCCAGGCTCTCTCGGTTTGAAATTGGCAATATAAGCATTTGCGGCATGCGCGAGTTTTGCCTGCGCGCCGGGAATTTTTTCGATCTTGTAATTTTTTGTAACTTTCCTGGTAAGCAGCAACATTCTAACGTCAGTAAGGGAAAGCTGGTGTATTGTTTTCTTTGGGGTTCATTTTTTTCCGGACAAATTTAACCTAAAGAAGGTTTCCGAACCCTTCACATACCCGGGCTACACACTGAATTTCGATGTGAAGGCACATTTTTTTCCTTCAAACCCACTTTACATACTGATCCATATAAGCAAACCACTGAATATGTAAGCAAGAGAGCTTCTCAGCAGGCAGGGGAAGACTTGTTTTCTTAACAGCGAAATGCCGAAAAGAATTACAAATAAAAAATATAAATAAATCAACCGAGCGACATCTTCGCATACCTTACTACAGTCCGCTGCTCTTTCCCATTGCAGCTTGCATTGTTACCTGAGCTAAGGATGCGCAGAAAGCTGAGCAGTACGTTTATCCGCTCCGCAACTGACAGAGTACCATAATCTGTCACGCGTGACGCGAGGGAAAGCGTGAGAGGAATACAGCGCAAGAAAGCGCTTTCTCATATTCCTGCGACAATTTTTCCTCACACGTTGTGCGTTCTTCACCGTCACACTCGACGGACCACTATGCAAAAGAGAAGCTTCATGTAGTCTGCATCTGATACAGAGCGATGCATCAAATTCTTGCTGTCAAAAGAAAAAAAAACACTTGCCAGATATTAGAGATTAACATGTGAGGAGGAATGTATGGCAGCTAAGAAGGGTCACCATCCATTTTTGTTTGGCTTTCTGTTATTTAAATTTTTATTTTGAGTCTTGTCTTTGTTTTAATTTTTCTCTTTGTTTAGAATATAACATTATTGTACAATACGAATGACAAGGCTTCCCGTTTGCCACTATATTCATTTACAATTTGCAAAGTGGGGCGGCATCCACAGTGCAGTCACGCATGGTTACTAGGTCACGCGATGTTGAGTGAAAAATATTTGCATTGCCGTCGTGGACATATTCATTGCTTGTCTTTCTGAATTTTCGTAAGATGAACCGAAGATTTCGTCTTACATCTTAGGGAGAGAAACTCGGTTATTCACAACGATTTCGATATTTATAGCTTCGTCCTTTGTCATCCGGATGTTATAATATTCACTGAGAATATTGTTAAATTAACACTTTAAAACAATGTCTTCTGAGATGGCAGCCGTCACTAACTATTGTAAGCTCCAATATTCATTACTTCGATTTTAATATTTATTTAGTTATTTTCACTCAACGCCACTATATAGCTACTTTTTCAGAATATCCTGCTTTGGAATATACGCTTTCTTAATCTTGGATCGTCGACTGGCATCGAATACTGTTTGAGAAAGGCTGAGTGAAGTCTTCATGTTTGCTTCTTCTCCAAAAGGCTGTATCGTGGCTCTGAAACAGGTCTTATCGTTCCGTTTATTTTTCCGTTGTAATCACAACTGACCGTCAGTTGTAACAGCAAGAAATGTTACCTGTGATCATTGCCTCCCTGCAAACCAGTTGCCTCAAGAACCGACAGTCAGGCTTCACTTGCAAGGCATACCGAGTAGTTTTTTAAACGATTATTGTCCCAGTAAACGTTTCCTCTGACGTTGTAGCGAATGGCGAACTCCACCTTGCTCGTTTTGTGCCAGAGTGATAGAAAGGGAATACGAAAAAAGAAAGTATCCATTGTCCCATCAATTGAAATCGAAAGATGTTCCGCGGGCTCCTCGCGAAACGTTTTCCAAGCATCCACGGTGAAACGTACCACAACCTCCTTTTTGTAAGCAATGTTTAACACTCGTACAAAGCCGATGATAGCTTTATCACAAACTACGCTTTCCAGACAAATGTACTGTCGCGTAACTCTTTCAAGAAAATCGTCTTTGTCGACTGGTTGCTCAAACAGGCACGTTAGATATTGCCGGCGAGTTGCCTTTGCTTTACGGTTTTGTGAAAAGCAAATGTCTGTCAGGCTATTCCTTGGAGAGATTTCTACCACATTAACCAGCGAAAAGCCCAGTAAATCGGCAAAGGTAACTCTTTTCTTTTTTCCCATTTAGAAGATCCTTAAGTGTTTCACATTTAGGGCTTCCAGCGGGAATATTATCCACCTCAAACGCTCAATTCGGTTCCGTAAACAACTTCAATCGAACGTGCAAGCACGCACAACTGTTCACGTGAGCAAACAGTCACTTGCACGTGTACGGAGAATAATTTACATAAACAACGTTAAAATTAGATCAGCAAATAATAATTGATATTTTCAAAAAGAGGATTTGGTGATGACGTTTTTCGCGAGTTATGACCTAAATAGTAGAGAGATCGAATGGATCAGGGCAAGTCATGCATAATCACGCCACTCTTGCAAATACATGCAGCTGAATATTGAAGCAAATTGTAAGTAGATTATGTAAATATTCGAACGAAAGCCTGGGTGGTGATGGATTTTTGTCGAATCATGTCAAGCAAATGATATCGGACAAATCCTGCAGAAAAATCAGTTTTTTTCTAGAAATTTGTTTTCTAGACTAAGACAAAGCAACGCATTGCCGTTTTTCAAGAAATGATGAAACCTGGGATGAAAATCCTTCGACTGACCCGATCAGTGCTTAGCCAAGGCGAGGAATGGGGATAAGTCCTGCATCCCAGTTGCCGGAAATTATGAGCAAGGTGGGTGCTGAGTGGTCCAACGAGGTGGGAGATGGCTTTGGCGGCTCCACATGTGGACAAAAGTTACGAAATCCTGCCATGTGATAGGCTATTCAACAAGGACAAGGTGGAGCATGCAGTCTTGCCTGCTCTTGTTCCGCCCGATAATGTGTTCTCCTAAAAGAAATCTAATGGATCAAGCTTGTGCCTCAGTCAATGAACGCGCGAAAGAAACTTGGCCTATATCTAGCCATCTTGACCTCAAATTTGGTCACTAACCCATATTTCTTTACGATTAGAGTTCTGTACTGTAATCAAAGTGCGTGACGGGTAGTAAATGTGTGTCTGAAAATATCTCATCAGGTTTCAACAGTTCACACACTGACGTGATTACAAGATCCACGCAACCAAAGTAAGAGATGTGGTCAAAGCTAGCCGAGCTGAATTTTGGCAGCTGCATGGAGAATAAAGTACCAGGCGAATGCCTGAAACTATGCTGAAAAGAACACTGAAATAGTTAAACTTGGGATCTGAAAAATCCGCAGTCGTCGGAAGCAAAACGTGAAGACATATGAAGTATGATTCTTTGACCTCTGCTCTTTGGAAGAAAACTCAACTTGGTCGACTGCAGCTAGGAAAATTGTACGGCTTTCCCTAACTAAAATAACAATTAAGTGTAGGCAAAGGTGCTAGGTTACGTAAACATGACCATACTCTGGATAAAAAAAAATATATTTGCGTGTTGAATTCGAA
The DNA here is from genome assembly GCA_964020085.1 of Micromussa lordhowensis. Lineage (NCBI taxonomy): Eukaryota > Metazoa > Cnidaria > Anthozoa > Scleractinia > Lobophylliidae > Micromussa > Micromussa lordhowensis. The sequence continues at coordinate 23,078,910 of OZ026606.1, forward strand.
AGGTACACCTGCAGCCCGTCACTGCAGAGGCATAACAGGTTGGGGCTGATACTGATCTAATGCCCATGAACTCATAACCAACAACACAACAAGGAGATAACTGAACAATCTTGTAAGCGTCACATGCTAGCGAGCCCGAAAAGACTGAAATATGTCTGTTATTCTCAGGTACACCTTTCACATACCACGATGCAAAGATAGTAAAGCTAAATATTAACAAGAGGTCATCGGTTCATAAAGAAAGGTTGCTAAACCTTGTGCAGACAAACCACACTCAACACCCATTACAAAAGATCTCTAGACCCAGTGTCTTGTAATATAGCAAAGAAGCACAGCATTTAGACAAGAAGCATGGTATTTAGACAACTGAAAATCATGCCGGCGTTTAGCTGACTTAGTGACTGTCATTATATGTTATCGATGGAGCCCTTTTTATGTGTGGAAGCTCCGGGTGATTTTAATGTTTTCGCCATCACTCTTCAAACTTTTGGGTCCATAAAAGAAATTCACTTATACCATTCTATAATTCCAAATGATTTTCACTCTCAAAATCACTTTCCAACTTTTCAACTCTCTTGCGTTTTCTCTTTAATTCACGTCTCCTACTCGACACACAACAAAATCAAACATAGGATAAACTTGTAACCAGCTTGCCATCAGCCTTGATACTTATAGCTAGATATTTATTTAGCATGCCCTACTCTCTTTTTTCCCGTCAATTTTAATGTTACTTCACAGGATTTCTTTAGAGTAGTAAACATCATTCATTCATGACCAGAGGAATTCCAGAATCGCAATGAAATTAAATCACTTCTAAAATTGTATACTGTGACAGCAAAAATCTTGTCAGTTGCTCGCAGTAAAGTAAAAAAAATAAACACCTTGTTGCAAATTAAGCTTAGCAGAGCGTAATGTGGTATATGTAGTTAGTGGTACATGAAGTGGTTGTTGCAGTTGTAGGGGAAGTGGTGCAGTTAGTCAGGTAGCAGAATTAATGATAGCTGATGTTATATAGTATAACCAGTGTTAGTTAAAGTTTTAGTAGTAATTATATAAGTTGAAGAGGAATCGTAGGCGACGTGGTGCAGAATGTCTTAACTTGATTCAATGCACTGTATTTTATAATTTCTATCCAAGTTATTGTCCCAAAACTCTTGGCCACCGATGCAATAACGTATCGCAAATTTCATTTCTATATCAACTGGAGAATCCGCTGGAACTGTTATACGAAACCAGAACTTATCCGTTTTTCCATCCATGCTTGAGGAGAGATAGTCCGCCCAAATATCTCGATACGACTTCCAGTTATCTAGCGTGAATCGCACTGTCACTTCTTTACTGAAGCCTATGTTAGTTACTCGAATGCTTCCAGTAAGAACAAAGTAATGGCATACAATGCTTTCGAGACAAACATTCTGACTGTAAACACGCTCGAAGAAAGAGCTTGTTTTGTAAGGCTCGGTAAAACTTGGAGACAAGTACTTCCCTTTCGGTCGTGAACTGGGCAAACTTCCGCTGTAGTTATTCACGTTCCACAAGTTACTAGTAATGTTAGCGCAATCCTCTCCATTGTGTGGGGGAATGATTTTTACAAATTCGAGCGTGAAGCCAGCCGCATCTGCAAAGGAAACTCTCTTCTTAATCTTAGACATAGAGGTGCTGCTTATTTCATTCATCTGCTCTCGCTTGAAAGGATCCTTCCTGTGACTCTGTCCAAAGTGAAGTTTTACGTTTATGATACATCTTTTTGAAGGCCGGGTTCAACACCCGCAGAGCCTCCCAGCGCCGTGGCGTAACACGTTAGGGCTGGTACTGCGATTCAATGCCTTTGGAACTTACAACTAACGCAGAAAGAGCTGTACAATCTTCCGAACACCGCGATTGACTAATGTTAGTAAGCCCAAAAGGACCCAGTAAAATATGTCTGTCATTCTTACAACTCGCCTACCACAAAGCAAACATAATTTAAAATGCTAAAAACTAACAACCAAGGGGTTATCAGTTCATGAAGTAAAGGTCGCAAAACAAGTATTTGTGTCGACAAACCCGTACACTCATCGCTCATCACAAAAGATTGATAAAATTGATCTAGGGTATATTTATTACCAGTGCAATATAAGAAAGAAGCAACTATTCCGAGCACAGAAATAATCAGTTTATTTATTGTTATTCCATATGCTATTATATAGTATCGTTAATGTTCTGAAAGGATGTTTTCGATTTCGTTTTAAAAGTCAGAAATAAATTCAATTTCCTGGTGTGCGAGCATGCACGCTTGAAAGTTTTGAGTGCATAGCAGGAAGTACTCATATCACACTGTTAAATACTGCCATATGACTCACGATATCTCATTTACATGCTCAACTGTTCAATTACAGTAAATGGTTCCTGCCAAAGTTCAAGCCCTCTCACGTTTGTGCTCGATTTCACGACATTTACTGCAGAGAAAAGATCACACACCTTAATTTGGCTTTATAAAGTTAGTTACTGACCATTTTGTCAGCCTTGCCTTAAGTTTTACAGCTTCTTTCAGTATCTGAACATGTCCTACACTCCCCTCCACCCCGTTAAATGTTGTTTCAGCTAGAAGACTTCAACAAAACGGATAACAAACAACAATGATATAACCTTCGAGCACGCTCCCATAGGCAAGGTGACTGCGCGTCAGGCCCCTCACCGGCTCGCCGACTCGTCTCGCCTTCGACTTTCCTAGTGCCACAACGCACTATAGCCTGCAGATGATCGCTAATCACGGCGATTGATTAAATGAAAGCGCTCACTAAAATTCCCAGAAAAACTTTACCGATCCAAGAAGCGAATAGTTTTACCATTATTCAGTTTGGGATGGAGGTGTCTCGCATAACTTAGTTGCTTCAAACACCTTTTCATTAAATCTCTAATGTACGGAATCTCCGAGGATTTACAAAGTACGTAAAACTCGATACTTTCAAGTGGCATACTTGAGAGGTGTTAAGCAGTCGCATTTAGGTCATTGGCTTTCTAACTCAATATGTAAACAATTTACCTTACCCTTGTGAAAACATTGTTGCAACTGTTATCTTCACGGTGATATGAGAAAAAGCAAAACCTTTCAGTGATTTGACAATATTTTACGAGAAGGTCCAGGACAGCAGTTGAACATGAAGTAAATATAGATAATAAAAACGTTTAAACACCAGGAAAGAGTCAGTTAGCTAAATATAGCATTCTCTCGAACTCTCAGGAGGACCAGGAGCACTCTTTTTAGATTTTTAGTATTCGGAGACACCCATTAACAGCATCGTTTGATACAAGGTGGGCACGCTTATGATCAATAGATCAATATCATCAATCTTCCAGGGAAGACAAACAGGCACCTAAATATCATTTACTCTTTCATACAACCGAATCCACCAGTGTTTGTGCCCATCACAAAAACTATCACAAAATTGTTCAGCTTGTCAAGTAATGAAGCGAACAATGTTTTGCTGAAATCGATCAGTCTACATGGTCTACGTATTTTATATACCATGTCATAGAACAGCCAATCAGAATACAGGAAACCGTTGTATACGGTATGACACCGGCCACATTTTCAGTGACGATCAATGAAAAGGACTTCCCCTAAACTCGGTGAATAACCGCAGACACTTTGTATGTCTGATTCCACCTAGATTCGCCTACAACAGTTATTTACCACTGAGATTTCAACTTCTTCCACCACTGCATTACTTCCCTCGTTATTAAGCTACACTGAACTATCACTTATTGCACAAGATTAATTCCATCATTTTCCCCACAACTAATCTGCTGTGTTTCTTACAATTGTACAGCCAGTGACAACTTCCGATTCTCTTACAACTGAAATCATCACTACAATCAACACTTGCAGATTCCAACTCCATTAAGCCTAGCACTGTCAGCAAAACAACACCTATCTCTATTTCTATCACAATCAACCCAACTACTGCCCCCACGACTGCCATTACTTCCACCGCCACTAACTGCACCTCCCTTTTAACTGTAACTATCACGATTCCCACTCACTGCCACCAACTGCACCTGAGTGACATTACAACTGCAACTATCAATCATTCCATCCCAATCGTTCCTACTACAGTCGAACCTGCATTAAGGTGGGGGTTTACCTGAATTAAAGTGAAATTTGAGGAAGTTTAAAGAGAGATTGAAAGGGGGGGAAAAGGTTATGGAACACCACCAGACAGTTGCCCGACCCCACAATGGCACTCGGGTTGTTAGGCAACTGTTTGGTGTGTATCTATCAATTTTTAACTTCAAACTCTAATTTTAAAACAACACCAAATCTTCAAAATTTCCTATTTCCATAAATTTTACTAATCCTTTGAGAAAAACTATCTGTCTCCAAATAAACCTAAAAATCACCAAAAAATTTACAAAACGGCGCAAAACATAGATGTGTGTAATGAGTGAACAGATTCTTGATTGCTTCAAACGTAAACGAGATATTTGCATTAAGAACATAATACCAAGCCAAAATACGGCTTTCAGGTGGACCCCCGCCTTAAGTGGTCACCTTCGGGGAAGGCCAAGTGACCTCTTGATACAGGGTGATCGCCTAAAACAGGTTGCAAGAAAAAAATTCAAATAGAATCACTGCTGAAAAGGCATTTGATCTCAAATTCATTTCACTAGTGACAATTTCAGAGATCAGCAACAGGGAGCATGCGTAAGGACGTACGGGGCGCTCGTGACGTCATAGCCCCCCTAGGGAGTGCCGTCATTTACCCATTTATCAGAGTGGAGGGGCGTTTGTGTAAGGGTATTCTGGCGTTGATGACATCGTGTTTCTACCGTAGGGTGAGGTAATTCCCCTTTCGGAAGATTACATCATCGGGGTGAGAGGCTAAAAATAATACAGTAGTTTTACGGGATGACATATGAAATGAACCCCTGTCCAATTTGGCCATTATTGAGTAGAATAGGAAGAAACACATTTTAGCAGGGTACATTCGTAACAGAAAAAAAATGCTCATTATTTATTATTCGTACAAAGACCCTTTTTATTACGCGAAGAACCTTTTTATTACGCGAATTTTTAGAGACTGTAAACTATCAAAATCAAATTTTCCAATTGATTTGTTCACTTTGCCTTGGGAATGGTGTCACTATGACACCGAAACGTCGGCTCTTAGCCTTAATATTCGTTTGTTTATATTTTACAAAGTCGTTATTGATCAAGAGTTTATTTTTATTGCTTAATTAATGTCTGCCTGGACAATACTAATTAATTATGCAGGTCAAATGGAACTTGTCAGTGTTTCAACTTGTAGTTACAATTTGAATAGTCGCTAAGCAGAAAAAATGATTTCACCTGGACAAGCTCAGTTTTAATACAAAAGTATTTTTGACGTACCAAACGGGCGTAAGAACATGAGAAAAGTAAAGATGATCTTTTTAATCTCATTTCACATTACTCTCTTGGTTAGTAAAGATATGTTGTTTAATCTTCTTCATTTGAAGTAATTGAATTCGCTCACGCTGACCTAAATACAAAATCTCCATTTTCTCATCCTGCCTTGTCGAGTACTTACTTGATTATCCATTAATTGAAGCATCCATAAGATTAGCGTGAGAGAGAAACATTTGAGAGAAACTAAAACTAATCACCTGATGTGCTGTGAGAGCTGATGGGTTTGCGATTTTCCGTGGCATACTTTTCAACACAGCGTTTAATTTTTTTTCCATTCGAGAAATAAGTCCACACGGAGAAACATCAAAGCGCATTTAGTGTAAGCATGAAAGTAAAAGCTGTTCACTTTTATGAAAGGAATCCTTTTGAGAAGCGTGTTTGCCATGAAACAAAACCATGTGTAAAGCTATTATTTTTGGACAAACGCAGCACAGAAATTTCCTTTCCACAATACTGTGAGGGAAATAAGTTGAAATGTGAATTACTTTGAACAGCTCTCTGTTGTGAAAAATCTAGTTTTGACAGATTTACAACTGAAAAGGAAAAATTATCTGTGATTGGAAGAGACCTTGAAAATGAACTGAGGGCAGTTATAAAACACTGCAGAGTTCTTGCATGCAAGTGTGAATTCTTAACTCTGATAATAACCCTTGGGAAATGCTTACTGTATACGACTTTTTTTGGCGAAGCCTGTGGATAATTCAGCAAGTCAAGAAAAATTTTCACTCATCCAATTATAGAACAAGTGCTGTCTTAATTTGAATATAAAGAGGCCCCAAAAACGAAAATTAACAATTCTTGAACACAGATCCAGTAATGTAGCAATTATTTGCTGAACTGAATTTAGAGTTTTGCGGAATCTAGAAATACATTTTGTTAATTTCTGGCAAAGGTAAGGTGTTAACACAAAAAATACAATCAGAGAAAATGAGGTCAAAAACTTTTCCCCTGGGAGGAAAATGTTCCTTTACATGTAAAAATTGAAGTTAGAGAGAATCTCGTCATAAATCTTTTTACCAAGATAAAATTTAAAGACAAAACTCCTTTTGAGGAAAAAAGGATTTAGAAAAATTGAAAAGTTTAAATGCTTGTACAAAAAGTTTCAAAAGTCAAAAACGAGTCCTAAAGTTTGTCAAAGCTTTTTCAACACATCGCGTGTGTTGCACCATAGTTAGTAGAGGAGACTGGTTGTGAAACCCGGTGAACATCAAAGGCCGATGTCTTTGTTATGGTTTTCCCTTAGTCACGTGATCATGACCGTGCACAAGGAAATCAACATGGCGATAGGAGTAACGTGAATGTGCGGAGACTTAAGCTGTATTTCGCCGGATTTTTAGCTCAGATTAGTCTCGATTCGATAAGTGTTATAGCTATATAGTTCATTAGTCGTCATGCCTGGAGATAACTGCGCTGTGTTTGGCTGTGGGAGTTGTAGAAGAACGAAAGGGATCGGTATTTGGAAGTTGCCCGCGGCGAAGGACGAGGCACACAAGACACAACACAAGTGTGCTGCGTGTTGGGAGCAGCGAGTTTCAGTTTTGCGTATCTTGCGAGTTTAGATCATGGTATGATATTGCTAACCCGAAATGAAACTATGCAATTTGAATAATTTGAGTGCAATTATAAACTCGGTTTTGTATTCGAACACACAGTAATTCAGTCATTGTTTTCATTTCCATTGTTTTTATTTACACTGCTCCTAATTGCAAGCGATTACATGAAGCTCCATGAGCGATCCACAGCTAATCTCTCCTTACATAACCAACACACTGTCTAAAGATATGTAATGAGAACTTAAACAAGTGATCAAAGTTTGGGATGTATCGAGAGAAGGTTTTGAAAGAAAAAATTGATTATGACAAGTGTGGAATTAACCTCATCATAATACTGGCATTACTCCTGGGACGTACGTAATCATTAACGGTGTTGTAAGTAAAACAATGGAGACGGAAAACAATGTCTGGATTGTTGTGTGTTAACAAGTCTCCCCCAAATAAAACTAAATTTACATAAGCGTGCAGTTTATAATTCAGTGGTAGCTCGGGATGATAATCAATCTGTTTCATCCCAAATTTATCTTGACTGCAGTCGCCAGAAACGCCAAAAGCGCCAAAGTCTTTACGTCTTCCCTGAGAAGTCGCGTGGAACTAACACGTGTGTGTCATTAAAGAGCACGTGGAGATAGCGTCCTTAATTATGAACATGACTACGATAATGACAGCGATGAAAATGTATTGTTTCGTTTAAGATAGAGTTAGTATTGTATCTTGTTGAGAATACGAATCGTGTCGTATTGTAAGTAGAGTAAACATTGTGCCGTAATGTAAGTAGAGAGTATTGTATCCTATTGTAAGCAAACTTGTAATAATAATAATAAAAAAAATAATATTACAAAACCACGAAATTGACCAATTCCCCTACAACTACAGCTATAACCAAATCCACTACCACTAACTGCACCACTTCTACAACGACTACAACTATCTCAATTTGATTCCATTATTACTAACTGCACCATTTTCCTAAAACCTACAGCTATGGCTACTAACTGTGCCACTTCCACAGCAACTACAACTATCAACAATTGGTACTACCACTCTCTGCACCTTTTCCCGAACAACTACAAGTATCACCAGTTCTACAGCATCTCTGCAAATACAACTAACATTGACTCCTTTATCAACTGCACGATGCATGGCCATTAAGATCTGCAACTATCACTTTTTCTACCACCAACTCCATCATAGCCACTACAAATGGAACTATCACTAAGCTATCACTAATTCCACTCAGTATTACTAGCTTGGCCACAGCCAATACAACTATCTATATAAGTTTACAACTTCTTCCCCTACTATCAACCCCTTAACTGACTCTGCCCTTACAGCTACCTTTGACAAGAACTCCTATACCACATTACTCTATTACACCCAGAACAAATACATGTACCATGGTCAGCATTAATTCCACTATCACCTTAAACTGCTATATGTTCATCTACCCACTGGCAGGGTAATTCCACTGCACCTAACGCCCTGACTACCTTTGCAACGCAGTAGCGCTTTCACTAGATCCACTACCACTTTCTACAAGTAGTAGTTGTTGTTCAAAGGTAATAGCTATTAATGTTGAAGTGACAATGATATTGTGTAGTTACTTCTACTGGAAAGCGCACAGGTAGCTGTGCAGTGGAAGCTATTAACTGGAGAATTCAGTTCAGTACAGCAGGAGTAGGACCAGAAGTAATGTCGTTTTTAAACATGGCCATATTGAATTATTACAGCATTGCACAAAGAACTTCGAAGCAGGTTGAATTACTTTATTTTATATTCTTCATATGATGTTACTGAAAAATAAATTTCCCTGGCAAACATTCAATTAATGGACACGAAAAACTGGCATGATGGACTTGATACGAGCTTCTTGGGGTAGTTTGTAACGAAGATATCTGATCATAAACATAATAGCGAATTAAAATCGTATCGATGTCATACTTGTCATTGATATTGCGTGAAATTGTTTTGTTAATCTGTCAAATACGTATTTTGGACACTAGAAGCAGGAAGAGAAATGAACTTCGTGACTATGAATACTGTGAGTAATCTATTCTCCGCGGACAGCGTGTCGGTGAAAGTGGCAATAGATCAATTTCGATATGTTAAAATTCAGCCTAAAACAGTACAGTAGACCTCAGCACGAGGCTCTGGGGAATAACTACAGAGTTTGTAGGGTTTATTCCCCGGAGCCTCGTGCTGAGGTCAATTGTTTTTGGCTGAATTTAAATATATCGAAATTGGGCTATAGTAGTTACAACTTACGAGAAAACCGATAATGAAGAGGCCGGTTACTAGCCAGCAATGTGACGTGCTGTCATGCACGATTTTTATTGACAACGTAAATCACAAAGAAAATATTCACAGAGCGTCAATCTTGCTTCAAAAAGAACTTATTTGACGGTAATTGTCTGACAATCATCGTGTCCATGAAAAAGACACTTCGCCGTATCGGCGTGAGTGTACATTTTACATTTCGTCTGAAGGGAAAGCCTTCTTAAGTTATTATTGACATGTTTCAATGAGCTGTATTTTATAATTTCTATTCAAATTATTGTCCCAAAACTCTCCGCCGCCAATGCAATAACGAATCGCAAATTTCAATTCTTGATCAACCACAGAATCCACTGGAACTGCAATACGAAACCAGAACTTATCCGTTTTTCCATCCATGCTTGAGGAGAGATAATCCGCCCAAATATCTCGATACGACTTCCAGTTATCTAGCGTGAATCTCACTGTCACTTCTTTAGTGAAGCCTAGATTTGTCACTCGAATACTACCAGCAACAACAAAGCTATCGCATACAATGCTTTCGAGACAAACATTCTGACTGTAAACACGCTCGAAAAAAGAGCTTGTGTTACACGGTTCGGTAAAACACGGAGACAAGTTCCTTCCTCTCGGTCGTGGACTGGGCAAACTTTGGCTGTTGTTGTTCCACACGCTACTAGTGTAAATGGTAACATTATCTTCGCCACCGTGTGTGGGAATAGTTTTCACGAATTCGAGCGTGAAGCCAGCCGCATCTGCAAAGGAAACTCTCTTCTTGATCTTAGGCGGAGAGGTGCTGCATATTTCATTCATTTCCTTTTGCTTGATACGATCCATCCAATGACATTGTAAGTCGGTCCGTTCGTCGTCAGTCAAGATCTTAGCTACATTCGACGCCCCCAGCGTCTTCGTCTCCGCGTTTCTTTGTCTGGTGATATAGAAGCCGGTCGCGTGGTTATCAATTAGTGACGTCATCGCCGTAGCGACGAAGCGATACAACCTAGTTCGCAGGCTCTCTCCCCACGAGGTTGGAGATACACAAAGCGTACTACAGTGCAGATCAGCTTTCTTTGCGACCGACGGGAACAAACAAACTAGGGATTACAAATGCAACGAGGAGTACCACAGAAACAGCTATAACTCAGCAATTGACCTGATTGATATATCTGGACCCTTCTTTAATATGACCGAGCACGTTGTTTAGTTACCTACTGTGTCTTCAGCTTCCTCTCACACAGATTGACTAACACAATAAAATTGTCAATTTGGTACAAGCTGCTCCATTTCTACGGTTCTCCGTGTCGCTGGTTCCTAGAACTGTGGAGCAGGTGAAAAAGTTAAGAAAAATTTAAAACCCTGTTCGACAGACAATGCCAGCAACAGGTTTTACTGTTAGCAAAAACAAGGGATTCGAAACCTTCCTGAAGGCGTCTGAGTTCATATCGCCTCAGCAAAAGTATTTCATAAAGAAAACGGGCTGCACGAAATATCTTTGCATAAAATACTTGAATGATTTTGTGCTAATTATTGGGAAACAAGCTGAAAACAATCAGAGGATTACGCTAGTAACTCTGTAGAAAATGTTAGCGCTGAGAAAACAAAAGATAGTCTTTTCGGATTTTTGTGGTTGGTGCGTGACTTTGATCTTTGAGAACATGTGAGTGTCTGCTATTCAATTTAAAGATAAAACTGATTGAAAAGTTTTACTAGAACTTGCTCCAGACACTGAAGAGCTGAGAGATTTTTTATTTATATATCTTAGCTCTTTATATGTGAATTTTTTTTTTTGATTACTGCAATTTCTTACAACGGCTTCTTGCGTGAATCCTACAATAGTTTAGCATAGGATATCAGCCCGCTGCCCTTTAGTAAATTTCCTCCAGAATGTACCAAGAGAAGTCGTCGTCTCTTCAGTGTACTTCATTTTTTGTCGAAGTTCTGCGATCACCCTTGTTTTTCCATTGTTGGCGTTATTTTGGAAGTTCAGTGCTAATTTTCCCTCGTCGCATTCGACAAGTTAGTTTTATGTTTGTTATTTCTTGTATCTTTACTGACGACAAGTCGTTAGTTGCCATCACGTTGTATTTTATCTTGCATCAATTTTGTTTCATCTGTTTACATCAGCGTCGTTTTCATGAGTCTATAGCTAGGACAATATTTTACATTGATTGCGAATTGATTGCGTTCTTGGGACGAAATTAGACGTTGATTGCACTTCGGAATTATAGCCTGAGAATTACAGGAAATGTCAAACACAAACAGTTTCTGACACAATATGACTTGGCTATAAAAGGTTCGTTGCTTCATGGTTTTTCGTGATCTGTTCAACCGCGTGGAACAGTGTAATTCCACTTGTGCCGCGAGAAATTTTTACGTTATATTAATTATATTGGCCGCGGGATCTTTGCTGTTTTACCATTAATTTCACGCTATGACAAACATTCCTGTGGTTAAAATAACGCTATTTGCAAAGCTAAAAAAGTTGTAAAGTAAAAACAAGGCCGTTCCCATATATCAGTTATGTAATTCCCGATGAGAACAGTTTCGCAATGAAGTAATCAACAGACCCTCGAGGATGCTACGCTTTGTAATGGATTAAGCGGCTGTGCAAAGTGTGTGCCAGCTATAAAACGAAATGCAAATGATTCACACGGTAGATGCCTGGCAGGCTCAGAGTCACCTGGACTGTTAGTATGTTCATCAAATCGCACCAGCACATTTTTCATGGTCTAACCAATGTAGCTGTCACCGCAAGAACGGTTGCCTTTGTAGACTGCGTGTGATCTACTCGAAGGCCTAAATATTGATCCAACAATGGAAGCCATCTTTAGGCAGACAGGTTCATTACTACAATGGGAAACTATACCCATCGGGAATTACATAACTGATATATCAAATAGACAATTAGCGGACGGTTTTTACTTACCCGGACGATGTTAATTGTTGTTTATTGTGATTAGTGATTAATGTAGTTAGCTCGAACATATTAGCATCTGAGTGGCTAATTTGAGACTAAATAAAGTTCATGTATGTATGTCTGGTCATGTCTGTCTGACCTAGTGTAGAAAACGTTCGGGGTTTTTACTTTTTAACTTTTTTAGCCTTGAAAATACAAATATTCCTGTTTTCTACATTTATGAGCATTATAAAATATAACTAAAAGTGGCCGAGTCGGTCTTTTATTTCAACTCTAAGAAGATATATTAACTGGATATTTATCCAAGCCTATGCAGTTTTTTCTGTTCGGTCTGCAAGGCCAAGTATCACAGTATTTGACTCCAAATTATTAAATTTAAGAAAACCAACTGACACAATTCATTAATTACAATTTTCATGCATTTCCATAAGTTGTTTTCCTAGTCAAATCTGTGATTATAATCCTTTCCATTGTCTTGCCAGACCAAGGTGTTTATTTTTTTCTTGTCATCGATGTACTATAACCGCGACCTTTGGTTCGGTTTTAATAGCCGTTAAAAAGGCTGAGAATATAAAACCCAAGGATCAAACTTTTTTTAGCCAGTAGTTCTTTCTGCTAAAGAAAAACATTAAGAAAATGTTTGAGCGAGACAACAGATGTTACATAATAGCAAAGTCGCTCGTTTACAATTACACATTGAAGGTCGGTGTTGAGGTAGTTGCACGAAATTTCTCTTCTAATATGTAACGTTGTTTTCAAATGCCTTGTGTTCAACGAAGCATATTCTATTAATTATAGTGGAACCTGGTCCAAGATAATGAACCTCAAGGAAAATATAATGATAACTTTTAATTGTCCACCTTCTCTTCAGTTATTTTAAAATTGTCACGTAACCAGCGAACAACATAAGGCCACAGACGTTTGGCATCATGTCAGATTCGTTATATCTGGGCTTCTCCATTTTCTCTTGATTTTGGCATTTCTTTTAATGGTTTCGTGTAAATACAAGGCAAAGAGAACAGTTACTGGTGACATTTTAAATTTCACAATCGTTTCGATTGTACTAATCGAGGTTTGGTCAAATTCGCTTGCAAAATGATTACAGTAAATGATTGCCCTCTTTCCTCAGTTCAGTTTGTTCTGTCTCTGTAACGATGTTTCTAAAATTGCTAAGGCAAGGCTTCCAAACACTGAATATGGTAATTATTTCTGTCATTATTGTCCCAAAACTCTTGGTCGGAAGCACGATAACAGATTGCAAACTCCATATGTTGGTTTACTTCAAAGTCATGAGGTACAGTGACACGAAAGCTAAACTTGTCCATTTTTCCATCCGAACAAGAGGACATATAATCAGCCCAAATGTCCCGATACGTTGCCCAGCCATTGAATGTGAATCTCACCGTAACCTCTTTTATGAAAGATAAATTTGTCACTCGAATAAGCCCAGTGACAACAAAGTTTTCGCACGCAATGTTCTCCAAGCAGACATTCTGGCTTTGAACTCGCTTCACAAAACTGTCTATTAGTGCAGGTCGAACGAAGCACGGGAACAGACATTTTACCCGTCTCCTTGGCAAATTTCCGTTGATATCACAGTGATTTTTCCTCGCACCGACCACGGAACATAGGTTGTCTTCGCTGCTACATGGAGTGATGATTTTAACGAATTCAAGCTTGAGCCCAGCCAGGTCCGCAAAGCAAACTTTTTTTGCCGGGGAGGTTGGACTAGTCAACCCGGAGCCTTGACCGTCCGTCTTCATTGCTGTGCAACTCTCGGATGAAGGTCGACCAAGTTCTCTAATCGGTGGCGCTGTTGTTCGGGCGAATTCGGACAGGTGACGTCAGCTTCGGAACCTAAGATTTTGAGTGGAACGAAATTTCCCACAATAAACGACTTATATTCTTGCGGTTTTAGCCAGCACACTCAATAAAAAGAAATTGATTTTTTTTAAAGTAGGAATCCGCTGTTTTTCTTTGCCTCTATATAATTTAACTAGCCAGAGTGAAATAAAAACTGACAAGCGCAACGTTTCAGATTTATCAGGAGCTCGCCAAAGTAGGTTTTTGAGCAGAGCTCAGTAAAATCATAACAGAAAATCGAAAAAAAAAAAAACGTTACTTACGGTTGTCCCAAAGCTTTTCCCTTTGCTTTCAAAACGATTGAAATAGCGTTCCCCAGATGAAAGCAAGTGTTCTCTGAACCGACTTTGTCACAATTTGCGGCACGTGGGAGAAATGAGATTCGGGTTTTATAAAATTTATAACCATCGGGTCTCTGAGGTCAACAATGACGTCAGCAAAAAAGCGTGTCATAAGTCATGAAGATGGAAAAAAACTCGAGGAAAAGAATGTGTAGGAGCTTCAGTGCTTCCTTTCCTACGAACACCCACTAGGCTCGACGCAATCGCATCTAACAAAACGTTAACGACCGTGAAGAAAGGTTAACATGAAAAAAACAATGTCCATATGCAAATTTTAATTCAGTTTCAAAGAGCGACAACAATGTGACGTCACACATTGAAATCGTGCGTGAAAAAGCGTCGAGCGCTGACCGTGAAAAATCTCGAAGACAGTATTTTTAGAAGCCTCTGTTGGTTGAAAGTTCAAGTTCACCACTCTTTGAAATATCCTCAGGCATGACATTGTTGCACATCTTGCGGAATTAAAGCAATGATCTGAATGTTGTGAGGTTCGATTTGGGACGGGCGACCGTCGTAAGTAATAACTGCTATTTTTAACATTGACCGGAAAAAGATGTCTCTCTAAATGGAATAAACATCAAAGGTAATATTAAAAGGTTGACGACGAGAAAGCTGACAGCCTTCAGGCCTTGTTTGTCGAGTGTATTTTTTACTGACATTTTCTTCCGCGGACCACCACTGTCTACACTGACAAACTAATCAAGTTGTCTGTTCGGTGAACAATGCGCGCTTTACGGTATTCTTCTTTACTCAGAAGTCATCAGTTAAAAAGCTCAAGTTCCATATTTAACACCCTTGTTCGTACAATTTTTGGTGGTTTACACCGCAAAAACGTCGAGAGTGAAGAAGGCATCTGTAGCGAAGTAAAGCTTAATTCTGTTGACCCATCACTTCCAGTCTTGACATAGCAACATCAATACTAACTAATGAATTTACATGCGCATCATTTCACTGTCATTTCAAATGCAAATCTGCTTGAATATTATCTCTATACATATAATCTAATGTGCGCCGGAAATCGTGCCTGTTCGCAGACCAAACAGACTGAATATATCAGGTAGACATCACACGAAGGGAAACACATCACGTGAAGGGTGTGGTACATAAAGGGGCGATCGCTGAAAACACCACTTCCCCCTAACTGGTATAAATGACGATGTTTTTACCACAAAACAAAACGTTTCGCAAACATTTGATGTCCTGATTCAATAAAATTTGATTCCGACTGAAAGCCGTAAAATTGTACGGGAAATTGTACCACATCGCTTGTGCAGCAAATCATGTACGAAAAGGTTGATGGGCTCCTGGTTGTTAAGAGGTGACACAATCAAGATCTTGACTCTATTTCCTCGAAACGCCTAAGCAACAAAAACATGTTATAATTCAGGGTTTCCTTGGAAATATCCTCTAGCAACTTGCGTGGCAGCAGAACTACAAGAGATGTTGCACAGGTATGAAACTAAGTAAGATATGTACTGTCAGGACTCTCAAGTGTCAAAGCAAGCGTTGAGAGCCTGGGTTGGGGCAAAGAACACAATCTTACGCAATCACGCTGAGACAGTTACCAAGCATACATTTATTTTGATTCAAACAGTTCATTTGAGGTAGCAAAGTGCCAGTAAAGTAATCAAAAGGGATATATTGTCCCCCTGGGGGAGGGGGACAACCCCCTCCCCCCTCCCCTGCAAAGAGCAAAGAAAACAGCTCTGCAATTTTCGATTCTCACTCTTTGGGAAAATATCTTTCCCCTGTGCCTTAGCCGGCTACAGTGGTTAATAGTGATTAGGAAGATCAGGGTATAGAACAGAAAATAGCCGGGCATAAATGAACATAGACAGACGCTCAACTCAAAATTTGGCTCAGCTGTGATTTGCATGAAATTGGGAAATAACTGATGCTTCCTTCTTGAGAAGACAGCTATTTCGACTAAGGGGAAAACAACTCCATGGAATTTAAAGTTTTGTTAATTGAAATACGAAAATCCAAATCAGGATGAACAGTTAGTCGCCATAGATACATTTAAGTCATGATGTCATATCAAATTGTTCCCACTGATTTTCAGGTATTTAAAACGGAGGAATGTAGAGCTGACTAGGGTTTCTCCGCCTTACAATACGCTCCGGAAGCATTAAAGTAACTTCAGTTTCCGGCAATTGTCACAACTCGTACTATTATTAGCAAACATCGTAAAGGATCACGATCACGATCTGTCACGCAAAAGACATCCAGGCAAAGACGTCACGCGACAAGCGTCTCAGTTTCAAAACAAACGAGCCTGGGATAATTGATTCAAAGGACTTCCGTGAAGCCAGCACAAGTCTGTGGGCGGCAGTTTACTAAAATCTCCGAGGATATTGGCGGAAGAAATCGTGTTAGTAAAGGCTACGCTTTTAGTACAACCTCATTAAAATATTATTGTGTTTTGAGTGCCACGATCCGAACACGTGTATTCTTCAAGCTTTGACAGTTTTTTGACACGGATTTGTGCTGTCCATGTTTATTTAATTTTAATTTATACAACGAAGACGATCTCTGAGTTCTTTGAACTGCACTGTTATTTGTTATTTTCATTGTTTCAACTACAAGTTTAATAGTAATACCACGAATTTCGAAAAAATATTCTCTAACATATAAATTTAGATTTCATATAAATAATATTGATGTCTTCACAGGAAGATGATTTTGTGTTCGCTTTTAGCATAAATCACACTAACTCAAAAGTTGGTGAACACCGTAAGATAATGTGGTTATTATAAGGAAATATCGTCCTTACTTTAAGGAGAGAAACGGCCAATTTCCTTTTCTTTTCCGTTTCTTTTCTGAGAAGTGTTGCAGAAATTGAATACGGAAATACAACAAGTGTATTGCTGGTAGCAGGCTAATTTCAGAGGTGAATTCTGTTGACCTGAAATTATGGTGGATAATTGTCCCTGACAACTCTTTGCACGAATCCTATTTGAAGTCGTAGACTCTAGCTACTTTGTTTGCAAACACAAAATACTTTTACAGTAGTATAGCTCTGATCGGTTTGTTGCTCAAACAACAAGGAGAACACGACGTGGACTAAAGTCAGTTAATATATGCACAGCAAGGTCAGGCAAATTATTTATCAACGATGGTGTGCAGAAAGCATTCTGCACAGTAATTCCTCTTAAAATTGTTGTCCCAGTATTCTTTTCCTGCAGCACAATATCGAATGGCGAACTCAAGCTTTCCCCCAACATCCAAGTCTTGAGGAATCGAAATTCTGAACTGAAATCTGTCGGTTTGACCATCAGATGATTTCGGCACATAGTCAGCCCATACATCACGATAGCTGTTCCATCCGTCCACAGTATATCTCACTGTGACTTCTTTAGCGAAGGCAATGTTTTTCACTTTTACAGTCCCGACCATCGCAAAGCCACAGAAAACAACGTTCTCTAGGCACACATTTCGCTCCATCACGCGATCTACAAACTTGTCGTCCGACGCAGGTTGGGTGAAGCAACAGATCATTCGTTTTAGGTGAATCGGCGTTGAAACGTTGCTTAAAATGTCCAACTTTTTATCACGAGATAGGTCCTCTTCGCTGTTTGCCGGTGTGATCATTTTTACTGACACCAAATCCTGGCCGTCAAAGTCTGCAAAGTGAACTCGCCGTTTCGAAGCCAAACTCGTTGGCGAATGTGCCGGCGAGTTCGCCGTATTCTCCTGTTGTTCTTTCATTACATTCATCAATACATTTTCCCCCAGACAAGGGAAACAAACGTTATTATTGGAATCCAGGACTAGTTTAAACATGAACAGCCCGTTGATCGTTTGCGTTATGTCATGGCGGCTTTTGACTGCCGCTTCTGTACGCTAGCATATTTACATTCACCGTCCGCAATCTCCGTGACTTGGTGCACGACTGAAGAGTCGAATCTCTTTCAGACTGCGTGACGTCATTTGCATGTTTTCCCGTCAAGACTGCCTGCCATCACCTACGTCAACAACCAAAGAAACCACAAAACCACAAAGAGATGTTTTCCAGAATTCACATTCAATAAATAGCGTTGTACACATTTGACTGAGCAAAGAGAAACTGGAAGTTCTAAATATACCTTTTGAGTGCAGAAATCAATGCAATGTTGATTTCACTTTTTGTTATCATATTGTTAAATGCTTATCTCCGGACGTCTCTGAAATGTCGGATCATTTCCTTTTACGGGATTGAGAAGAAAATGTCAATTTTTGTTTATGGGGCATTCACCTCAGCGGAAGTGTCAGCATGTATTCCACTTCCGGTCCTTTCCTTTCTTTTGCATGAATACATGACTGTGGCATGTTTGCGCGTGGCATCCAAATTATGAGGAAAAAAACACAATTTGGTTCGTAAAGGTGATAATACTCTATTTAAAGGAGAGGCTGGTATGATACTTGAGAGTTAATTTTTTGATTTCACAGCAAAGGGCAGGCTTAATACAGAATGATGTATTCACAGGCTATGTATTAAAGAACAACAATATGCCTGTATTAAAAATAATCAAGAGTAGAATTTACTAATGCTTACTTGATGTGATGCGGCGCCGTTTTAGTCCAACAGGGTTTATAATTTTTATTTCACACAGAAGGGAAAGGTGAAGCCTTACTATCCCTATTAAAGACAATATAATTATATTGAAGGCAGGAGTCACAAATAGCAAAAAAAAATCAACTTTCAGGAAAAAAAGAGAAACAATAAATTGCAACCTGCACCAGCAGCAAATAATTGAGTGCATGGATTAACAGATCTGATCAACAAGCTGGGGGTAAATATCAAAGACAAGTAAAAACAAAATACCGAGAAACATTGACACATGTGAATCAGTGGATTAAGGAATTAAAACCAAATGATTTGCAAGTTACACTCAGTGTTTTCTAGTCTGTCACCCAGGATAATACATTCAAGAAACTGGAACAAGCTCTGCAATAACAATGTTAATTTCTTATAGTTTTCACTTTTAATTCTTATGTTTATCGTCGCTGATAAACACCATAATCACTGTGATGCCATGTTACATTGCGATGCCATGTTACAGTCTATCTTTTCATCTTTTGCATGTCCGGTTCCCATTATAAAATCATGAAAAATGCAAAATTATGATTATTGTTGATTCCTGCTGCATTATACTCATAACTGTACAACCATATATTTCCTCAATTAAATACATATGAGTACCCTTCCATAACCAGCTGGGCTCAGTTATATTTCTAGTCACAATCCATGTCTCTTTAGCCTTAAAAAACACTAAGATGGATGTTCCACCTACAATAAAATTGTCTAATAATATCAAACCTGATTTACAGTTGAAACCAGCCAAGAGTAACTCCAAAATTATAACCACGTAAAAATAATTTAATAGAAATTTATTATTCAACTTTCATACACTGCACAAATTCCGATTTTATGATTGGCTGATTTTTACCATGTTATACCATGTTATACCTTGACGTCATAATTGTGGTGTAATAGCCGTGGTGTAAATTTAGCACACCACCGTCATTACACCATGGCTTCGGCTGACTCAAAGTTTGACTATTTCTTTGTGCAGTGTATTCAATTTGAATAATAAAAATGTTAACCCACTCATTGCTTGTAAATTTTCAATACCGCACTTGGCAAAGCCTTGTGCAATATTGAAATTTCTTGTTCATTGTTAGTGAACTTGTGCAAGGAAATCCCGATAATTCACTCACTGAGTGCATTAACCTGGAAATATTTTGATTTTCATTCTTCATTACACTACTCTAATTCCATTCTAAAGGCGAATTTTTCAGTGTGCAATTAAACTTAAATTTCAAATGTTGAAGAGGATAATGTCTGTCTTAATTCAACAGCCATTGGAGAATGTTTAAGGAATTTAAAAGGTCAAGAACAGTTTTTTCCATGTTTCAGTGTTCACCATGGATTATTTTGACCTCCTTGAACTCATTTGAAAAACATGTCTCACTTCTGTTTTTGTAATAAAAAAGTGTGCAAGTCAAAATGACAAGGATACTGCCTACATTCGCTTCACTCAGATGAAGGGGTATCGCTCGAAACGTCAGCTTTCGAATCTCTTTATGGTGGCCAATTCACATTATCAACTCAGTTGATAAAACCAAATTATCTCACATTTTAGAATATTTAGCAGTCAAAATTTGGGTTCAGTTTTTATGTTCCATTTAAATTAATATTGAATGACTCCATTCATATGGTGTATTCAACAATATTGTAATGCAGAATGAAACCAAATTTGTTAATATATTCATTAAATTAGATGTTATTGAGAGGAATTAACGCTTGACTGGTTTTGACAAGAATCATGAAACATGGAAAGCAACAATTAGAGGAAGGAGCTGAAGTGCTTCAATTAAATAAGGTACGTGTTTAATGCAAATAGGTTCAGATTGTTCGCTTTAAATTTAATGCTTATATTCTCAATCAACCACAACTTCAATAATTTCATTAAATCAATGATGGTATAAGACAAGTTTCTCTGTTTCTAAACCATAATCGACAACATAGAACTGTCAGTTCATCAACCACAAATAAAAATTCACGCAGTAGCAAAGTAAATCCAATACAAGATGATTCAAATAATGACATGGTTTGAAATCTAGTCAACAGACTACGCTCTTGCCTAGCCAACAGTTATTTTTTGGATGTAATAAAGTTATGGTCGAGTGAGTTCACTAGCAATACATTTTTCAGTGCAGGACTTGAAAAAAGTGTCATCCCATTGTAGGGGACAAGTAAGATTTTCTTTCTAGGCAAGTAACTTTTCATTCTCACTTGCCCGATGGGCAAGGGATCTGGCCAGTCCTCTGCGAACTAAAATCATGAAAAGAGCAAACTAAGACTTGCTAAGGCAAGCAAAATTTGAGGGCTACTTGTAATTGTCCCACGGGAAGCTGGAATTCAAGTTTTTTAGCCCTGAGTGATGTTTTGAAATGCCAAGCGAAGAATCCAAAGCAAGTTGAAGTCAAAACATACTCTAATTTGACTGTAATACCTACTATGCAGTGCTGTATTTACAGTTAGCAGAATGCTAAACCCTAAAGCAACTTTCCTCGTCTCTTCCAAGGCAAATCTAAGCAGTCCTTGAACAACAATCAGTAAGTATACTCCTAATATTTGTTAGTACAAATCACTGTTCATAAAATGGCCATTTTATACATTTGCCAACTCTAGGAGACCAGAGATGATGCATTTTCGTTGAACCTGTCACTCATAACATCATTAAGGTGTGTCAAAACATGGTGCATGTGTTACAGTTGTGCAATAAGTGCAGTGACAAAGTAAATAAGGGCTGTTGGACATGTGCCAGCCAGCTATAACGTCCGCTTACTGACAAGACTACTATGTATCGGTGGCATATATATATTACTTGGTTTTATGCTTCACATGTACAGTACGTGTATATTTGTCAACAAATATGCCATAATGTCTCTGTAAACTTTCAATGACAGCAAATGTTTGTTGCTGTCAGCAAAATGATAAGCCATGCAGGTAAGGACGTTTGCTGATTAAACTTAATAATTTAAAACTCAGTGCTCAAGGATCAACATACAAAATGTAGATCAAGGAACATTTTCTTATCTACATCTATAGCACTCAATTCAAATGATGCATATCAGATGTGTTAAAAATGCTGAATAAAAACATAATTTTTGGATAAACCAGAATGTTCCATTATTGTGACAGTTATCCCAAAATAACTGTTTTTATTCAGCTGTTTTAGAACTCTTAATCCTTATTATTTGAGTGTTTGCTTATAGCCAGTTATCAAACATAGTAAAGTCGGATGAGTGCTACTGTTACTTGGAAATAACTGCAGTTTCATTGATCACTTGCTAGGTGAAATTTAAAGGCTTAAAATGTTAAAAATAATGTGATCCACTTGCATATGTCATGTTTTAAAACGGATATATGATCTTACAATAAACCCACAGCACATACAGAAGCAGAGTGACGAGCTCTATCTCCCGCAATATGAGACATTGAGTGTAATGTTGGCATGTGACGTCGCTTGATGGGTTTGCATAAGAACACATTATCATAATATCTTTCAGTTTCAAGATTGGACCCTTAAAATTTTCACATGTTCTTTCTGATGTTATGGCTTTAGTTATTTCTATATGTTTTTCTTGTTTATAACGTCGAGATGGCGAGGCGGAGAAATTAAAACCTACCACAAAAGGCCATGCATGTGTGACTTTCAGACCCCCTAACAACAATAGATGTGCCATTGTCCTTTCCACTTTTGTCCTGGGACAGAATACCGATGTCCGCTTCGATCTGTTTACCGTGTATGATTATTCCTAAAAAGGCTTGCCATTCGATTGAAACCACCGTTCGAAGCAGGAGCCTCTCGGCACTCGATGCGATAATTATGACTGTTGTTATTGTCCCAAAACTCCATACCTTCTCCCTGAAAGCGAACTGCAAACTCCAGTACTCCTCCGGAAACGAGAAAATATTCTGGAAGTGTTAGCGCAAACGAAAATCTGTCCGTCGCACCGTCGTTTGATTCAGGCACATAAACCGCTTGCAAATCAGTGGATGAAATCCAGCCATCTAATGTGTACCTCACACACACGCTTTTATGAAAGCAAATGTTTTTAACCTTAATCGTTCCCCAGATTGAATTTTGCGAAGCCACAGCGTTTTCCAGACACACGGTCTGAATCTCTAGCTTGTCTCTGAAGTCTTCCAAAGCAACCGGTTGTGCGAAACACACATGCAATGTCTTCTTCGCTCGCTGTAGCTCCCTTTTGGTCATTTGTAGTGCCACGTGTATGTTACATTCATCATCACTGTAAACAGAAACAAGCGGCTTCCCGCAGCCATCCGCAAACTGCACGGATTTTTTCCTCGGTGCAGGAAGCGATCGATGCTTTCGAAGAATAGAATGGCAGCCGTTTTCACCATCATTGCCATCCAATTCATCGTCTTCTGAAAACGGAGGAAACACCGAATTCACTCTTCTCAAATGGGACCAGTCGACCATATTGACACAGCGACTTTCGCTGGTATCACAAGCCATTTCCCTGCTCATTTTCCCACCGTTCCCGTTGCTGGATGATTTCGTTCACCGGTGGAAATAAAACGAGTACTGAGCGCAGTGCATGCATGTGTTTACGTGCGAATGATCACGCACGTACCGTGAACGGCAAATTGACTCGATCTGATTGGTCCCTCAATAATTTAATATCTGACCCATTGTTCTTTTCCGACCAAACTTCCTTAAAAGTGACTGATTTGTTGTTTGATAGCACATCTTCAGGAACAACAAAAAGAAGTAGGAAAAGAGTTTCAGGGTAAAAGTGCGGTCATTCTTAGTTTTGGTGGCTCATCACATGATGCTCGAAAGCAAGCATAAATTTTCATGTCACGTCAAATACCGGGCAAATTTCCTCTAATTTCGCTTTCCACGCCGCTGTCTCACGTGTAGATTTACAATCGAACAACAAATTCTTCTCCTTCGGCGTATTTCGGTTCAGGACTGAAGTCAGACCAAAATTCTTACCAAGGCAATATCAGGAAAGAAAAAGATATTTAATTATTCCACATAATAGCCTCTTACAATACAAGAACCAAAAATAAAGAGATAAATCTTAGTACCGTTGGCGAGTGCCTCGGTCGCCCTGTTACTAGCTCGGGTCCTGGGTTTCATTGAAAGAAAACAAGGATTATGTTCCATAACAGGATAATCATACAGAAGTGATTGAAAAAGGAAATCAAGAGGCAACCGTTTAGTACAACACATTTAATGTATATATCTTAACAAGACTCGCCAATGCGTGACATCAAACGGGTCACGCATTCCTCAGTAGTTTTTTCACTCTGTGTCAGTGGACCATTCTAGGCCTCCAGACTGTGGAAAAAGCTGTCAATTTTTCCTCCATCGAGACTCAAATGTTTTCCGCTGGGAGGTATCCGTTCAACCATTATCCTGAGTAGTTCTGGCCAAAATACTCTACGTTGGTTAGCTCTCAGTGATATTAATTTTAACTCAGTCCAACAGCCTGTTGGGCTACTGACTAGAGTTCTTTCATTTTTATACACCTAAATTTTTTAAGACGTAACTTGTACTTGAGATCCCTCTTGAACGTTTCCACCACAAACTGGTCTGCAATAACCAGTCTCTCCTCTCAAATGTCTGGTTTCGCGATTGGGAACGTACCAGCTGTTACAAATGTTGTGGTTTTTTTTTTTAATGAAAATAGCCAACAGCACCGAGGCTTTATAACTTCTGCTAAACTTCTATATTTGGTTTTTGTTTTCCTTGCGATGAAGTCTCTCACGGGAATAACCAAACAATAGAATCCAAGAAAATTTGCAATTTTGGACAGAAAGTCTTGTAATTATAATTCAGTTGTATATCTAACATGGTCACCACAGTGATAAGCGATCGTCCGTAACAAATGAATGTTTGTTACGCTAATGCACTTCAAGTGCTGTACTTTTATTAACCGCAGCTTCCTGTTATCGGTGTTTTGTGATGTCTAGCGTAAACATTTAGTGATCATTTCTGAAACAGTTTGGTGTAAAATTGGGGAAAACGCACTCCTCGAGTCTTACTGGAAGAGAAACTTTTAAAAAAATGGTGCCATAATTGTTGTGCTTTTTCTTGATAGAGCGGCAAATGCCAGAAATGACAACGATTTATCAATCTCCTAATAACCTTTCAGACTGCTAGCTAGACTGCGTCTTGCAGATAAAACAACAAGAACAACAAACAAATTGAAAAAAAAAGGACGAGAATGTTTAATAAAGGGCCGGGCATGTAAAGAAAGCGGGGTAACCACTGAATTGTACGGAAAGACTAAGATAGAACAATTGTTTTAAGCAACAATGCCGCCGATATACGGTAATTCCCACATCCTGTAATTCAACAATCAAAAGCTAGATTAAATGAACGAATAGCAAACAATGATGCAAGGCTGATACTACGTAGAAAGCTTAACGGGGCTTAACAGATCCTACGTAAACAGGCAGCATTTTCGTTTGCGGTCCTTTGCACCATTATATTAAATGAACGCTTCAACTCGAGGATGTGTAATCAAATATCAGTTTTTCATCTTGAAAGAACAGTACATATCATATCAAATAGCTGCAGCTAATGAACTGGCATTAAAACATGGGTAAATCCGAACATCGCAAAGTCATATTTTATAAGTTTGACCTGAGAAATGGGGCGCACGAGGAAAAAGGCCAAACCGGCGCAGCTTAATGACTTAATACCCCATAACGGAGTGTGCTATAATTAACAGGGATTAATGATCTGCGTACCAAAAGGTGCTTAGTTCAAGAGGGTTAATGAGAATTATCGAAGCCGGTACGTGATCAGAATAACTAACTTATGGAGCATGGCCCGAGAAACGTTCCAGCAGTTGTTGGAATTCCTTACAGCAGAGCGTCACCAAAGCCGTCATAAGCCCTCGTCAGTAACTCACGTCACTGAGGAATGAAGAACAACTTATTTTTATTTTAACCCAAATTAAAATGTTGCCCTGTCAGGTAAACTGCGATATTTATAAACCCAACCAGCGAACATTCATACACCTGTCTCATTTTTGCCAGTTTGATGTTACTTTTTGTGAAGACTGTACCCTTTAGATAGTGTACAAACAAAGTCGAAACAAACATCAAACATCAAACAAGAAACAATAGAGCTCAAATACTCTTCTTTTGTGACTTGTTGATGCACACAAATTGGGTTGTTTTGTAACCGTTTCTAATTATCAAGAATGCATCAAGCTGCCAACGTTTTCAACCAGTCATTAAAGACGGTGCGTATACTCTCCAAACAGAAAAACCCAGGCATCTGTACACACATCTTATTAGAAATGTCATTTGGGGTAATGTCGAAAACATGCCATGCCATCATGCATTTCAAGAAAGAACTGACATTTTTTGTAACGTGTTTATACCTTTCGAGCCAAAGCACGTGTTGATCACGGGCAGATCAAAGTCTAAGGGCTTTTCTTTGAGTGTTTCAAGTGCTTCACGCGGTAAACAAGGACAGTCAAAGTCCGAATCTGCTCTTTTCTCTGATTGGTTGAACCTTAACCTGTATCACGCGTGCCATAACCCTTATCGTATGGTTAAAACGATATTTTTTTTTGGGGGGGGGGGAGGGGAGAGAAGGGGGATAAGAGCTGAAACCTAGCTGTAAGCTCGAGATAACTATGATCGAGAGCAGGATGCACGGGTTGAAGTCGGAAACAATGAAAATTTAATTCATATATTAGGAACAAAAGGAAACGAAGGTCTAGGTAGTAAGAGCTGGACGCGCTTCTACTCACGTCAACGCGGCGCGGTGAGACGTATCATGAAAGCAACTCCGCATTCAATGAGAACAGCCGATAAATGTCGACAAGGACGACAAGACTAGAGCCTTGCGCAATCGAGCCTAGACGCGCATCACGCAGGTGCTTATCTTCGCGATACTGAGCACCGCAGGGTGAAACCGAGCATTAAATATTCATACACCTGCATGGGTTCGAGCCTAGGTGGAGAGCAAGAGAGCGGTACTGTGAGAGTGAAGTGTCTTGTTCAGGAACACAACACAATGATCCCAGCCAGGGCACCAACCCGACTGCTCGCGGATCTGGAGCCTAGCGCGGCAGGCATGAGGCCAAAATGTATAAATAACCGGTATTATGTTTGCACTTAGAGTGTGTTAACTTTATATTCACTAAGCAGGAAAATGACTTTATTCATTTCGTATATTTGTATAATTGTTTTATAGCTAAAAGCCTGGAGGCATTCTTATTATACAATTTTAAATAGCAACATTAATAAACAGTACCTAAGTTGTACTCGCTATCAACAGATATATGTACAAAAAGACTGATATTTATATAAAAATGTGCATAATGAATACAATAAATACTCTGACTGGGTTATGAAATCTTTTTGTCAGTCTTCTACACTTTCTTTATTCTATCTCAGATCCATTGCCATTATACTGCTGTTTGGAGTTTTTTGCATCGAGATGTCGACCCACCCCAGGTTGAAACAACACCATACTATAAAAGCAAATTGTCCGTCAATCATTGATGGCTAGATTGTGGTTATCTCTGAGTTCGTTTTCTCTAATTTCCCTCCGTTTTATCACCTTTCAATTGTTATAAATACTCAGGGGGCCTCAGGAACTGTTTTATGGAATAAAGTAGTTCCTGGATGGAGGGTCACCCTCCACTGCAAGCCACGCTGGATGTGGACATTTTCCCGCATATACACATGCCCCTGGGCAATGCACAGAGCTAATCTATCGCGAGCTGCATATGATGGGTGAGCCGAACGCACTTTGTGCGTGGATGTGTGCCATGGATACGCGCGTGGATACGCGCGAGGATCGTAAAATTACAGAGGTTAAGGTTTGGTGATGTTCTGCAGGTCTGACAGGATTGTCGGACGATATCGAGCTTCTAATTCCTGCATGAACCCCAGCTGTTCAGCAACTTTGAAGTTGGGGATTGGATTTTCCTAGAGAAAAGACCAAAAAACGTTTGGTTACGGTTAATGGTTAGTTCTAGTACAAACGTTTGGGGATCAGGCTGTTAAATGTATCGAAAAGTGATAGTGACAATATTGTCAAGCGAAAAAATGATCCTAGTGGTTGCACTCGCAATGAAAGCAATCGCAAAGACTCTTGAAAAATTCAGGGTTTCCACGGGAGTGGTAGGCAGAATCTGCGTTGGAGCCTAGTGGCCCATTAGATCGGAGCTTATCCCGGTTTCAGTAGCATGAAGCGACTAGGAGTATTTGTAATCCCTCCTGGATGGGATGCTAGTCTATCGCAGGGTTACCCCCAGCATTAAATTTACCGGTACCATTTATACACCTGTCTTTCCAAAGAACATAACGCAACGATCCTGGCCAGGTTCAAACCCAAGACGACTGTCCCGGAGTTCAACCCACTCGCCGTTAGCCCACCACGCTGCATACGCTAGGTGTAGTGGTCTTAAATTTGGAGATCGATAAAGAATTTATTGGCTCCACGCATGATTTTCACTCAGACTTTCTGTGAGGTACGCCGCACCTAATCTCTTGGAAGCAGCTACTTTCAGAGAAATGCACGAAATGCCAACTTTTAAAGGAGCTCCGTCACGTTATTTTGAGTTCTCTTTGGCCATGTACAAAATAACATTAAATTATAGAAAACCTAAGATGGAAAACAACAAAGAGATAATAATAAACCATAAAGAAACAAGGAGTAAGGATGGAGAAAATTAACACGGATTACAAACGATGAGTGGGGGCGCGGTGGCCTCATGGTTAGTGCCCTCGACTCCGGAGCGAGCGCTCCGGGTTCGAGCCCTGGCCGGGGACATTGTGTTGTGTTCTTGGGCGAGACACTTCACTCTCACAGTGCCTCTCTCGACCCAGGTGTATAAATGGGTACCGGCGAATTTGATGCTGGGGGTAACCCTGCGATGGACTAGCATCCCATCCAGGGGGAGTAGAAATACTCCTAGTCCGCGCTTCATGCTACTGAAACCGGGATAAGATCCGGCCTGATGAGACACTAGGCTCGTATGCAGACTTTACCTACAAACGATGAACTTGAAAAAATTAGGCCAAACTTTTCAAGATGCGCGAACCGTGAATTAGCTCCTTTAAGAAAGACGATGAACTACGAAACAGACAGAACTCACCTTAAGGAAGATCAATAGCTGCTGTTGTTGCGTCTTTCTTAAAATATCCTGTTGTAAATGTCGTAAAATTGCTATGCAGAAGTACACCTGGAATGGTACGACAAATTAAACTGGAAATTTAAAAATAGGTACTGAAATGGGGTTGCAAGTAGGTCCAGGCAGCTGAGGCTCATCACAGTGCCCAATAGCCATTACCACTAATTTGCAGTATTACTTGTTGGCCTGGATGGAATCCCACTAGTCTATAGCAGGGGGCTAACCCATACTGTTTACATCTTTGAACATGTCAACGTTCCGTGCTAGTATAATAAACCAATAGAGAAGTAGCTGAAGTCATTATCAACTATTGTGTATAGCACGTGGGAGAACAAGGGTAAATGTGGAAAGAATGACTGATGCTCCAATTCCTTCTACAATTTTCAAGTGATCTCAAAACCTCACACTGCTTTGGTATAATACTGTATCATAGACGATTTTGACTTCTTTATATGTTTCTTTTTTAAATACAAATCATACATGCACGAAAAAATAAAGGTGGAAGGATTACCGTGTTAGAAACTGACGTTTTCTCTTATAGGCAAACAACACACGTATTATACAATCGTGAAATAAACAAATTATTCTCACGGCTCTGAAACTACTAGGATAAAGAGATATGAATCTCACCGGCTTTGCACCTCACCTGATAGAAGAGGGAAGTGTTTAGGAAAAGAGGGTCAACAGGAATTCAACATACCTGATAATCAATACCCATAGTAAGACAGGTACAAATGTATAAACAGATCTCTTCCCAGTCAAGATAATTCCAGAAACATTGCCGTAACCAGTGCTGGCAAATCTAATGGGGCAAATCAAAAGAAAAAGTCGCAAAACAAAACTGTGAAGTTGGCATGCGAAGAAATAAAAAAAATAAATAAATAAAAATGCACAACATGTACACCTCAGTAGTTCATTAGATCTTCATTGAATTGTTATCACGTGCTACATTCCTCTCTTCTCCCGATAGAAACGCCTCCGCCACTTTCAAATCCGGCGCTCTAAATTCAGGGCGTACAAATTTAGTGATTTAGAAATTTTTCGCTGGCGTTTATTCACTATGGGGAAGAAATCGTCTACTCGCTCAAACCACTTTGGCAGTGTTTTATGCATCATCTGCATCATATTTTTCATTTTTTTAAATATCTGCATCACATTTTTCAAAGATTCTTCGAAAACAATTTCGGTCATTAGCTGCTCTCCAAAACGTGCAATTTGCATGCGTGCACACTTGTCCCAGGTCTCTGAAGTGAGCTGTTCACACGGTTATTCACTTAATACTGACCTGCGATGGAGTGTAGCCACACATTCTAAACGCAGAATACACCAGAGGCACTTCAGCCTAAACGAAAAGAATAAACGCTTAATTAAAAGAGAAGAAAACGTGTTCTTTGGGCTCTGTTTGACAGTTATCTTTCTAAGGATGAGACCAAGCGCTGTGTTTCGAGGGAAAAAAAAACTTTTTTCGAAGACTCTCTCCACTGAGATGAAATCCATGTACTAATATTTTATCAGTGGAGGCGGCGTGGCCTGGTGGTTAAGGTTAATCCGGAGGTCCCGAGTTCAAATCCTCCGCCCTGTCACTGAATGGATTTGTGTTGGTGGTCCCAGATTCAACTCCTCCAGGCTTTGTAAACAGCCAACTGGTCAGCTTCCCACCAGTTGGAATTTTTAACAAGTTTCTGTTTAATTTGCAAGATTTGTTTGCTTGTTTTATTGTACCACAATTAGCACAGCAGTGCTAAACACTTCGACACTTCAATAAAGTGATTTTTTTAAACACGGAGCGAGCCTATAAATGGAGGCTGAGCGGCTCAGCACGTCCATCATAAATTGGAATACTCTGCTTTGATTGGATTATTCACCACGGCGTGTCGTACTCCCGCGAATTTCGCACGAAGTAATATTTCAGGCGACCACACAAGGGAAGGTTTTTCGTTTGTTTGCTTTCTTTGTAAAAAGGTCAGCGAAAACTACAAGAATGGCATCTACAGAAGAAGAATTTAGACAGGTATCGTACTTCATATACATGCATTTTAACTTCTTATTTTGTTGTTTCACTTACGAAAGCATATCGATTGTTTTCGAGTTGTTTACTCAACGTATATGCCGTGTTTTCGCCAACAAAGTGCAAACCTGTGACCTTTTATAGGCTCGCTCCGTGTTTAAATCAGGAAAACGTGGCGAAAATGCAGGGAAGGAAGGGGGAGAGGGTAGTCTACGATGCCGTAACATTCAATCTAGGGGGGAGTAACAACAACTCTATGGAAAAGAAACACCCGGGAATCAAGCGCCTGCCGTATGGGTTCCAGTGAATCAAAACCTGCCATATTAGTAACCTCCAGGTCAGATTTGTCGTCAGACTCAGGGTAGATTTGTCCTCAGTTTCATTGAACAATAAACTTCATTCAGATAAATGGTACAACTGGATACAAAGATTTACTGAATTCACTTCCCTTCATGATTTTCAGAATAATCTAACAAGAAGCAGAAACTAGAAACGACATGTCTAATAACTATGCTTCATAACACGCTTAAACCGAGGTACAAACCATCAGTATTAGTTCCACATTATGACACGTGCATGAATACAGTGGAGGAATACCGCTGACTGTCAGAGACACCGGTAAATGAACCTGAGAAAAATAACAAAAGAAATTAATTTGACTCTTGTTCTGTTTTAGCCTGGTGACGCACAGGGTAAAGTCATGGGCAGATCGCATAGTACGCTTGTCACGAAACTACAGAAGCCGCCCTCTTTAGAGTAGCCAGATAAAATGAGGTCTCCCAAGAGAACATTGCCTTACGCATGTAGCCGTCGCTGTTCAGAAAAATGTAATGATCGTGCGGCGCATGCCATCGCTCATAGCACATATTCTGATATTATTTGTGTAATTTTTAGCTTTTCTAACCTACTTTTCTATTTGGGTGGCACCTCGCAACAGTATCTTCGGAATAGCTTGTGATAACTAATGGCTTCAGTTTTTAACTCCTTGGAAACGCGCGCGTTTGGGACAGCTCTGACTTCATAACTTACTCAAAGTGAAAGAAGCGTGTAAAGTGAAGGCCTCGTTTATGACTGAAGACGAGTTACCCTAGAGCCCGCTTTAACAGTCTCTGTCGAGCAGTTCCCTGTATACTCGTTCAGCCATGCTGGGGAGCTACATGACAGTTGAAAATGCTTTCTTACCGAAGCGTGTAGTCTACGAACCCACAGATAACCAGAACTGACAAGACTAGAGCATTTGAAGAGGAATTCCCAGGCTAGATCAGGATCTCCATACATCATGAGAAAAACTGTCGATACAAACCAATCATGGCCGACATAATTACCACTGAGAGTACCTGGAGTCAGAAGAGCGACTGGGTCAAGGAAATGTAAGGTGTGGTTAAAAAAGTTTCAGTTTGTTCCAGTCCTAGAGAATGAAAGAGCCAGAAGTATATATTAACACCAGTCGCTAATCTTAGCTTCTTCTTCTGGTCATTTCCTAAAGCACGCGAATAGAACGAAACTGCCAGCGAGTGCAAAAAAACAAAAAGGAGCAGAGAGGGGGGGGGGGGGGGATTATTCATTACCTCCCCACTTCTCGGCATTTTGTGCTCCCCCCAGCCGGGCTTGTTTGCTCGCTCGCTTGTTCGGTCTCACCGCCTGGAAAATGGAGAGAAAACGTCTGCTACGTAGGCTAGACCCAGATTTCAGCGTGCCAATAAAACCCATCCTTCAAAAATCGGTCCAAATAGCTAAATTGTATGTCCTAAGAACACTTTCGTAAATGTGATAAACGCTGATACTGACAGAAATGGCGCTATAGATTCTACAAGGATACGTAACGTGACGTCTGTTGCCCGCTGTTGTCCCTGTAGAAAGAACTTGCAGTATTTCAAGAGGTAGGTCAAATCTTCCACGCCGTCCGTGGTGGACTGGAGCAGCTTTAACTGAACACCGTACCGCACCGCTACTTTCGTGCCCAGGTTCTCTATGTCTGATAGTTCTACATTCTTCAGACTACTTTCACTAGCTGAAACGAGAATGAAAGAACACGGCGTCACCCACACTTTAATCAGAAACTTGAAATTGAAACAAACAGTTTCAGCGTTATTACCTGAAAAGTCTATCAGCGGGAATATAGCTTCTTCTGGTATATTTATCAATGCTGTGCAAACCTTCTCAAGTAACAACTTCAACACTGTCACACAACAAAACAATATGTTTAAGTATTAAACTGATTTATTCTTTATTACTAAGAACTCGTCCACCTTTCCTTAAAGTAAATGAACGTCATTTATCAGTTCTGTGTAGTTACATCTGGCAAAACAATTCCACAACTCGTACCAAGTACAAACATCGAGCTCTCATGGACTAACATCTGTCAATCTTTACGATCTTCTCGATGCCGAAAATTCTCAGCATCGCAAAAACAATATTAGTTGGAATACATTCTTGTATTTCGTTTGCCTGAATAAGGGTTCATAAATGTACAAACCTTTTCCTTTGGTTTTTCCAGACGTCAGCGACTGACAAAATATTTTTCGACATTCTTGAAGCCAGGTGAAGCTGTGTAACAAAAAAGGTTTATCAAGCAAAAAACAGGCAATGCCAAAACGTTCGTTATTTTTAGCAGTCCATTTCGAGGCACAGATTACCAAACAAATATTTCCTGTAACAAGAACATGACTTGCCTGTCTGCTGAGATTGGTTCGCTTCTCTCCAGAAACTCCAACAGAATATCACCTGTAATGGACAAAGTCACAGTCCTTGAATACTGTACACCCGGTAGCTTTGCGTTAACACGCCCGTCGGCCGATATGTTACCCATCTTTATTAACTGCTGTGAACGCTTCGCCAAGCGTGATGCCTTTGGTTTAGGTTTTACGTCAATAGAGCTGTTTTCAATTGAGTGTCGACAAACCAAATCGAAACCAGCTACTTACTAATTAGACTACTCAGCCGATCTCAAGGCGTAAAAAACAAACAACTGAAACTAATTGCCTGTTTACTTCCGACACTCAACTGAAAACTGCTCCATCCTCTGGAATCTAGACTGAAAGCGATTGGCCACTTGCACAGCCAAGCTAGCACAGACTATCTATTGGTTATGTAGATACCTCAACAATATTAAATCAGTTATAAACATGGACTACCATCCCATCCAGGGGGGAGTAGAAATACTTCTCGGCGTGATGGCCCACTTGGCTCGTATGCAGACCTACAAACATGACTAATTGTTTGGTCTCGAAACGTACACCTACTAGGGTTCCATAAGACATCGAAAATGATGCATTAATGAAGGAATTACAGTTACCGACCTTCTTCAAATGCTGTCATTTTGGAAATTTGTTCAACTGGAAGATAGTCTTTAGGAGGCGGATAAGACGAAAACAAAGGCCACGGGTAAGGATTATTCAAATCCTACAACAAATGATATCAGACAAACAGTTAATCTATAAATGAATCACCTCATCAAAGAATAAACTATGCTTCCAACGAAACCTTCACTTGAAGTCCTAAACATTTACCCACCGAAGCACAATAAAGGAGTACTTTTGATTACCTCACTTAAGGTCATGCCAGGAATGATCCTCTCTGATGCGCCCCCAACAAGATAAGTTTTGACCAAAATATGGTTCCTGTCTACGGAACACATGTCGATAATATAGTCCTTTCTGAAATTAAACGGAAAAACAACAAACTTAAATGGCCAAACTGGTGAGTACACTTCTAAAGCTTTTTCTGTGAAAGTGATGTGACTCACGAGCTTTGTTTTTTCTAAATCAAATTTACTGTAAATCTCGGCAAGGAGCAATGTACGGCTGTACTCGCAGGTTGACATTAACTATGCTTTTGAAAAACCAAACGTTTTCTCCGCGAGATTAGATCGATTTAGAATTGAGAGCAGTTCGTGTTTGACTATCAATAGCAATCACGTGTTTCTTTCGTTTTCCGTTTGTTTTAAAAGCACTAACTTGTAACATGCCTGTGTTAACTGTTAGAGTCAGTTTTATACGGGTTTCATTCGAAGTCCTATTGGTTCATTCCGCTACCTGAGCGTGTTGTCATCAGTTAGTTATTATTTGCTTGGTTTAGGTATAACCCGTGCATAGGCAAACAACCTTGCTCTATGATTTTTTTCGACAAAGGTTGAAATATTCCTACACTATAAAGCTATAACTTATTCAGTCTCACCCATTGTCAAGTCTGTTGTCCAGTTGAGATTGCAGCAGAAGCTCTTGAAAGTGATAGCAACACTCCAGAAAGAGAAATGTATCCAGGCATGAACACAAAACACTTAGCACTCTGAGGAGAAGAGATGCGAATAAGTTAAAGAGCCTTTACATTAGGAAAACTCCGTGCAATGGGACGCTGCATTCTACGATTAACAACCGAATGAAACGTTTCATAACATACAATTGCGGTGCAGCAGCTGGTTTTTCGTAAAGGCAGTATGTTTTAAGACCTAACTGTATGTGCAATAAACTCAAATGCATTTCTATCGTTCACCATTCTGGCAAACACACAAACAAATTCGGCAGACTTAGAGTTTCTCTCATTATTCGGTATACTAATCACTCTTTGACCCATTGTTACCAAACGTTCTGCCTCAGTCGAGTAGCCAGGCGTCCCCATATTGTCAGTTAGTAATGCAGAATCTCGTTTCCAGATCTCGCGCACTGATCAGAGCCGGAATTGTTCTGAACATCTTCACCGCAATTTTAATTACGTGAATAAATGCACAAATGTCTCCGTTATCTTGGCGTACCTGAGACCAAAGTGATGAGATTGTTCAAAGTTGAACAGCGAATGGAACTTCTCTTCCGAGTCAATCATTATGAAACGATCAACTAAATCCTGTTGACGAAGAAACAAAACTACGTCACAACAACAACAGCCTCAACAGTCTCGCGGGCTCAATTCTTTCCCTTTACATAGGAAAACGTAATTCTAAACAATTCCGTGATTGGTTGTTACTTGCGCGCGAAAAGTCAAACCCAAGCGACAACCAAAAGGAAGAATTAAGCACAGCATCAAACACGTAGGCTGAGTAGTGGCTCCTCCTTCCCGTGAATGCGATGCTTGTCCATAGCAGGGCTACCTCTCATCAGGACTCCTGAGAAAAGCACTGTGAGAGGAACGTGTCTCAAGAACCCATACCAAAGACTACGCCAGAAGCTGGAGCGATCCGGCGCCTTACACACTAATTATTACGCCACCATGCCACTTAATTACACGACTAACACAGCTGAAAAGGTCAATAACTAATATCTACCAACCACAACGCTTAATTACCTGGTCCAATACTTTCTCAGTTCTGGACGTGCTTATGTTTCAAAAGCAAGTTCTCAAACTTTAAGTCGTCATATGAATCTCGTCTTATCGACCAAGTTTGCTTGGAATTCTCGAAGCCTTCGATCTTTCTGTTATAACCACGCCGCGTTCGATTCGTACCATCAAGGCCTACAATAGGAGCGATATTCTCCCAGCAGGGCCACTGCGCTAATGGTTAAATACATTTGTGTGTACGTAGTAGATTTACTCACCATAATACTGACAGGCGCACAGAACGCGTCTCGACTTGTAATGGTCTCCTCCACCTCAGAACTCGATGTGGATGGACGACAATCGTCAGCAAGAACTTCATATACAGCAGGAAATGCTGACAGCACGCTTAGAAGATTGTTGAGTGCCTAGGAGAGGAAATATGAAAAACACGACTACAGTAAGACCACAAGAGAACTTAATATCCAGTTTCCCTCCTGTGGGATACAAATAAAACAGAAACGAGTACAACATGTTGTGTGAGAAACCGGTAAAACAAGTTAGTTGCTGTCCTGTTAGTTCT
The DNA here is from genome assembly GCA_964020085.1 of Micromussa lordhowensis. Classification (NCBI taxonomy): domain Eukaryota; kingdom Metazoa; phylum Cnidaria; class Anthozoa; order Scleractinia; family Lobophylliidae; genus Micromussa; species Micromussa lordhowensis. The sequence goes on from OZ026606.1 coordinate 23,115,818, forward strand.
TCGGAGCGTGCGTATGCAGCGTAAAACAAAGTTTAACGACGGGTTTGCAAGACAGAAAAACATGCATTTCTTTAGAAATTTACGTATATGTCACCGCCTTAAATGTTCAGCCTGTTTTATTTGACTGGCCTTTACGGTTCACTGAATTTACAGTAAGACTCGATAAAAGAAGGGTTTAGACTATGCTCTAACATGGCTAAGAAGAAGGCTATTATCGTTCATTTGCTTGCTCGGCCCCACTAGCCTTTAAGCTATAAACACTGTCGAGGGTGAATAAGTAATGGTAATAGGATTGAGTGGAGTCCAATTCGGTCTGTAATCGGAGTCCGATTTGTTTATCACGAGTATGATTACAGACTGAATTGGACGACACGAAGTCCTATTATCAATTAATCATAAAAATTACAATTTCCGAGAAAAAGAAAAATAGCCAAGTTATAAAAAATAGGGGAAATTCGCAGTAAAATACTGTTAAAGGAGGCGTAAACATTCTAAAGGTTACCGGCAAAACCACAAAAGCGCGCGCGCGCGCACGCACACGTAATTACAACTTTGAATGTGATTGGTTGATTTAAACTACATCTTTGAATGTGACTGGCTTATTGAACTGTCCGATAACAAACTGTCCAATAACAAACTATCCAATAACAAACTTTATTTTTTTCTCCATCTTCTCAGCGGTCCGGAATCCTGAATCCTTCAATCTTATTGGCTAATTGCGCGCGCTCCAGCGGTCCGTATTTTCCCATCCGGACCCCGAGTTACGGACCGCTCCGAAATTTCCAACTGAAGAAACGTTTCAAGCTTTTTGTAACAGCGTAAAAGTGTTGTAAACAATGTAAAATGTAAACTTTTTGGACAGAGTCCAACAATTATGGATTCCGATAACAAAGAAATTTTTGATTTTTCGTGAATGCGCGCGCGTACGCCAGATTTGAGCTGAATTTCTTTAATAAAAAATTCAACACAAAAGTTGCTTTTAAAGCAGTCCCGAAGAAAAAAATAAACACGTTATTTGCCGTCCTTGGTCGGTCCGTATTGGGAAAAACTGTGCCCTTGGTTTTGAGTACTCAAGGCCTCGGGCACAGTTTTTCCCAATACGGACCTCCCGGACGGCAAATAACATATATGTCCGATAACAACTTGGCAAGCGAATTAGTGGAAAATAGGACTTTTTTAAACCAATCACAAGCGAGGAAATTGTAATTTTTATGATTAAGGTTATTATTATTCATTCAAAATATTTCTCCGTTTCTGATTGATTAAAACCACACGCATAATTTACCATAACCGGCTGCTGTTCACCAAATTTGGAAAGAATCTTCGCCATATTAAATCAATGACGTCAAAAGTGCAGTCCGCTTCAGATTATTGAACCGATGACGTCAAAATGACGTCAAAAGTGCAGCCCGCTGCAGATCAACCTCGTTCCCAGGCTCTCTCTCCTCTGCCTCCCTTTGTCGTTGGGAGAAAGACCCTGGTTGCGGCTGGTCACGTGACCACCCAGAATCTGGGTGGTAAAAAAATCTGTTGGGTGGGAGGGGTGGCAGAGTACTTTGATTGTTGTTGTGGCAAACTTTGTGGGTTTCAAAACCTCGAGCAGTCGCTAAAAAAGCTACCCGCTCTATCGGGTTTCGAAGTCGGATTTTGCCGATGAAGAAGGCTACATTATTTCTGCCGTCTCCAAAATATAGAAGACTTTCGTTCACAAAGCAATTCGGCAGCCGAATGGAGCTCAAAATTTCCGACGGTAATTATCACTTGTAAAACGTCACGTACCGAATCGAAGTGAGACCGACCAGTGGATCAGTCTCTTGAATCTTTGCGTTCGGAGGTAATTTATTTTCTTCTTTGTGCGGTAATTTGAATTTAAAAAGTACTTCTGTCACATGGCCGATTAGCCGAGCTGACTTGCATTTGGTTTAACGCAATGCAAAATGATTTGCAGTTTTGTTGACTTAAGCCCGCGCTTATATTTCATCTGCATCAGGTTTATGTAAGTTTATATTTAGGCAGATGTTTAAACACGATTCCTTGACATAGTCAAGAATTATGTTTTGCAAAATAGTAAATAAAACATGGTTTTATATAGCGAACAATGTGCCATGAGGTTAATTCCGGCAACATGCTATGAAACAGTTTACGCTTAATTCGACCGGCTGGAATTGAAATAAAGAGTGGTAATTCAATACGCTGGATACATACAAATTTATTTCGTTTGTCCTGTATGAAGCTTAGAATAGGACTGAAGAATTTCAAAGGTATTTGCCAGTGTGTAGTTTAATATAGCGACCAGTGATCGCCTTTCTTTCGCTTCAGTTGATATCGACAAAAAAATTTGTTGACTCCACCCTGGTGAAAAAGTTTGTGTCACAGGTGGTCACGTGACCAGCCGCAACCAGGGTCTTTCTCCCAACGACAAAGGGAGGCAGAGGAGAGAGAGCCTGGGAACGAGGTTGGCTGCAGATTATTGAACCGTTGACCGAGAAAACCTGGGGACGATATTATGTTATTTTTAGTGAGCGAAAAAACAAAGAGCGAAATGGCGAAACTCCTTTAAGAACGGGGAAATATTTTGAATGAATAATAAAGCAATTATTGAATGAATTCGGCTTTCGTAGGATATGAAGAATTCTGCAGATCTCGTGGATAACACCCTCCTTGTTCTGCAGAATTCTTCATATCCTACTCAGCCTCATTCAATAATTGCTAATTATTTTTTATGCCAAACCTTATTGTAGGTTCTGCTGTCAATGCTATCCACGTGTTTGATTCTGGGAGGAGCAGGCTTCCTGTCCTGTCCGCTTTCAAACACCGTCCAAATGTCATGCACAAGTCGCTTGAGAAACCCTAATGAGATTATCAGTGACACAATACTACTAACGCTGTCATTAAACTAGTGTAAAACAGAAGTATAACACAGAGACACAGCTTCATAGAAGTCGGTAGAAACTGAGACACGGTCTTGTGAACTTTCTTTATAGCAGTTAGGTCTTAAAATGGTAAATTTCAATGGTAAACATTTTTTTGCATAAATTTGTCACGTTCTTAAAAAGAATGGTGCATTGTCTGTTTTCTTTTCCGCTTAAGGAGCTTCATTATATCCCCGCTGAAGTGTAAGATTCAACCTGAATAATTCCATGCTTATGACGCAGCTCTGCTATGATCCGTGTAGTGAATCTGATTGGTCGATTTTCCCACGCAAGTAACGATAAATCAGAGACACGGATCTCTGTCGAAGTGCTAAGGTCTATGATTCCAGATTCTAGCGAGCGACATCTGTTTACACATGCTTATAGTCATAGGTCGTATCTGCCGGTGAAGTTCTGAGATATACACAAAGTTGAAAAAAATGACTTGTGTCTAACTGCTAGAAGGCCCACCAAGCTGCACGCTTGGAAATAAGTTTCTTTCTTTTATTGTATAGTTCATGGGGAAAGCGCGTGTTTAAACTGAAAGTTTATCTCCCTACCGACCTAAGTAAGGTAGGTAAAGTCTGCATACGAGCCAAGTAGCCCATCAGGCCGGAGCTTATCCCGGTTTCCGTGGCATGAAGCGACTAGGAATATTTCTACTCCCCCCTGGATGGGATGCCAGTCCATCGCAGGGTTACCCCCAGCATTAAATTCGCTGGTACCCATTTATACACCTGGGTGGAGAGAGGCACCGTGAGAGTAAAGTGTCTTGCCTAAGGACACAACGCAATGTCCCAGGCCAGGGCTCGAACCCGGAGCGCTCACTCCGGCGTCGAGCGCACTAACCATGAGACCACTAAGTAAGTAGCTTTAAAGTAGCTGCACGCAGATGTGGAGTTCAGGATGTGCGCTCCAATGTGAGTAAATACTATTACAACATATTATTATATGACTTGGGTTTGTAGCCGATCTAACGCGTGCTCTGATTGGCTAATACTAGGGCATTATTCTCCCGTAATGCCCACGGGCCGATTACGGGCCTGCAAAAGCCAAGCAAAAAGCCATATAATAAAACAACTTATTAACCTCGAACGTTCGGTCTTTACGGGAAAATCTCAAACCTCGGCCTTGTCGTATTGACCTCGCTATCGCTCGGTCAATACGGCAAGGTCTCGGTCCGAGATTTTCCCGTAAAGACCTCACTCTCGGTTAATAAGTAGTTACTCTTTACCTCTGTTTTCCAGTGCAACCATGCCCGGAGCAGTAGCTGCAATCTGCGTTACCATCACTCCATAACCAAACTTTTCACACTTGCTAACCTACGAACAATACTTTCCATTCAGTTACTAGTATCCATTAACGGTAAAAACGATTGAAACTACAGTGTGAAGACGATGTTGAACTTGGAAAAGCATTGAATCGAGGTATGAAAACTGGCCCGAAAATCGCTAAATAGACGAAGCTTTCGAGAAAAAGTAACCCAGCTTGGAAAGAATTAAACTAATGCGGAAGAAATTGTTGTTTCCGCTTTCAGTTTCCTTAAAGCCTTCTTTCCGAAGATTGTTCGTAAAGCATAATTTTCTGTCTTCACTTTTCCGACGAAACATTTATTACACTTACATTGTTAAAGTAAACACCTTTTCTGTACCTGCAGTTTCTTGATATATCTCTCATTCATATAAGCCACGCATTCATTCATTTTTCCTGTCTGCTGCAGAAGCAGCAGTCCCTTCGGAGTGCCAGCAAAATTCAACAGGTTATCGATCAGTGAACTTTCCCACACAAGCCTAAAAATATCAAGAAAACGTACACATCAGTATAAAATTGATCATCATGTGTCTTTTTACTTATGTTTTTGTTTTTTTTTATTATTATTTTTCCGTAGCGATCGTGCAGAGTTGTGATAAGAAAGTCTAAAAACAAAACCTTACATTACAAAATTCAACAACCTGCTTCATACTCTTACTCGGTTACCTTAAAACAAAAGCAACAGATAACGCAGTGTAAGTACTTACAGTTCCTCGTCCTGAATAAATTCCGGTGGCGATTCATCAGATGCTAGTTCTGTATCAGCAGAGGCTGTTTCGAGTACCTGGTAAAACAAAAGGAGTATATCGATAATAAGACCTAATATGCAACTATGAACATACAGTTGTACACATGTGAAATATCAATTTTCAATTCAATTTTTATTTCTATACTTTTGAATTTTACAATTTAAAGGATCATTACACAACCCGCATATAGTAAAGCTAATCGAGGCGGGCTGTGCTATTTCAAATTCTTTCATTTGCTGTGCTATTTCAAATTCTTTCATTTGAATAACTCTTTTATTTGATAATAAGGAATAGGCCATTTCCGAGTTCCATTGTGCCTCTGTTTCAAAACGAGTCTAAGTGCGAGACCATTCAAATGAAAATGAGTTTGATTTGTATGAAAATGAACCTGTAGGAGGAACTCATTTTCATATGAATGGTTTCGCACTTGGACTCGTTTTGACACGGAGGCAAAAGGGGACTCGGAAATGGCCTATTGGTTCGTGCTTAGCGTGTGTATATCGAGTTATGGATGCACGCGGAAGTTTGGAGAGCACGAAAGAAGCGTACGAAACTTATAACCCTAACTTCTTGAGTGCTCTCCAAACTTCCCAAATGCATCCTTAACTCGATATACTCGAGAGAACTTTACTGTACTTCATGGGCCAAGTCTAAACGTCCCCATATAAAGGGCTAACCCATATACGATAGAGAGCACTGCACCGGCAAGTCAGAGGTCGTGGGTTCGACCGTGGGTTCGGTCGTGGGTTCGAATCCCGCTCAGAGCCTGAAATTTTTTTCAGGTCTCTGTTCAAGTAGTGTTACGGCTGCACTTGCATTATAACCGTTATCACTCAGTTGCTACTATGGGACAAATTACTTTCAAATATAACAAAGTAGGACAATCTTAGGACAAATGAATAATAACATTAACAGTACGAATTAAGAATAAACGTCTAGTGGTCAAAAAGTCTGGAGTCAGAATTAACTCAGACTCTTCGAATTGTCTTCAGCGCATGCATGCGACCACGACTCAGATTTAAGATGTTTAAAGAAATCGAGAGAGAAAAAGAAAGCAGAAAAAAAAAAGAAAGAAAACAGGATGGAAGATGATTGGCCATATACTGCTGCAGGACTGCAACACAACAAAGACCTGGACACCAGAAGGTAAAAGAAGGAAAGAACGACCAAAGTGGAAGACAAGAACGAGGGGGCCTGGAAATTATGAACGGAAGTACAAGTGCCGCAGCAGACAAAGCAGACTGGAAAGCCCTCCGTAGAGGCTTATGTGTCACCTAGATCAGTGGGAATACCCGAGGAAAATGGAACGACATTTTCCGATTAAACCGGGCAAACCAATAGGAATAGCTATTACCATTTGTTATTCCTTTTCCGAATTCCCTAATTAGGGAAAAAACCGGTCTGTCAAAAATGGAACGATGAATTTTGGCCGGAATATTCCGACTGAAATAAGTGGACCACGTCCAGAGATGATCCCGAATATTCCGGTCGGACGAAACCGAAACGGACCTTTCCATTTGAATTCCAACCGAAATTTCCGAAATCTTCGGCATAATGGGAAGCACCCCTAGTCACTAAAGAGATGGGAACAGGAGAGAATCATCAGCGTCGGTACTCACCTTAATCCAGGCGTTGGCGACATGTTGATGCAGTTCATATTGATTGAGCACCATGAGTCCATCGCATGTGTTGTAAAGTTGTCGGCAAACGAACAAGAAGCCAGAAATGACCGCTTTGGAAGGTGTTCCGCCTGGAAGTCTGTCAGATAAAGCTTTCTTGGTAAACTGCGCTATTGTGTGAGCTGGGGAAAACCTGTATATCAGAGTAACAAAACATAACAACATGCTAATCAGTTAAGAGCTAGTCTACAAGGATTTTTACTAAGGGGATGGTTGGACATTTGGCTGGGTCAGTATTGATAAGTGAAATGTTTCAAACAAACATTCGTGTTGCGCTGAGGCAATTTTGTTTTATTTGAGCCCAGCGATTTGTTAACAAAGGGTTTTATACCTTATTTTGGACAGCAAAATATTTATTTCAGATAAAACGTTTACAGCACCTCGAATAAGGGCCTCGGGAGCTCATTTACAACTACGTTCGACAACAGTACGTTATGCTACGTAAGCCTGCTGTAACATAATAATACCACAAAATACTGAGGAAATAATGTGAGTGTTAAGCAACGGTGTGTTAGAGAGACCGAAGAAAGTCGAAACAGCTGTACAATGCCGCTAGTTGTTACGCCTAACAGGCCTTTTTACGACTGTCCCCACCCAGACGATCACACCAGACGATGTACTGATACTCTTAGATTCAAAGCCTGGAATCCTTGCACTACCTGCTTCTCTGCCATCTGTCCTGTGTTTCTCCATATAACAGCTGTCTTTGTCCTGTTTCTGTCACAGCCAGTGTGGCTAAAACATCAGCTACTAACAGTAGCGTGTTCTCCGCTCCCGCAGTTTCACAGCTGTCCATACCCTGAAATAAAAAAAATACAACGCAAGAGTTATCACAAAAAAACAAACAAACAATAAAACAAGTATCTCTCAGTCGGAATCTCACTACCTATCCACAAATTCTTTGGGCCTCATCTCCGCACAGGAAAGTCGAAATTTGGCGAAGCCAGCCATTTTCCTACGAAAACGTACTGCCACATAACGTTTTGCATGACTTCAACTTCAACTGCATCTTTATTATTGTGCACTGTTTACAGACTTCACGTTAGTATTATAAACAAATGTAGGAAGAGAAATATTTCTTATACAAATGGTTATGGAAAAGAGTAAAAATATATGTGTGTGGTAACCAGAGTAGGCATTGGATTTCGAGCTGTTTACCAGCATGCATGTTAAGCTAAATGCGGTAGAACTAAAGTACATTACAGATAAACACATTTATACTCAAAATACATTACTTAAAATACAATAAAGAAAACAAATTGCAGAAAAATATATCTACATTACAAGAGACTGTTATTAACTATTTTTTAGAAGTGCTGCTTATACTGCTTCTTAAAGGAATTATATCGTAAATGTTTAGGCTAAGAGGAACTGATCCCCGAGACAGCTTCGGTATACTCGTTTGAACTCGTACACTTCGCTTCTTGTCTGATTGGTAACCAATAAATTTTTTTTCAGGGATTTAAAACTCAAGGATTTAACAAAAACGATAGATGTTATCTCGATATTCTCCAAGGTTACAAAATCGCAAAGAAGTCTGCAAAGGAAGTTAACCTGTGTGCATGTCATCAAACGTATTACAACCGTTTTAGTGGAGGACACGAAGGAAGAGAGCAAAGAAAGAAAGGGACAGATAAATCAATCAATCAATCAAAAAAGCACAGAAATATGATAGGAAATTAAGTCAGGAGGTATTGGTGAAACAGAGGACCGTTTCATTTTTCTTGACTACTTACATCAAGCCAAGACTGTACGGGAGACAGAAGACTGGTGGTTATCACATCCTGAAAAGAGAAACAATCATTCTTATAAACTCTAAGAGACTTTGTTCATTCGAGAGCTTGAGCCTCCCCTTAATGTCAATGTCAGTAGTGAGAGGTTGTTGCTTTATCAGCTATTACTCTTCAGAATATCCAGACAGGTTAACGTACTGCTGCAGATCCTTTTTCTCGGTCTAGGTTCCAGACCTCTAATGTTTTTTATTTACGAAATAGAAAACATGTGCCGTGTTTCTATCGAGTTAAATAGAAACACGAGTGAAAGTTTGGGAGAACGAGAAATGCTGTGGGAACAGGAGCCGCAGGCGAGTGTTTCCACAGCTTTTCGAGTTCTCCCAAACTTTCACGAGTGTTTCTATAACTCGTTAGGAACACGAAGAACATGTTTTCTATTTCTTTTAGAAAATATCGCGACGAAGAAAAAGAAAAACAGCATGTTTACTTCTACCCTGCGAGCAGAGTCTCCTTCGATCTTCCTAGACAAATCGGGAAGAGGAAGGAGACTCTGCGAGCGGCTTCAAGATTCTTTGATCCGCCGCTCATCCGAGAAAATGGATGAGTCAGTCCAGTTTTCTGTCGGTGAAACCGGTTTTTATTGACGCGCATGATCATTCGTTTGTTCTTGTCGAGGTTTTCAACGGCCATTCGCCTGCGTAAATGGCGAGATCACGCAAACTGCACGCGAGCGAACAAATTATCTCTTGGGGCTTCGGACTGAACAATACCTAAACCTATTAAACTTATAACTTTTTACCTTACAAAAATTATTAGGTTTATAAGAAGTTTACCACCGTTTTCCTTGATACGCGACTTTGGAAAACAAAAC
>OZ026606.1:23127572-23180072 GCA_964020085.1 Micromussa lordhowensis
CCGATCTGTCGATATCACGCAAAACTGACTGAAACTTTAGAAACGTTTCCGCGGGTGTTTTGTTTTCCAAAGTCGCGTATCAAGAAAAACGGTGGTAAACTTCTTATAAACCTAATAATTTTTGTAAGGTAAAAAGTTATAAGTTTAATAGGTTTAGGTATTGTTCAGTCCGAAGCCCCAAGAGATAATTTGTTCGCTCGCGTGCAGTTTGCGTGATCTCGCCATTTACGCAGGCGAATGGCCGTTGAAAACCTCGACAAGAACAAACGAATGATCATGCGCGTCAATAAAAACCGGTTTCACCGACAGAAAACTGGACTGACTCATCCATTTTCTCGGATGAGCGGCGGATCAAAGAATCTTGAAGCCGCTCGCAGAGTCTCCTTCCTCTTCCCGATTTGTCTAGGAAGATCGAAGGAGACTCTGCTCGCAGGGTATATCAACGCCAAAAAAAATGTGGTTTTTTTCAGAGCGCGAGCTGAAAAAGGCATTACGTGACACAATGACGCGAGCAGCGTGGTATGGACTCTTATCGACCATGGCAAATTAGCCAATCAGATTGCGAGATTAGCAGCAATTGTGGAAAAAACAATGTTTATCGCCGCTGTTTGTGTTTTATTCACAATCATTCTTTTTAAACTCAGACTGTGTACATCTTTGGTGTTGAATCCAACGTCGAAGAAGTAGTTGAGCTGCAGACTTGAAGTCTGGAGGTAACGGGTTTAAAAACCCGTGACCACTGACTGGAGGTGTTTCACGGCAGACGCAAGTAAAAGTCTTCAGCCACGTTTGTAAATAGTTAAGAAAGTAACATCAAAATCTTGATCAAGTGGTTTACTCACTTTGCAGAGACATTGTTTGCTGGAGTTAGTGCAGGAAGCAATGTTCTTGAGCACATCACAAACCAAGTACCCTGGGTGAAACTGAACTGTTCACGTGTAACAAGACAGACAAGAGAGAAAATAAAATGCTTACTGAGCTATCGCCATTTCATATCCAACGTTCCAAATTAAAAGCTGTTTAACCTACATATATATAGTCTATATACACTCTGACAGGATCTATATATACTGAAAGGGTGGTGTTAAGTGAGGGGGGGGGGAGCTTTTTCACAGTCCAAATGAAAAACCGTGTAACCTGTATACTTGTTTACGCACCCAATGACTGGATCTAGATAGTTATCCAAAGATGAGGGGGGGATTCACGGTTAAATAAGGGGAGGGGGAGCAAAGTGATAATAGGTTTTTTTCCCTCAACTACCAATATGCACATATACATATACATATACATGTAAGTCTACAAGTTACACGTGTTACCGATTAAACGGGAGAAACTGAAATTAAAATGTCAAAACTAAATTATGTTTAACATTATCACCTAAAATCTACAAACGAAAAGGTAGAAGCAGAAGAGAAACTATCTCAATCCCCAGTTGAAACTCACGGAATTGACCAAAGAGCACCTACTGTAACAGGTACCAAGTTAGCAAGCAAGCAAGCAAGCTTGGCATTAACATAGGATGGGGATTGCCAGCTCACAGTCTTACCATCCAGGACTAGCTTAGCACTTGCACTAGGAAGAGCCGTACACATGATCCTAATCAACGCAACAAGCAAGCCAGAAATCGTCACCATTTCTGAAATGCAAAACCAACAATTTAATTATTATCACACACATCCAAGTACTTCCAGGTAAACTGTTCAGTCCCAGTCATCTGTACACTATCCTAACTGGTAAAATCAGTTGTCAAACAGTCGACAGTTTAAAGAAATACTTGCCAATACTATAAAAATATATATATTTAATTTTTCTACCAGTAAACCTTAACGTTACCTTCTCTTTCTGGTAATAACACAGGAAACAATGCTCTGCCGCCGCTGTACAAAAGTACTCTTCCCAACAGGCACAAAGAGTGAACAAAGTAGATATATTCCAGGTCTTGCGAAGTGTAAAACAGCCCATCAGTACTATCACCATCTACAATTAACAAAAAAAACGGCAATTTCAGTGCATACATCAGAACTGTTTTAGCATGTCAGTGCTGACGCATAATTTCAACTGTAGATTGCTGGATACCGAAAGAAAGGAGGCAAGGAGCAGAGAAATCTAACAAAATAATTATTATTTAAAAAAAAAAGAATCATGTTTGGAAACTATGATACTTTTTCATGTTGACTGTCTGATTACCTCTTTGTTCTTCATTAAGTTGCAACATTTCCAAGGACTGCAGGGTTTTACATGTTCTTGAGAAGTCAATACATTGGCTGATAGCATCTGCCAACTACATAAAGAAAAATACAAAAAATCCAATCAATGCATTTGCTGGTCAGTCAGTCAGTTCGTCACTTGGTAGGTCAGTCAGTCAAGCCATCTGTCCATCTGTCAGTCAGTCAGTCCCTAAAACGTTAGTTCAACTATATTGTAATAAATAGAAAAAAATGATCATTTGTTGTTGTCCAGTAAAGAACTGAGAAATTATATTAAAATATATTGTTAGTTTGATAATTTAATAATCTTACCAAAGAAGGATGCTTCTTGAGTTCTTTAATTGCAACAGTTCTACTGTAATTACCGTGCTATGGAATAAACGATCATGATTAGTGGGAAATGCCACTCTTTATCTACAGTTACGTTTTAACGTAATAGGTAGGGTACTCTGCTTTGCATTAGGGTAAGTGGGATGCTCTTGTTTGTGTTCCGTACGCTGGAACACCAGACAATTTTATGGAGTGCTCCTCCTTCCTGTGGATACAGGCTTTTTGAGGCATCATCTGGGGTTCTCTGTACCCCAGACTCTCTCTTCAGTAAACAGGTATTGTTTGAACTTACCATCCACTTTTTAAACCAAGTAGCTCTTGGGTCAATCAGAGCAAGGAAGTGTAGTGGTGTCATAAACTGCAGCTCAGATGATCCAAACTCTGGATCAGAGCTGGTAGAGAACAGATTGAAAGTACTCGCCAGAACAGTCTCAAGAAACCTAAAAGAAGTAACAGTCAGAAGCTAATGTCCAGTCAGAAGCTATTGTAGCAAGGTTACTACTCACTGGTGTAACTTCAGGCCCATTCTAACCACATTCTAATGACACAAGTTGTACATGTAATGTATGTGTAGAGAATGATCTTTAACTGCGGAAGACTGAATATCAGAACTCAAGATGAATTATATTATTGATCCTAATTTACTCAATGCAAAACATTTTGTACTACAATCTGACCTTTTTTTTATCATTGTATAAAACTTGAGGTCAACATACCATTCAGGATATCTGATCCAGAAGGAGGCAACTTCATGTTGAAATTCATTTAGGAGCCTGAACTGTGGAGGTGAAAAATTAAAATTTAATGATTCATTATAAACACTATTAAATTATAGAAAATAAAATTGAAATGAGAAAAATGTGAGAATTATGATTTAGCATTACTTGACAGTTACTTGCATGACTTTGTGTCTGTTTTTTCCTGCTATTACCTGATAACAAAACCCATGCACAGTCACATTAATAACACTAACCCGCTTCAGTAATCTTTGACTATTTCTTGTAGAAACATCCAGGCCATTTTCAATGTTTATCCGGTGACAATTAGCATCACTGAAGCATGAGACAAGGTGTTCAGCTAAACGACGAAACAAAAGAGATATAAGTAACAATACACTGTGCACTGATAGGATAGGAATCAAGGCTTCAGAGCAGTGTGCCAAGCAAGTCCCGTCTATTACAGCCTGTGGCTGGTGGATTTCTCAGTCCAGCTAGTAATTCTGTCAATCACTTGCCTGATGGACAAGTAAAGTGTCTCATGAAATTTTTGAGGAAATTCAAATTTCAGAGATGAACATTTGTGGGGAATCATGGACTGATTTTGGGGCTAATACATATACATCATAGTCAGAGCTTTCTCAAATGGCAAGCATAAAAATGGGTTATCTAATTGACCCTGCAGAGACTGAACTTGCCAGGATTGTGCGATGGCTGCTTGTCTACTGACCAGTTTAATGCTCACCTAAGCATGTGTAGATCTCTTTTGTCACATGAGCAGATGATGCCATGAACATTCGAGCGTGAAACTTGAGGCTCTTTTCCTGCAGGAAAAGCAACAATGTCCAAAATTGCGACAAGTTACAATTATTGAAATCCGAGTGTTCCAGCATTCCAGTTCACCAGCACATCAAATAATATTGGCAGTTTTTTTCCACATTTTTTTGGTGGGGATATGTCCCCCAGATTTTTCACAGGATGTGAAACAAATGTAACAACTCGATCAAGAACTTTGTCAAGTGATGATAACAATGAAAAATGCAGTTCCAGAAAATCTCCATACCCCTCTGGTGTGCAAGCATGTCAGCGGGAGGGGGGGGGGGGTGGGGCATCTCAAATGAAAAATCCTCACCAGGGGTATGGATATTTTCTGAAACAACACAATTTTTGTAGTGGTGTGTATAACAGAAGAATGTTATCTTTAAAACATAAATTTGCATACTGCAAGCTGTTCATCTTCATCAGCCAGTGCCGCTAACAGTCCTTTCCTTATTCCATCTGAATTCTTACTGGTAAGTTCATCAGACAGAGGAAACTGGTACAGAGTGTTTAGAGCATTTATCCGAACCTGTGGCAACAACAGGATATCAAATGTTAATAAAAGAAAAATGGAAGAATGACATCTTGTGCATTTAGGAAAATGGCATATACCAGGTCCTGGTATTGATTCACTGGTTAGTAAAACACAGCAGTTGATTGACCTGCAGTTTTGTTTTCATTTTTTGTAAATCTATGCACCTTGTTAGTTCTTAGGGTGAGGGACATTGTTTGCCTATGATTTGTTTTGTTATGTCAGTTATAAATAACTCTGAAAATGGTACAGGTCCCCACAGAAAGAGTCTACATGTATGTGGCTTAATGTGTAGTCAATGAGTCTGGGTCTGGATTAAGTACTTAGCAGTCTGACCTATGGCCGAATGGGCTATTGACCCGTGGCCCTTGAGGGCGAAGGGTCTAATTGTTTTAGTATCACCCAACTAGTCGGACAGAAATGGCGATAAGAAAGTTAGCAAATGTAAGTTGAAGAAACATTTATTTGGGACTAAAACAAAAGAAAGCATCACGCTCGATGGCACTCAAGGACTAATTTGGTAATAGTTATTGACAGGGCTTCTGATAGGGTGCGAAAAAAAAAGGAAATTATGCGGCCCTTGTCAGTCTTATTATGCGGCAAGAAAGGTCTATTATGCGATAAATTATGCGATTCCATTTTAGCTAATTTAATCTTGTTTTATTAGGTCTTAGAGGAGCACGATCCATTTTTTGCTGTTCAAGAAGCAATTAGAGCACATAGGAATGATGGAAACAGCTGAAATAAATAATTTGAAATGTTGCCTCATTTTAAATTATTGAAATCAACTCAGATTGCGAATTGGGTCAATTAGTGTTACATGCAAATATTACACAGAAAACTCTAGTGGACACAAGCATAGCTTATTTGCAGTGATAAATATGTTTAATATCGACCTCTATTGACTGTTTTCACGATCCCATAATGCAATACGTTTTGGGGGGTTCTTTACATAAAAACAATGCAATTTATTTACTCTTGGGACTGTATCATGCTTCAGTGAACTGATTATCCATTGTTTTAATGTAAATAACCCCCCAAAATGAACTGTATTATGGGATTGGTGAAAAAAGCGAATTGATGTTTATTTTCTTGCTGGGCATGCATGAAGTTATCACCTCTAATAAGAAAAGCAAACAACTAAATTAATGTAGTAAATGTTAAAGTAGTAATGTTGTAAATGATTTTTTTCACAGCATTCAAAGAAAGAGTTTCCATTTGCCCAGGTTAGCAAATTCTCTAGCCATCACTTGCATTGATTTACAGTAAACATGAATGTGCATCTAACATGCACCTCTGTTTTAATTAATGCTATTATGTTTGTTTCTAATGTCACAGAGGCCTTGTATTAATTAAATTGAGGGCAGTCATCCTAGTACCAACTGGGCAAGCTTGAAAACTGGTTTCTTTGTACATGTCCAATTTAGTTTCACTTCAGTTGTAGGATGGGGTTTCTTTGTCTGAGGGTCCTGTCTCAACTGACCATACCTACCTAACACCGCAAAAGTAACTTGAACAATTAATAGCAAAACAGATACACCCTATGAAATTATACAGCAACAATAACAATTTAACCATTCAACCTGTAGTGCTACTCAGTCAAGCCTGTTTTCTGGGCACTGAACATTTGTCATTTTTGTTTTCGTATTGTATAAACAGTAGTGGTCTAAAGTAAGACTCATCCTGTGAAGTAAAGGAGAAAACTAACAAAACTAGCTGTAAAGTGAAAAACTCTGAAATTGTAGAATGCTAAAATGTAAAACGTGAATGGTCAATAAATTCCACCAAATGAACATATCTTTTCATGTCATAGTTTAAGGGCTGCCACATGTACATGGACATGTACATGTAAGAGCCAGGCATTGATAACCTCAGACTTTGTGTTTTACGCCAATTACTGCGTGGAAGCATGAACAGTTTGTAGTAAGTAAGAGTCTTTACAAAGTAATTAACCATGACAGAACAGTGTGCCAGTAGTGTCCCTTTGATCAATTAGCTGTTCTTTCTGCTCTTCTTTAACCACTGGTACACTTGTTCAACTTCCCCCAGTTGTGGTAAAGTAAAAGGGCCAACACCAACAATAGTAACAGGTCCATAAAAGACATTTGAACTGTGGACTCTGTCAATGTCATCACGCCTTGGCCAGTCGAACACTTTTGCTCCACTAGAAACTGTGGAGTGCAGGAACTTGAAATCAATGAAATCTGAACCATCAGGACTTCCCAGGGCTCGGCCAAAGTAGTATGCCTTCTGGTACTCAACAGCATAATATGCGTTTGTCTGGACAGAAGGCTCTGTAAAGTTCTACAGCTCTTGCTGATGTAACTCTACAATCATGTGACGCCTCAGGTTGTTAATGGTCGTACTGCCTGGAGCTGATGATTGAAGGAGAAGGCACCTGGCAAACATGCACAGGAACACACCACAATCAATGTTGTTTTCCAGTTGTGGAATGTCCTTTGGCGTGTTCGTCAAAAAGCACCAATGCTTCACATCGAGGCTGCTGTGGAACGAGCGTGTGTGCATGTGTGTGGAATGTGCGATGGAATGTGTGTGAGCTATGTAATCAATTTTACTACATAAGCGTGTTACATTCCCGTTGTATCGCTCGGCAGTTGAATAAACGGACGCGTTGAGTAAAGGTCGTTTTTCCTGAAAACTACATGGTGTCAGGAGTTAAAAAAATCCGCATCGCCTGGTTTCTCTCTGACAGTCTAACAGCCTGAATTATGGCAGATGGTCTCCGAAAACCCGAACAGTTGTGCTTCGAGGGTAATGTCGCGCTAAATTGGAAACATTTCGCCCAAGAGGTGGAAATATTCATCGCCGCCGCTCACGGAGAAAAGGACGACAGAACTAAAGCGTACATCTTCTTGAATTTGGCAGGAAGAGAAGCGATTGAAAAGGAGAAATCTTTTGTTTACGCTCCCGCTGTGCTGAACGAAGATGGAACCGTTCGAGTCCAAGCAGAATCTCGCGAGAGTATTGAAGTTCTGAAAAGAAAATTTGCTGAAATCTGCGACCCTCGTGGAAATGTTATTATGGAAAGGCATAAATTTAACACCCGAATCCAGAAATAAGGCGAATCGTTTCAGTCATTTGTAGCTGATCTCAGAATCCTAGCAAATACATGCGAGTACGGCATTTTGAAGGATGAGCTAATTCGTGATAAAATTGTATGTGGTGTCAGCTCTCGGCACGTTCGAAAGCAACTCTTAAAAGAACGGGATCTCACACTCGATCATGCTATTGACATTGGCATTGCCAACGAGTTATCAGACAAAAACAATACCGAGCTCTCGTCGAACCAAGTCAGCGATCCAAAGGAAGAGGTCCACGGTCTCGACAGAGGAGGTTCATCGAAGAAAGATTCCAAATCTGGTATCGAAAATTGTAGGAATTGTGGTGGCAACCATGCAGCCAAGCAGAAATCATGTCCAGCATTTGGCAAGAAATGTCTTCATTGCGGAAAGCCCAATCATTTCGAAAAAGTATGCCGTTCTAAACGTGATGGCGGGCGTTCCAGCATTCGAGGTCGTCGACGGCGTCCCAGGCGTTCTGTCCAAACGGTCGATCCGCAAGATCCTATCGGACAAGATGAGGATTTATTTGTTATCGACGCGATTACATTCAAGCCAGGAAAGAAGAGTGAAATCTACTGCACAATGGAAATTAAACTCATCGCTAATGATAAGCTTGGGAGCTGGTGCCTTAAAGGTTAGTGGGGGGCCAAAAGCAAGCAGCAGAGAGGAGGTATCCATGGCAACCCTGGAAGCGGGAACCACCCAACAGCAGCCACTAACCGGCACCGTCACACTGAATAACTTCAGTGGAGATACTTACCTATGATAATACTTACCTAACACGAGTACAGACAGTACTGCCTGCCACCCAGCAGGGAGGGAGGAGAGGGGGCGAGAATCTGCAACGCTTCGCAATGATCCGTGACGATAGTCGAGCAATGAATATGAAGTAGATCCGCTACGATCAGCAAGCAAAGCAACAATGCAAAGGCAACACTAGCCACGAGCCCCAAAAAGGCCCTGCAAAACCTGCGGGCCACCCCGTAGGTCACGTACTGCAAAGGCGGATACCGCTGGCCAGCTCCGCTCGCGTTTAACTTTGCCTAAATAATATTTAGCCACATTTAAACTCATCGCTAATGATAAGCTTGGGAGCTGGTGCCTTAAAGGTTAGTGGGGGGCCAAAAGCAAGCAGCAGAGAGGAGGTATCCATGGCAACCCTGGAAGCGGGAACCACCCACAGAACCCGTCTCCAGGTGCTTGGAGAACGGAGGGACCCGTCGACAGGGTGACCTGGTACCTCCGATCACCCAAACAATACCCCAAGCACCACAAAAATTCCCGCAGTAGAGTAAGCTAGGAAAGCAATGAACATACCTGACAGATTCGCAGCTGAGGTAGGCTGAACAGTGCAGACGCAGGACTGGTGGTTGCCCCACGAGCTAACCGGGGCAGAAGCGGGGGCGAACGGTTGATAGGTAGAGCTGCACCTTAGACTGTGGACGGCGGCAAGGCTAACTTGTAAGAGAGTGCCGCTAAAGATTCAGCAGGAGTCCTAATGTAAAGCTGGTAGGCATTGCTAGACCAGCGGCCCAAGGTTTGGATGAGATGATCCGGGACCCCATTACGCGCGACAACCGTGGCGGCTCCAATGCGAAAACTGTGCGAGGAAAAACTTCCCGGAATTTGGGCAGACGCCATAATCTGCCTAAGCCAATCGGTCAGGCTCGTGCGAGTAAGAGGTTGCCCATTGGTAAACAGAAACAAGGGGCCAGATGCATCGCCCCTTAAAGCAAGGTAAGACATCATGGCCTGTACCGCGCAGAGTGGATGCCTGCCAAGCCCGATATGAATAAAGCAGCCCTTCCTGAATGGGTCAGTCTTGGAACCTTTGATCCGTATGCGTATCACCGAAGGCGCCGATGAAGAATCCACAGCGATGTCCTGAACACTTAGGTGAAGGGAAGCCGAAAATGTTGAGAGGTTAGGTACTGTGAACTCAGACGCACGAAGAAAGCCAAAGTATCCCAGCTGCCCAAAACATCAGATGGTCTGGACGGCCAAGATCCAGAGACCGCCAAATAACCAGCATCAAATCGTCTGTAATAGGCAAACGAGTGGAAGACGAGGTTCCCTGGCAGCGCTTAATGCCACGAACAACCCTCTGCAGGCGGAGACAGTCAGTTAGCGGATCCGGGAACCCCTGGTCAATGTGGAGAGCTCTAATTCCAGACAGATAGACTTTAATTGACGAATGCTTCAGAGTCCTAGCAAGAAACGTAACGAATAGGCACAGTGTCCATTCATCTGTGGGGCACGGGGATCCCAATGGGTGCAACTTGCCCAGCTGACTGCAAAAGGAGATGAACTTTGCTTGGGCCGAAGCATAGGAACGTCGTGTTGAAGGTGCCAGGCCATGGGTCAGGAAGGAGTAGCACTGCTGTTCTAAAGCTGAGACGTCAAATCCGCCAGCAGGTCGGGAGGGATAGGAGTTGGATAAAGCCGAGCATGCGGGGCCAGCTGCCTGAATTCCTGCCAACAAAAACGAGAGAGGGCGTCAGCAATCTGGTTGGTACTGCCGGGAATGTGTTGGGCAGAAAAGGAAAAGCAATGGCAAGCCGCTGCAAATAGCAGACTGCGAAGCAACCGCATTAAGCATGGAACTTTAGACGTCCTGGAATTCAAAATGTGGACGACAGCATCATTGTCTGAGTGGAAAAGCACGTGCTTGCGGCACCAGTGGTGGCCCCAAACATGAGCAGCGATTACTACTGGGAACAGTTCCTTGTAGGCGATGGACTGCTGCTGCTGGGAAGGTGCCCAAGGCGCCGCAAACCAACAGTCCTTTAAGAACGCTCCATAGCCCAACGATCCAGCCGCATCTGACGAAACTTCCACATCGGCTTCGGGGGACAGGCCAGGAAAGAGCCAGAAGCTAACCCCATGCCACTGCGACAGGAACTGATGCCACCAGCGCAGATCTAGGTGAAACTCCTTGTTGAAGCGAATTGGGTGGTCCTTCTTGCGGAAGCAGCACAAGAGGTCAATCATGCGGCGGAGGAAGGTCCTGCCGGGCCATACCACTTTTGCCGCGTGATGAAGATGGCCAATAAGGGACTCCAGTTCACGTCTGTTGCAACACCTACGCGGGAGCCACGAGCCGATCAAGTCCTTCAAGGCTGAAAATTTGTCTGCAGGGAGGCGAGCAATCTGGTTGACGGAGTCCAATTCAATTCCCAGAACTACCAGCACTGTTGCAGGGCCCACGCATTTTCCCGGGTGGAGAGGCAGGCCTAGCCGTTTACAAACTGCTAGTGTGATCGCCAGATTGTGTGCACATTGCGATGAATCCGGGGGGCCAGCCGTAATGAAATCATCTAAATAGTGAAGCAATGCGGGGATGTGATAAGAATGCACGAGGATCCATTCCACCACGTCAGCAATTGAGTTAAAAATAAATGGGGCCGAGCGCAGACCAAAAGGTAAAGCCAAATCCACGTAGTATTGGTTGCGCCATTTCATCCCCAACAAATAGCGATCCGACGGGTGCACAGGAACATTGCGGTAGGCTGACTCAACATCAAACTTGGCCATTAAAGCCCCTCTTCCGAGTTGGGAAACGAGGTGGATTATCTGATCCACCGTAATGTAGTGTAGGGTGAATTCAGCTGGGTTGATCCCATCATTAACGCTAGACCCCTCGGGCGACGAAAGATCCACGATAAGACGCCACTTCCCCGGTTGCCCCTGCTTCGGAATAACACCGAAGCTGCTAACCTGGAGGTTGGGTAAGGGAGGGGAGTTGAACGGGCCTGCCACCCTACCCCGTGACACCTCGTTAGCCAGGTACTCATCAATAACCGATGCATGCTGGACTGCTGACGGTTTATTCCTCCTAGCTGGTTTGAGAGGTTGGGTATGGCAAAACCCTAACTTAAACCCATGACGAAGCCCCTCTAGCACAAATTGGACCAGCTGTTGGTTGGGATGACGCCGCAACTCCCAAGCAAACTGCTCAGATTGTAACGGAGTGACTGCCGAAACGGGGGGGAGAGAAGCTAGAATGGAAATACAAGGAGGGAAGGTAAATAGCTAGCTGCAAAAACCATCCCTTCCCCCCTCCCAGCCAAACCTGGAGAACCCCAAACAGATATGTGAACTGCAAGTGAAGACTAAGTAAAAATGACCAGTAAATGAGACAAGCAAATACGGGAGCTGCAAATGAATATTTACTAAGTCGAAAAACCAGTTTAAGTAGACAAGCAAATGCTAACAAGACCTATTGAGACAGCAGGAGGGCTAAAAGATACGTAAACTGCAAGTGAATACTAAGTCAAATAACCAGTTTAATTAGACAAGCAAATTCAAACAATACCTATTGATACAGCAGGAAGGCTAAAAGATACGTGAACTGCAAGTGAAAAACTAAGTCGAAATAACTAGTTTAATTAGACAAGCCAATTCTAACAAGACCTATTGAAAGCACACACTCCTCCGCCTAGAACTAGCGCAGTCAGAAATAGTTCATGAACGCCTGGACTTGCTACGGGAACGCGGAGGAGAGGGAGGAGGGCGTTTGGACTCAGCACTGCCACTCTGCTTCCTGGCGCTCACAGAACACTCGCTGGCACGATGCTGGCCGTCGCAGCTCGAACACTTGTGGGTGAAACGGCAAACAGCCCCTGGAGCAACGCATCGGCCATTATTCCAAGATCTGCAAATGATATTCGAGGACGCAGCTCCACGAGGTTCACTTGGGATATGTATAGCGTCGCCGCGAACCGATGCTCCAGCAGAATGGAAATTAAAGAGCTGGATATTCACCTCCGACCAATCTGTCAGACTCGTTGCCGCTGCATGCTCGCGGAAGGCTCGATCGTACGCCAACCAAACTCGACCGGTGAACTGGCGGTAGGTTCGCAGGATCAGCATTTGGTACCGCAGCAAATCCTTCGCACGATTCGGAAAGTGGGCCGTAAGCACGCAGCAATAGACTGAAAAGGCCTCCATCCAACTGCTAATATCGTCGATACGCCGTTTGGACTTTTTGGGGGTTGAGGTTAAAACCAGGCGCCCATCGAAGTACACTTGTGGATCGGTGTCTGATTGCGACTGTTCAATGTTTTTCGATAGCAGGTCGCAAAATTCAACGAACTTGTTAGTAACGATCTGGTTCACCAGCTTCGGTGGGACTGGCGAATAACCCGGGGGCAAAACGAATGATTGCTGGAGGGCAGGCAAGGTCGGGACCGGCAGTGAACAGGGCACGCTGGAGGAAAGGCCAGTTGCGACACTCGAGGGCGAGGGAGCTACAGAAGACACGAGCGGTGCAGAAAAAGTGGAAACAAACGATGGAACAACAAAATTTGGCCTACCTTGTGAAGGTGGAACTGGTCCAGCGATCGGCGCAGAAACTGTCGGGAAGCCTACGCCAGAAGCAGCGAATGCTGAAGCCTGACTTTGCAGGCTTTGGTGGCTCGGAGCGAGCGTCGAAGGAACGCCCCCAATTGCCCCAGCCACGCTTGTACTGGGAGAGCCTGAGGCTTGTCCATTGGTTGCCGTCTGTTCGGCCGCCAAAGCCTGTTTTACCGCCGCCACAACGGATGCAAGAAATGCAGGGGACGGCACGTCCGGCCCGCCAGCTGGAGGTGACGGGTCACTCACCGAAGAAGGAGGAACGGGCACGTCAGCATTCGAAGAAGCCGAGGGGCTCGAAGATTGAGGCGCCGACTCCATACCGGCCGAGCGGCTGTTGTTTGTGGGCCTTGTGAACGGCATCATGACAAAGAAACTAGAGCAAGCGGGCAATAATGAAAAAAGGAAAACACCGCTAGCGAGAATCTGCAACACTTCGCAATGATCCGTGACGATAGTCGAGCAATGAATATGAAGTAGATCCGCTACGATCAGCAAGCAAAGCAACAATGCAAAGGCAACACTAGCCACGAGCCCCAAAAAGGCCCTGCAAAACCTGCGGGCCACCCCGTAGGTCACGTACTGCAAAGGCGGATACCGCTGGCCAGCTCCGCTCGCGTTTAACTTTGCCTAAATAATATTTAGCCACATTTAACGGCCAACCAGTTGAAATTAAAATTGACACTGGCGCTAAATGTAATGTGATCACACTCGATATATTCAGAAGGATCAGCCACAATGAAAAGATTGACAAGACGAAAGCAGTGCAGTTGGTTGCCTATGGCGGAGACACGTTAACTACCCTGGGCAGTGTGAATCTAGAAGTTCGTCTACCGTCGATATCCCGTAACCTGGAATTTCACGTCATCGACAAACCAGTCACACCACTGCTTGGTCTAATGGACTCTCTAAGCCTGAATCTCATTCAGTTGCACAGTGAGGTCCATGAGGTTGATACCACCGATGCCTTCTGCGCAGCAATACTTGATGGGTACAAAGACCTATTTGAAGGCGATCTTGGCAATATACCCGTTGTTTACAAAATGAGGCTTGATGCCAACGTAACCCCTGTGATCAGACCACCGCGCAGAATACCCCTCGCAATGGAGGAGAGTGTTAAAAGAGAGCTTGATAGGATGGTCAAGATTGGAGCGATCACACCCGTGTCCGAACCAACTGAGTGGGTCTCACAAATGGTAGCAGCGAAGAAGAAAGATGGCAGTATTCGCATCTGCATGGTTCCAAGGGATCAAGTCCTAGGCTCTCCTGCTCAGAGGTTGATGTCGAGGCGTACCAGATGTGTTCTTCCTGTTAAGAAGAAACTCCTTATTCCGAAAGCACTCAACACCAGGAACGTCTCCTCTCGTTTGAAGCTTAAACGCCAACAGCAAAAGTCATATCACGATCAGCATGCCAAATCTCTTCAACCTCTCCGTTCACAGCAAGTCGTGCGACTTCAAACTGATAGAGGGTACCGGAAAGTGGGCGTTGTCAAGCAACCGGCTCCGCAGCCACGGTCGTACATTGTGGAAGCTGAAGGAAAGCAGTACCGTAGAAACAGAAGACATCTCCTGTCTGTTCCAGAACCGGCTCCTGCTAAACTTACCTGCCCTGCAGTGACCGATGACGACGCACCTTATGTTCCTCCTTCCCGTGTGGTACAACCTAGTACCCAGTCTCCACCTGAGCAGTCTCCACCTAGTTCCCAGTCTCCACGTGAGCAGTCTCCCGTGAACACACAAACCGGACCTGGTGTCCCACCTGAGAGGTCTCCCGTGAAGACTCCAACAAGACCCAGTGGTCCAGAGGAATATGTTACGAGATATGGAAGGACGGTTAAACCAAATCCGAAATTCAGAGACTTTGTGGCCTAGTAATAAGGCATTGACTAATGGACTGCAAATGAACTGTTTTGTTTGTTTTTACTTTCTTTGTTATTTGCTTCGCTGAAATTGCGTGTATTTAACTTGCAAAGGGAGGTGTGGAACGAGCGTGTGTGCATGTGTGTGGAATGTGCGATGGAATGTGTGTGAGTTATGTAATCAATTTTACTACATAAGCGTGTTACATTCCCGTTGTATCGCTCGGCAGTTGAATAAACGGACGCGTTGAGTAAAGGTCGTTTTTCCTGAAAACTACAGCTGCTATCTACCTGCTGCAGTAGCGTCCACATCTTGGCAGTGGCATTCTCTGCAGATGGCTTCGTGAAAGACCCTGCCTTGCTGTCCAAAACCAGAACTCGTTTTTCTTTGGGGAGAACAACAAGGAGGAACCAGTGCTTGCTTAGGCCTGGATTACATGGAACCAGAACAGCATCTTGCTCTGTCAGAAGAGCTTTTCCTTTCAAGAGATCTTTCATTGGTTTGTTGCCAAATCCTTTCTCAAATGCCTCCCACCCCAGAGTTTCTATTTTCAGACCTTTAGAATGACTTGTATTTGCAATGAGTTGCAAATATGCTTCAATTACAAAGTTAGTAAGGTAATTGTCTTCTTCACGTGGTTTACCACGGTGACCATAAAGACTTTCAAGATCCAGCCAATCAATCATACTGCTTCCTTGGAATTTGACTGAACCATTAAGCAAACAGTTCAGAAGAGGTTCTCTGCATTCTTGTGAACTGCAACTTGCTTTTGTGCTGAACCTCTGGGCTGTACTCTGGTCCAATCCATAAATCACTCTAATGGTTGCTTTAGATTCCAGGTTTATAGTATGGATATCACTGGCTGTTTCTGCAATTTCTTCTTTTCTGTCTTGTACTAAATCAGGTTTTAAGCCAAAGAATGCATCGAGGGTGGGTCCGGAGATGGTTTCAGAGGTTTCATTTGCTTTCTTCCTTTTGTTCGCCATCTAGCACTGTTTGGCTTTTGGTCCATCCGTCTTCTTCCTTTTGTTCTCTTTTGGAATTTCCCCTGTGCAGGTGCTGGTGTCTTTAGCTTGTGGAGCTGTCTGGGGATATTGAATTCTTTTTTTCTGAGAGGTGAACAGCCTGGGAAACTCATTTCCCTCACTTGGCACAGGCTCCTCTTTGGGGGCCGGGGTGGCTTTCACAGACTCATTTGATGTTGCACTACATGAAGGTGCTGTCTTTCTTTTGCTCTGCTGTTCCCTTTCCTGCTCATTTGAATACCTCATCCGGAGATTCCAATTCAAGAAGTGGAAAGCCTTGATGGTGCTTTCATCAAGGGATCTGCGTTTCTCATCTAGAATCTCACTGTATGCAGAAAATGATCGTTCTACATCATCATAAAGAGCCAATCGTAGATGTGCAGTAGCATGATGCCAACTTGTACAGCTCGGGCAGGTTGCTTTCCTTTGACTTCCAAAACAAAGCCAGGTCAAAGTTACCATCCTTGTTGTGTTTTACTGCCAAAGGACCCAGGTGGTTGACGTAAAGGTTCCACTCATCCCTTGGCACTGCAATCCAGGGGTGCTATACATGGAGTCAAAGTTCTGATCTGCATCGATTAGGTTTCTGGGATCAAGTAGCTGAATTTGCTCCAGAAACTAATTGAAGCAGGTTGTGCTCCATCCACAAAGTATTTGTAGAGTTTAGCATGGGCGTCATTAAAGGAATAGGCAGGATAAGGTGTCACAAAACGCCTTCTTCATGTACGCCACATTGTCTGAATTAAAAACACAGACGTCATCATAATCTATCCCATACTCATGCACAGTTTACACAACGGCCTGCGACACGGTTCTGTTGTTTGTTGCAGTTAGGAAATGTGTGTCTAGCAAATATGCAACAGAATTTCCATTGAAGGAAAGTTCATCAAAGTCGAGACACACAGCCATAACATCTAAAACATACCGACCTTCATCGTCGCTTAGCTCGTCTGCGATCAACGCCAATCGTTTGTTCTTGATAATCTCTTTCAGATCAGCCTTTTCTGCTTGGTAAACATCAAACAGGTAATAATCGCGTAGCTGCGAACATTTGGGAATGGCTCCACCATTAACAACGCGAGACTGTAAAAACTCTCTCATCAGGGGGTTATCAGACTTGTGGAGAGGAATGTTTGCGGCGGTACACACCTTGATCCATTGCTGACAAATACGACCTTTCTCAATTTGTGCTGTTGTTTTACAGTTCAAAACTGTTTGGTTTTTTGCTTCCCAACCACGTTTTTTTCGCGTTCCGCTTGTGTGACTCGGCCTCAAGGTGCTTGTCCACCACACACTTTCGTAGATGATCCACCACTATGTTGCAGGAAGAGCAGAACAACAGATCATCGTCAACATGAAACGTTCCTTCAGGGTACTTCCTTGCCCTGTCTTTCGCCGAAATATTCACAGGAAGGTGCGATTTTTTTTTCTCCTCTGAAGAAGTGCTCGGCGTTTTAACGACAAACTTATCCATCAAGATGCGAGTTTCAATTAACAGAAGATACGCTACATATTGCAAGCAACTCGACTATCGAGCAGTATTCAAGCCTATACTTACATCGCAAGTATGAAGGGATCAAATAACATCTTTAGAATACATCAACGATTCTAATTGGTGTATTTACAAAGATGGATTGCCAATGATCACTTGCCTAATATTGAAAACCAGCACCAGGTCCCCAACATGTAAAATGACGCATAGAACGCCTTGTTGATCGTTTGTTCAACGAACGAACGCTTTTAGGTGAGTTTTGATGCCATTTGATAAATTGCCATTTGATGCCATAAGATAAAACGCCCCTAGATAACGATTAAAATATCGAAGAACTTAACTTAACTTAAAGCAAGATTTTGGTCTTTCTTTTCTTAAATTGTGCGATTTTGAACAAATTGTGCGATTTTTCGTGAATAATGCGATTTGTTGCGATTTTAGGTCAATTATGCGAAATCGCACCATCACGTAATATCAGAAGCCCTGTATTGAGTAGCATAGCCAATTAAAATGCAGGATTTGCATTAGTCCACTAGTTGGGTGATACTAAGTGCTATAATAGTCACCCAGTATGAAAAGCACAGCTTGACATCCAAAGTGTACATTTTAGAAGCATGCAAGCATATACATTCTATTTGTTCCTTTCAGAATAGTTTGCAGAGAAGAGGTACACATGATAGTTGTACATAATGTTATAGATTAGATAAATGTCCACTACTAAATAAAGCATATTTTTCAGGTAAATGAATTTATGACAAACAAATAAATGTACATTTTGATAAATAAAAGTAGAGTAGTTCCTGGCCTTCAAAAAATCCAGCAAGGTACAGTGTAGGTGGAAAAGCAATTATTAACTAAAGGCACATATACACTGTACAAGTGGTGTGTTCTGTGTCCAATGTTCAATAAAATTGAAGGTTTTTTTTTCTTAAATTCAAACAATCCAAAAAACGAGTAAGGATATTATTTATAAATTAAATCCAACCTACATGCAGTGGTTTAACTGGATCCAGATTTTCAGCAATCTCGCTAAATTTCTCGGGTGACATATTAAACATGTATCCAGTCTAAAACAACATAAAAAGCAATACACAATTATTGATTATATGAACCAAGCAAGGAAAGTGATCTAGATATTAATTAAAGATAACATCTGGACCCTAAGAAATACTAACAGTGTTATGAATGTACTCTACGGAAAATGTATTTTTCTTAAGTCGTAACCCAGGATCTTGCATCAGATAAAATTTTAATACTCTGAGCTTTCTTGCAGTTGGTAATTAGAATTAACTTGTGTTGTCTCGGCACTTTTTACAATGCATGCTTGTCCGGGTCACTCTATTCATGAGCGTGCATTTGGTAATAAATTTAATTACCTGATTTATTTTGGAATTACATGTAACTCCTGTAATAAATAAGTTGACAATACTTGGAAACTGTTAACAATCAACTTTTGGATGGCATTAGGTTAATAATTGTAGAGTACTGGCCATACAAAAGGTACCTGTCCAAAAGAAGAAGACATTGAAGAATCCTCATCGCTTGAATCCAGTGACAGTCTGAAAGGATGCAGTCGACCCCTGTTTTCTGTGAGCTCATAGTCAGCTGTACGAAGGCGAGGGTTCTGGGAAAAACTCTGGATCTGAAAATTAATGATCTTGTTTGATAACAATCATGCTATAAGTACCTATAATTTGGGTAAAATTTATATTCCCTAGTGCAATGATTATGAACAATTACATGGTAATAAAAAACCCTTAAACTAATTTTATGCTTCAATTTACCCATTATAACTACATGTACAAACCCTAATGGGAATAAAATATTTGCTGGGCTCTGTTTGTAAAGGCAATACAAACAACAGGATGGAGAAAAATGACTATGTGAAATTTAACACAGAGCTGGTTTATTAAACTCTGAAATTTCAATATGTAGACTTTGATTAAAAATGTATTGCCCGGTTAGGGCATAAAACACTAAAAAAATCAACACTACAGCAATTGCAGATGCCATCTTGGATTCAATTCAAACCAATAACCTTGACTCCATGCTCCCACCTCTCTATATATTACATGGTTACTACATGTATAAACTGGCTTGTCACATAAAATTTTATTTGCAAGCAAAATATGTCTTTAGGAATAAAATATATATGAATTTGATCATTTGATAACTTAGGCCATGCAACTTTATAAACTTTATAAACAAATAAACAAACTGCCCCACATACTTATATAATATTGAGATAGTTACTTTAAACTTGTGACACAGCTGTATCTTACCAGAGAATTCACTGCATCCTTTGTATCAGCCAAAATTGACTGCTGAAGGTTGACAAATCTGCAAGTTTAGTTTGGCATAATGTCAACAAGTTACTGTACACTACTTGGTATGAATATATGAATATGCAGTAACATTATTAGTACACTGACTGGCTTTTATTGCAGCATGACTGAAAAATGAACAGTTCAGGTTCTATTCCTGGCTGGGTTAATGTTCTTGTGCGTTTTGTTCTCACATGTTGTGTCCTTTACATGTACTTTTACTTTCACAGTGCCTCTCCTCAACCAGGTGTAATAAAGGTCACCATAGTGACTGAAGTTCACTGGGGGTAAGATTGCAAGTATCCCTGAGATGGACTAACATAACTCTATTGTTACTAAATTCTATTAGGCCATTTACCCTTTAACAACCAAACCAATTTAATCAATTAAGTCTGATCTAATTAATCCAAATCTAATATAACCAAATCAAAACTAATATAACTACCAATTTACCACAATATACATACATCTTGTGACTCTTTTTAAACTTACTCAGGTGAAGCTATAATTTCCTCTGTTATAACAGACATTGAATTGTTTCTATCCCCTTCTCTTCCAGTCAGTCGCTCCAATTTCTTGTCAATTAATGGTGTAAGAGTGGTGTCAATACGACTCCTAAGCTGACGCACAAAATCATATCTGGTAAAAAAAAAGTGTCAAGATTTTACCAAAAGCAAATCTTTCAGAATAATATAACGCTTCTTCCTCTTTGTCAAGGGTACACAGATTTTGTACCACTAGACCTGTTACATGTAATATATACATTTAAGAAATAGAAAAGATGTTCTCTGTTTCTATCAAGTTTTAGCATAAAAAAATAAATCTATAAGTGTTTTATTATGAATGCCATTCTCTGATTGGTTATGATACTCACTCTCTATTCTGTGATAGATAGTGAGTAGCATAGCAGTCTGCTTTTGTTAACAAAATTACGGCTGCTTCTTGGTGTTTTCGAGATGTCTGTGAAGAGGATTTAGATTAAAGTTCTGAACAACTATTTGAGTCTGCTTTTGTTAACAAAATTACGGCTGCTTCTTGGTGTTTTCGAGATGTCTGTGAAGAGGATTTAGATTAAAGTTCTGAACGACTATTTGATTTATACTAATACAATTAGATTATTTGCTCTCGATTTCTATGCGTGATAGTTGACTTTGGCAACGCAAAGGTGAGCTATCACACAATAGAATCTCAAGCTCATAATCTAATTGTTACATAGAAACATGATTTTTTTCACCAATTAACTAGTCTCCTGTAGTATAACATGAATTTCCTCTCTCACGTAGAAGATCAGGATTAATCACTCATCGGTCTGTCTTGGAGGGTGACATCATGTCATACGCACTGGCAGAACTAGAGAGGGGATCCAGAAACCAGGCCCACAATTTTGGTGAAACAGTTATGGGTGGTGAATGGTAAACGCAAGACTATGCGAGAAGGCGAGACTAGAGGTAAAAATATATGTCCTTATTCCCTGTTTCTTAAAAAAATATTAACTGGGAAAAACAAAACAAAAATCATTTGAAAAAGGTTGCTACGTGTAGCTAGGGGGAATGTTATTTTGATTAAAAAACTCACAAGATTAATATTGAGCTTACTGCAATTGGACAGCGTAACGTAGAGACAGAAGTTTTTCTTGCACATTTGGCAAGCTTCGATAAATATTTATAGCATATCTCTTCGTAAAGTAGACTGCTAATCAAGGCCAAACATATTTCAGAACAGAGTCTACTGAACGCGAAGAACGACACTAACAGAACAGCCTGTTTACAAACCTGTGAAAATTTTCGTCTGTTGCCTCTAAGTGTGTTAAAATATCTTCGGCCGCCGACACCGACCCGGCTTCCTTTATGGCGGGCTCTAAACTTAAAATAAGTTGGTTTAAACTAGCAAAGAAGTTGTCACGATTTTCGAAATCCTTTCTTTCCATGTTTACAACTCTGTCGCCAGAAACTTGTTACTTCGCCGCCATTTTGGTTGATAAGGGAGACTTCTTCCCCAGACTCTCACGGTCTACCAGAAAATTTCTTCGACCAGATGATATTCAGTTCCTGCATGGAGTGCTCGCATAGTTCGAGATCCGGCCTCTTCCCGATTTTTCTAGGAAGATCGAAGGAGACTCTGCTCGCAGGGTAGCAAAAATCTTGAGCTCGAAATTTGGTAGCTCGCAGAAATCAGCTTCTTCATCTCACGGGAGCTATTAGACTTTTTCGCACTTTAGGAGAAAAAAAAACAGGAATCATCGTGCCGAGTCGATGAAAAAAATTGCTAAGAAAAAGTACAAATAAACAAATTAACGTCAGCGTGCAGCCCATGGGCAAATGGATCGAGCATCTTCGCCAATCAGAACGCACGCTTCGCTAAAGGCGGCAAAATACGAGATACAAAAACCTTCAACTTGTCGCGCAACATTGTTTCGTTGCAAGTTTTCGTCGATGTTTCCCGTTTTTCACCTTGCGTGATCAACTTGTCGCGCAACAAAAACATTTGTTGCGGGTTGAAGAAAGTTGTTGCGAAAAGTAGAGCGCGAGTCTACTTTGATGCTCGTTTTTTATCAAATGCACAACTTGTCGCGCGATAAATTTGCTCGTGCCCTAGCAAATCAACCAATCAGCGGGCCGCATTTCTTCAACCTGCAACAAATGTTTTTGTTGCGGGTCAAGTTGATCACGCAAGGTGAAACACGCGAAACATCGATAAAAACTTGCAACGAAACAATGTTGCGCGACAAGTTGAAGGTTTTTGTATCTCGTATTTCGCCGCCTTAGGCTCTGTTATAATTATTTTCTTTCTTCACATTCCTTGCATCTGAATTTTATGTAAGTTAATAGGAAAGGCATTGATGCCAGGCAAATTGCATTAAATATTCACTTAAAGGTAAAAAAATTCCACAAACCATATCAGATTGTAAAAAGTGAAAATATGAAACATTTTGTCTCCAAGCTTCTAATTTGGCGCCAAAAAATGGTCGCCGGCGTTCAGCATGGCAACTCGCTCATAGTTCGTCGAGTGTCGCCAGGTAGGATAAATAAATGTTGTGTTATTTTAAACAAAACAATGTATAAACCCGGAATTCTCAAGTTAACTTTTAGAAGAGGCCAAAGTAACTTTAGCATTGTCTTTATTTTTGTTAGCTGCGATGAAGGGCTGTTATATTATCGTGTCATTTCGGTTGGACAGCTAAGTTTTGAATGCCGCCATTACTGCGGGCGCAGCCGCCGTATGCACGGTTGTTATTATCTCTCTACTTGCCCATAGCCAGAGTTTGGTTTTAAACTAACCTTGCAAACTATGTAATCTTTATTTCAAGTTAACTCCTCAAAACAATCAGGAACAGACAAGCATTGCGCACAAATGGTGTTTAGGGGAGTATGAATGCTTAAGTCGTCCCCTTTTTTTGTTTTCTATCGCCCTAACTCTCGTGAACTTGAACCAGATCGGAAAATAGACAGTCAAACGTATGATAAAAATAATTTGTAACTGAGAGAGAAATTGTAACACTCTAGGTATCGGAATTTTACTCTGTTACCCTGTAGCCTGCAGAACGGGCGGACAAGCGCCCTGGCGTACACGAGCGCGGGGCGCGAACACGAGCGCCAAGCGTTTCGTTATCGTGGTCGCGCACCCTGTTCGTGTATTACGTTTTGCACTGGCCCGCTAATCCACTTGCTCTGCAGGCTAACAACCATGAGGCAAATAACTAATCTGTGACACACTGATAAATCACAATATTTTGCGATTACCGAGTTCAATGATCGTCTTGTCACTCGATGACTATTTTTTCTTAGATTTAAATCACCCTCTGGCAGCCCAGGGAAGCTATTTTTCACACTAGAGTGTGATTACAATAGCCCTTAAGCATGATGACATTATAGATGCACTGATCCTCCATTTTAAAATACCAATTTTTTCGTGGACAAATTTCCAAAGAAGCAAAGATAAAAAGAATACCCTCGAATAGACAACACAAAGGTGCAAGAGGCTTGATAAAATTTCTCGCAAACGAGGCTTAGTGGTGAACTTTGAGCATGTGATATAATCATACTTAAGACATATTACGAATGAGTAGAATAATCTTTGCAGCAAAACACATTAAGACGATCGACCAATTAACAAGAAGCAAAAAATGCATCGACTGATAATCTTGTTTATTTCTTTCCCATTAAAGTATTACAGTATTACATCTATCTATGACCGAATTGCACTTAGATTTTTCCGCTTATAGACCCTCCATTTACGATCAATCAATCATTATTGTGTTGCCTTCGTTTAATGATCACGCCATGAAGCTTTTGAAACGACTTCAGTAACGCGCAAAGACTTCAACCCTCATGCAAGGGAAGTTATAACGCGTCACAGGGTAGAATCGAATGTATCTTGCTTCCACGTCATGACTCAGGGCGTGGTGCACAATGGTGTTCAAATCCGAATTGGCAGGAAAAATCTGGAAATATAAGAAAAAATTGCATCATAAATTTCCCTCAAAATTAAAGATATTTTATGAATATGGATCGCCTTCCAGACGGGATCGGGATTATTAGGCAACGAGTTGCTATTAGTTACAACAATTTTGATTTCCCTTCCGACATGCAAGTACGTATAATGTAATTTGATTAGATTTCCTATGAAAGTGAACTGTGAATTGCTGTGAATCGCCGGTTAGACTGGGTTAAGTGATCCTGACTGCATTAGCCTTTTCCAGCCGTTCACAAGTAGCTGCCTTAGTGACCATGGGGTTAAGGCAACCCGATCAGGAACCCGTTGGTGCGCATTTTCACTCACAACTTGTTGTGGAAGTCCAATCTGAAGTTGACAACTTAACTGAACAATTATAGAACAACTATCCCACTCGACCTCGAAGAATATCATCTGCTTTTAGCCGAGGCTGATTGGTTTAGTATCAGGCAGGATATTTAAGGATCATTTTATATTTCAATCATTAGCTCTTTTTTTCAAACAAGAATACATTAGTATGCATTGATCTGAGTCTTCACTAATCAATAATAACTGCTTTCTTTGATTGTTAAAATCTGAAATACATTTCCTGTTACTCAGATTAGCAGATAAGTTCATTGTTCGAGTCTAATATTTTCTTTTATTTGGCTCTACATTCTTCCTATATCCACATTTTTGTTTCCAAAACAGTATAAAGTAGTATAAACGAGTAGATTTGTGCCGCTTTTTCTCTCGCGAAGAACTAACAATGAGATTAAGGTAAATAATATGTGCTGTAAACGAAAATAAGTTAATAAGCAGATAAAAATGGAGTTCTAAAATAGTAAATATTTGTTCTATACCTTGTCCGCGTTATTTTCCTGGTATGTAGTGTAAGTGACGCCATTAGTAGAAAACATCAGCTTGTAGCTTGTCACCCATGATCCATTTTTCTTTCCTTGCGTCGACACAGCACATACATGGCGTAACCTTTTCATGTCGATTTGGAGGTAGTCAGTGTTTGTGATATGCTGATATCTCTGGCACCATCCCAATGGTCCATTAAGCCGGCCTTTGAATGCGTAGTACTGCAGGTACACGGAGCTGGAGGTCATCTGACTATGAGAGACGTAGTTCTTATCTGCTGCTACACCAATCGCTGTGCAGTTACCTGGAAAAAACAAACAAAAAGCAAGACAAAACACAGTTCTGTTACCAATTATTCAGTCCGGCCACGAGCCGGGAACCCCTTGCAAGGACAACAAAAGAATTAGCAGTAGGAAAATTTCTTAGTTTTGTTTTAAAGGAAACATGAGTATTCAAGAATTAAGTTTATTATACTTGTTTTCCCTTAACGCTTATGAGCTGGTCCTGTTTGAACTAACTAGAGACTATTGCCTTTTCTTTGTTTTGGAAAAGGCATAGCTCAATCAGTTTCATAGAATTGTTCATCATGTCGGTTTTCGTATCTTCCCAAACTGAATAATTTTATGAAAGTTTTTTACGAGTTTCGAATGTTAGCTTTTTACGTACAAGTTTTGACAGAAAACGTACCTTAGCATCCACCTTCTAAAGAAAATGAAATCACACTCTTTTCACAAACCTAGCCAAAGTAGGCACACTGTATCCCATGCAAGACTTTGGAGCATCAGTTTGCGAGTCTTAAAAAGTTAGGCTTAAATTTTTCAAGTTCGTCATTTGCAATCCTTGTTAATCTTCTCCATCCATAGCCATCCGTATTCCTTTATGATTTACCGCCGATTATCTCTTTGTTTTTTTCTATTTTAGTAATCAGAATAGTACTGTAGGCTACAGTACTATTCTGATTTCAGTTTTTTTACCTTTTGGTGGACTTTTCTGTTTACCTTGTCTGTCCTTCAGTTTTGAGTTTGGATAATCTCAAACTACAAAACACATCTTCAGCGATAAACATTGTTACAAAAGAACAGTAATGCTTTAATTCTGGGTTAGCGTTAACCGGCTTTCGAATAACTTGGCCCAGAAGGCTTATTAAGAATTTAATGACAACTTATATATGTTTTTTTGAAGTTACCTTTAGGCGGAGGCTTGTCTGCAATCTCTTCTACTAAAGCCGTGAGGTTTTTAATCATTGAGCACACTGAAACGAAATTTAAGCAAAATCAATTAATATTGGTTTGTTTACAGACGTTTTTACTCAGTAAGATTGCCTTACGTTGGCAGTCGAGGTCTAAATCACATAAGGTGTCTTCCAACTTCTTCACTCTTGCTTCCAGCCTCTTATATTTGCAGTCTCCAAAACATCGCTTAGCCAGCATAGAGTTGACATCTTCCATTAGAACAAACAGCACCAGACATAACACAAGGGCAATCCTCAATCGAATGGCCATTTCTGTGCGATAAAACAATTCATTAAAAAATTTGATTCTTGCATAATGAAATTCAAGTATTCAAGAATTTAACTCTTAAAGAAGACTAATGTGGGCGGCGTTACTCGAGCTTCATTAGACCCTAAAAGATATTAAGATTTTACTGTAACATTCCACGATTGTAATTGGTTAATTTTTGATGACTAGTACGTAAATGAGATGTTTACTGACCATATACATGTATACAGGAAGGAATACCGTTAACATACAACAGTAAGCTCAATATCTTGATTGTATATAAATGTGTCAACCATTCTTCTGAAGCTCTCATGAATTACGGCTTTATCGTAAAACCCGTGTTTTAGTACATTGGTTTTAGTCACTTGTTGAAAGCATTTTATAAGTTAATTGTAACCGTAGTTCCAGAGAAGATGGAATTAATCTATTGATAATCAGAAAATACATTTCAGCAACAGACAATGTCGACGATTTTGGAGAGCTTTTGGTGGTAAATTTATGAATAGATTGATCAGTCACTTTTCGGCCGAGTGTCTTTCATACATTATTTTGCCCTTTTTTTTTGAACAGACAGAAAAATCTTGCAGAACATAACTTAGTTAATTTAGTTACCTGAGTCTTAGAGGTATAGAGCGAAAACAGAAGACTGAGCTGAACTGTAAAAACAGAAGAGAAAAGTAAAGTAAGTTGGACTAGGCGTTAGACTGGCTAGCAGTTGGTGATGAATCAACTTCTCCGATACTCACCTCTCACCTTCGATCCGAGTCAGGAATGATCTTCTGCTTGAGTAACAATTAGTATTATTCAGTAGAATTGTTTGTTTAGTTGTGAAACTCTCCAATAGAATCAAGGCTCCCCCTCGTCTGCTATAATTTGTTAATCACGTTTTGTTTGATTGCCAAGTTTACTCAGGAATAATTACGTCAAGGTCACTAAGTGCGATTCCGTACGTCTGAATAAACAAAAAGGAAAGTCTAGTCTTCATAATGTTTGGCTCAAATAAGAACATTTTACTCTTCTGAACGAAGAAACTCTTTCTTCAGTTTTCATGTAAGCTCGATGTTCCTTCTAACCGTTCAATAAACTGGTGGGACGTGCAAATATTCGCGTACATACACAAAGGAGTAAAAGGGGGCGACTTGCAGCTGAACTCACGCGCAGCATTGGGGGAAGTTGGAAGATGACATTTTATTTCCTAAATATTTGCGACATAATTAACAGACTGTTATGGTCAATGATGAAAACTAATTGCAGTTTGCAAAGCTTTAGTATACATAGTTAAGATGTGAAGTGATAATCTCGTTATATAACAAGAGCAAAACAAGTTCCTTTGAAGGAAAGTAATATTTTATTTGGAAATTGGTATTCGAGTGAAAAAAGAAAACATAAAAAAGCAACAAAATAGTCGAAACTTCCTTTTTGTTTTATAGATGACGTAGATTCAGGTGTATAAGCAAATGTAGATCCTTTTAACGAAATCATCATCGTTAAAAGCAATCTTTCACAGGCTTATTCTAGGTTAATAAACACAGTTGCCATGTTCTCAAAGTTGTCAAAAAGATGTTTTAGTTGTTAACTTAGTTATGACAATACTAAGCCAATCTTCGTGAAGATTCCGTCGTATTTACAATTTTAAAAATAATGTGAAATTTTGGCATTGGTAAACGACTCTTACACAATTCTTAAATACGCTTTTAGAATTGTGAGATTCATAGAACACATACTGAAGTATCATCAACATTAACAAGCTTTTGCTGTCCATATTCAGTTTTAATGCAGCAGTCCTTTGAAACACCCGACCTCGCCTTCTTAGTCATTAGCGGGGCAACGTGGGGACCTCCATTCATATTCATCCCGTTTTGGTTCTTGGTAAGTGAGGGATACTTAAAAATCGCGGCCTTCACCTCCCGTAACGGGGAATAGGCGGGTAATTCGCTCTCATTTTTGTGGACAGGGGTTCATTTTCGCACCGCATAGTAACTTTACCATATGTTGTATTCGCTCCAGCATCAAAGTGAAGTGATGCAACTAGATGCCGACTAGATAATGCGTTTTCAACTCTCCTTCCCTAGATCAAAAAAGGCTGCAAGTTGCTTGTAAAAAGATTCGAAAAGTGATCAAACTGAGTTTTCTTTATTTAATGTATTAAAGATAACATATTTTCCAAAACCAAATGGGAGTACCATGTAGGGGACACACAGGAGCGTGGGAATTCACTATTCACTTTTGCTCTGGGGAATATGGATCCACTTCACTGACTTTCACTTGCATAAAACGTGAAAGCCGTTTAAAACCCGAGGAAGGGGTCACAAGATCATAAATATTTGAGTCCTAAGTGGCTGATGTGATCGTTTCAAACCAGTTAGACTTTAAGTGATCCTTTATCAGTTGTGTTTGCTATTGCTTGAAAGAGCACAGCTGATGCTTACACTGTTTACTTTAGTTTTTCTCGCCAGCTTTATCACTGGATCATGACTGTTTGATTTCTGTGATGTGCGCCAATAACTGCAAATCGTCCTCATCTCCTTTGCGCTCACCTTTTATCTTCCTTCTTGACATAAACTGACCGGAACAACTGTGGAAAATGCAAAATCCTCTACCACTCTGGGTATAAAATTAACCAGAAAGGCTCTGAAATAAAAACTCCGCTGGGGCTAATAATAGTTTCCAGCGTATATGAGCACTTCGTTTTTACGTGGCAATGCTCTACTTTTGTTTTTAGTTGATGCATTTTTGTTAAATTTTCGAAAATTTAAAAGTGGTTCTGAATCCACGTCTACAATTTTTTTAATTTGGAAAAAAGTCTCGACATGCTGATGACAATTCGATGATAAACAATGAGACACATACTCGTGTTTGAGTTATCATCTCATAAAGCTAGAATGTGCTTTCATCATTAACTTATACCATTGCATATGTACTTGTAATGTTAAGAAAATCACTAGATCTTTTTCACCGATGATTGAGCGTTCGTTAGATGTCATTATTGTAGTGTCAACTGAAAATGATAGGTAGTTAGTCTATCAAAGTAGGAGTGCTGAAAGATGATGAAAACCTGTGTCCGAATCACCTTTATCGCATTTCTTGTCCAAGTAAGTTAATATTACATAGTATTCAGTTTTCTGCTCAATTGTTTAACGGTTTACCGTTAGTCATGGCTTTGCCCAATGGATAATAAAATTTGAAAACATTGGAAATTGTGGATGTAGTGTTTAATTCTTGTTTTATTTGCTTAAGGTTTTCTCCCTCAATGCTGCAATTTAACAGTGTCGGGTTATGAAATTGTTTATAATTTATTGTGAAAAATGCAACTTCAATGCAAATTTCAGCGATATTAGTTTTTATTTTTTCGTTTTTAAAAAGCAAAACATTCTTTGGAATAAGTCTTTTTTTTTATGAGAAACATGGCACCTGTGTATATATGTCTCGATTGCCTAAATAACTAATTTAAATATCTCCATTTAATAAAAGGGCTTTATTTGCAAACTATATTTTAAGTTCTGCATGGTGATCACATCAACTGAATACACTCTGAGTGGTCCTTAACCTTCTGTTTATCCGATCATCCTGCGTGAACGTGTTAAATTTATCTTCCACGCTTTGTTTAGAACTCCCCGAATAAAAACGATCGAAAAATGCATCAGTGATAGAAGCGAAACTTGACAGCATTTTCGAATTCAGTCTAATTGATGTTAATAATTCAGTTTTTGTTTTTTCTCATTAACACTGCCTCGAAATCTAAAATGATGGGCGAAATATTAATTTTGGTTTTGACGTCCAAATGACAAAACGTCGAGAAACTTAGTTTTCATCTTACATACAAATGCGACAAATAAAGGTGTTGACTTTGCAGTTCTGATTTGCGTAACAGGGAAGTTCGAAGTAAATTTGCTTTCCCTAAAAAGTGTTTTAATAAAAACCGAGTTTGATTTTGTAGAGCCTTACTTGATTTGTTTAAGTAAGTAAAGAACAACTTAACAGAAAAGAAGTTTTACGAGAAAACGGACAGCTTTTCTGTACACTCATTCTTATAACGACCTGATGCTCACTAATTTCCCGCAAAGTAACTTCTGAGGAAGGTGTTAATGCATTTAATATCTAATGCTCATCCTGGCTAACAGAAGTATGTGGTTCTCTCTGCTTTCAAACGCCTTCTCTTTTGCTAATAACTTGAATACTTAAAACACTTGTTTGTTCTGCGATCCAGCAGGGCAGTGGTCCAGAAACATTAAAAGTACATCGTGGATATAAAGCTAACCATCTCTGTGTTGTGGGAACGTTAACTGTGTTTCATTCGGATCGGTATGAAGCCATTCAGTTAGAAAATGTTCATTTTGAGTGTGATCCATCCGATACGGTAATGCATCATTTCATTTGATATTATTAATTTTGACTGTATCCACCCGCCATAGTTGTTTGGAGTCTTTTTCGGGCTGTTTAAACAGAGTCCATTGAGTATGTACGAGCAGACTCCTTCACAGATGCTCTTTGGGTTGGTCTAAGGAGACGGTTTCATGATTTTCCATGTTTTTTCGCGTTTTGTTCACAACGCTATCACCCCTGATTTACAGGTTTTTGACTCTGTTTCAGATATCATTTGAGCTGTCAATCATGAAGAAGATGGGCGACAAGGGTGACTCATTAGAGATCTTAAGCAAACCACGACGGCAACGGCAACGAGAACGCCACAAAACAAAAGGTTTAATGAGCAGAACAATAGC
The DNA here is from genome assembly GCA_964020085.1 of Micromussa lordhowensis. NCBI lineage: Eukaryota > Metazoa > Cnidaria > Anthozoa > Scleractinia > Lobophylliidae > Micromussa > Micromussa lordhowensis. Next base: position 23,158,836 of record OZ026606.1, read on the forward strand.
TGTGCACGTGCGTTATAATTCTTTTGTACATTTCTTAGCCGTCGTCTGCAAAACAACAACGTGAAATGACTAACTTCTGCGCATTTTGGAAAACACGAACGGCGGCGGCTAATTTTTCGTATTTTAATCTGGAATTCAACCCTAGTATTACACATTTAGCTTGAGTAGGTTTCGAAAGAGATAGGTGCTCTGAACAAATCTATACAGATGCAAAATTCAAAGGTAAAATATAACACAATTTTTTACTGGACTTTGTCCTTGGCGTCGCCGTCGTCGTTGCTTAAGGTCCCTAATACGGAGTTTACGAGCCAGGACGCGACGCCATTAAAATAAGGCACTTGTCCCTCAGTCGACCTTACATCTAATATATCAAGCTTTGATACAGCCACACTTTGACTATTGCAATATTGTTTGGGGAAACTGTGGGTTAACTTTACGGAATAAGACACAAAAGCTACACTGAAATAGAGCAGCCCGTGTTTTGACCTACTCAAACTATGACGTTGATGCTGGTCACCTGTTTAAACTTCTAGGGTGGAAAAATCTACATTGCCAACAGCAAATTCAAAGAGCTACGATGGTTTACAAGTCTCTGCACGGGTTGGCTCCAAGTTATCTTGAAAGGCGAGAAATCGCTTATAACCTAAGAGACTCTGAGTATAAACTTAATGTTCCATTACCGCGCACAAACTATTATAAAAATAGCTTCACCTATAGTGGCGCCATTCTCTGGAACAGTCTTCCTTGTAATTTAAGGGAAGCAGAGTCCCTTGGGCAATTCAAGCGATTACTCAAAGGAGTACTGTAAGGCACGGCATTCGTGGAAAGCAGCTTTTTATTAATATGTAATACATACGTATATGTATTCGTTATTATATTATATTATATTAGTTTTAGAAATTTTTAGCTGACGAATTTTGTACCGTGGATAAATAATTAAAGATACGCCGAGGACAACGTCGATTAAAAAAATGATTTTATATTTTACCTACGAATCTCGCGATACTCTTAAGTCATTTTCCTTTGTTTCTCAGTGTCCAAACTATAACCAAACTGAAACTGGGACAAGGCAAAACATTTGAAATAAAACCAACAAAATTAGCCCTCATGGTTCACGTTCTACGGACAACGCAGAATTTGGTCATTTCACGTTGTTGTTTTGCAGAGGACGGCAAAGAAATGTACTAAGAATTATAACGCACGTGCACAGCCATTGTTCTGCTCATTAAAGCTTTTGTTTAGCGACGTTCGCGTTGCCGTTGCTGTCGTGGTTTTCGTAAACTCCCTAATAATATCACCCGCGGGACGTGACGGGACGTGATGGAGTGACGAACTTGAGCGAATTGATCAGTTATGAAGATGAAATAATTTTACCCATCAGGAGATATCGACAAAAGGCGCCTGCTTTATGTGCGAAGTACTGATCAAAAGAACCATGAACTGAAACCGTTCAGCATTGTTCTGGTCCTCTAGCTAGTATTGTCTTTAACTCAAATCCTTGTATGTTGTGGAAAACAAATCATTTCTGGAATTTAGGAAGGAATTCATGTTAAATAACTTTATAAGAATTATTTTTGATATGTGTATATTTGTGGCTTTTACACAATTTTCTTCCCATCGTATTACAGTCCCAATGTTGTCAACGAACAGTCAGAGCGCGCCTGACACCTTCAGTTTAAAGAGCTTGGTTCCGTAAAAAGCCAACACAACTAAGACACGTTGTGCTTTTAAAGCGCGGTCATAAATTCCAAGCTTCAGAACAGTTTTTCCTTGGGATTTGTAGTGATATCACAAAGGACTTCTTAAAAACTATTCAACGAATTTCATTTGAAATACCAATACCTGTCCTTCTTTACAAGAAAATAACATCCATCACTTACGACTGAGTGCGTGCTTTACTCGAGAATTTTTTCATTGATATTATTGTATGCTCTATTGTTTGACGCACAGAAATTTTAATAAAATACTCTGATGCAGCAAAATACTTTTCTAGTAGGCGGTATGAATTTAGATAGTTTATAAAAAGAAGTAGTCTCAAAGGATATCCCGTTCATTTTAGTGTTTTTGCCATTCTGTTGAGAACGTTTTTACTGGCACACACAGTAAAGAAACTGTTGTATGCCAGCTGGGAGGGTGTCAAACGTCCCGAATAACGAGCGGTTACCAAGTTCGTTTAGCCAAGGAGATCGGAACAGTAGGTTTGAAAGTTTCTTATCCAATACCATGTACATTTCAGAAGCAAGTTAATTTATTAGCTCCTTCGTTCATCGTTTTTGTAACTGTTTCATGCTCTGATGCTCTGAGTTGCTAAGCTAAGGGTATAACGATTTTGAATTAATATGTGTCAATAGTTTTAAAATTAAGTCAATAATATTTCCTGAGCATTTAAACTCTATTCCCATGCAGGAATAGTTTGTCTCGAGGTTTTTAACAGGATTTAAATTTAGTCGTTGTTCTTCGGTTTTACTTTAGGAGCGACTGTGTTGAGATATTATGCCGCCATTCTTGTCCTTTACTTCAAAATTGATTTTTGATACATTTTCGCGCGAGTTATAACGTAAAAAAAAATATTTCGTTTGAATTTCAGACATGAAGGCAGATTTGACTGCAATTTCACGTCTCAGAAAAATCATGTTGACGGAAACCAAGGGCGCAATTCTAAGAAGCAAAGTGAGATGGTATGAAGAAAGAGAACGCAACACAAAGTATTTCTACAGCTTACAAAAACGCCACCATGATATTAAACAGTTTCAGAACTCAAAGTTAGGGAAATCTCTTAAGAGTATAAATTCGAAATCTTAGAAGAAGAAAAAAAGTTTTATGAGTCATTATAACGCTCCACCAATATCAATTCCAAAAACTTCAAAAACTCGCCGTTTTTTAATTCAGAAAACGTAACCACACTAGGCGAAGAAGAGAGAAAATCTTGTGAAGGATTAGTAAATGTAGAAGAATGTACAAATGCGCTCAAGAACTTCAACAACAATAAAACCCTGGGCACTGATGGTCTGCTAGCTGAATTCTACCGATTCTTTTGGCGTGACATTTGTCATGATCTACTAGCCAGTTACAACTCTGCTTCTCAGCATGGTATGCTTTCTACAAGCCAAAGACGAGGAATAATCTTGCTTATCCCAAAAAAATCCAAGGATAAAACTACCGGTATTCTAGAACATCTAATGCTCATCTCACTTCTGAACGAATAGAAAAGAGAACAGAAAAAGCCTTGCCAATGCTAATAAACCCAGATCAAACTGGTTATGTTAAAGGCCGCTGCATTGGTGAAAAAGTGAGGCTAATCTACGACTTAATACATTACACAGATGAGCTAAATCAAAAAGGTATTGCCATTTTCTTGGACTTTAAAAAAGCGTTCAACTCTTCTCGCATCCTTTTTTATGTAAACAGTATCTTCACTAGCTAGATTTAACTATAATCTTCCAAGTAGTTTACCAGTCGCTTATGAATTCCAGTTCCCGAGACCGGACCAACCCCATGCCCAAAACTTTCGTATTGAAGTTGCTGGCTCCATGATGGCCTAATAACTATAAGGATACTATCGAGGGCGCCTTTTCTTGGCGCTGGCTCTCTTCGCTCGCTAGGTCGTAAATCGCGGCCACTCGTGCGAAACCCAATCACGAGAGCCTGCTCACGGGCTAAAATGCTTGTGATTAAAGGGGGCAAGTTTCTAAAGAAACTGTGGTGCTGCGTCGGTGGGAGTATTACAAGATAATTTGGTTTTATCAACTGGGTTGATAATATGAATTGTCCACCGTAACGAGATTCGGAAGGTGACGTTTCGAGCGTTAGCCCTTCGTCGGAGCGAATCCATGATTCATTTTATTGTAGACGGATCTATGTAGTTTACATAGTTTGTGTACACACAGTATAGTTCAGTTAATTTAATTGCTAGCCGGCTTATTGTCAAAACGCTATGCACAGAAATACACAAAAGACTCGTTTACCAACTTATTGCACTATCTTGTAATCACTGCGATGGAATGTACAGAATGAACCAGAATTCACTCTTAATTTATCCCACAGAAAGGAACAATTATCAAGATTTTTAAGGGTAACATTGCAGAATAAAAAGTTAAACAAAAATAAAAACATGAGTAATAACTGAAGCCAATGTTGTCTAAGCTAAAAAATAGGCGTTCAAATATTTTCTAGTTGCTGTTTTATAATGTTGGCTTTGGGTATGTGGGGGGAAGAAGGAGTCGAGAAACGCAAACAAAAGTTCGATGGAACTGTCCGTCGAATTTTCTCGTAGACATCTATTAGCCTTCAACTGGCTGGGTGGTGATCTGAGAATTGGCAAAATTGGAGCAAAACGAACATTTGAAAACTAATGGACTTAGCGGAAGTTCTGACCTCGTTTCTTCACCAGGTTTAATTCTCTAGTCACTGTAACAAAAACAAATAAAAATAAAAAATTAACTACAATAATCAGAGAGGAAGCCACATCAGCCTTAGCTGGTTTTCATGCAGGTCCTCTATCCTGGTCGAATTGGAATTTGGAGTTTTGGTTTTTGTGGAGGGATGAAAACAGGAGAACCCGGAGAAAAATCCTCGGAGCAGGGCAGCTCAGTAAGTAGAGTTCCGGAGTAGCGTGCGTGAGGTCGCGGGTTCAAACCCCGGCCGGACCAGCACTCAGGGTCTTTAATAACTGAGGAGAAAGTGCTGCCTTTGTAATGACATCTGCAAGTGGTTAGAATTTCTAGTCTTTTCGGATAAAGACGATAAATCGTAGGCCCCGTCTCACAACTCTTCATAATTAATTCTGTGGGACGTAAAAGAACCCACGCACTGCTCGAAAAGAGTAGGGGACGTAGTACCCGTTGTAGTGGTCTCTCTCTCTCATCTGATGGTTAAATGTTCGGGCCCAATCTCGTTTCCAGAGCCTGGGAACGAGATTGCACCGGGCCGGAATCGAGTGAATCCTTTTGTTCTCTCGTCGTTTTTCATATTTGCTGAAAGACAACGACCGCGCGTGCACTGCTCCCAAAACTGAACATTATTAATTTTAGGCTTAAAATACACAAAATTGTAGGCTCACTGGAAAGGAGATGGTTGGCATGACACCACGTCCGTATTAGGGACTGAAGTGACATTCGAAAGTTTGACAGCAGGCAGTTGTAATGTTCAACTCACTCACGCTCTGAAGGGATTTTGACGAGGCAATTGAGCTGGGATGGGTGAACCTTTTTTGGAGGCTGTTCTTTCATCCCGCTCGAAAATTTTGATTGTCGACGGTCTGCAGGTGCCATCTTACTTTATCACAACCACCGTAGTAAGCCAAAATTTCATCTTTTTGACCGAATTGGTATCTTTCTACACTCAAGTATCAGTTTGGATTAATTTTGGATCAATTTACGGTGATCTAAGATGGCGGACTTAATGACCTCATAAATAATCTCGATCTCTGATCTCGTCCAAGAGAGACTCGGGAACTAGATGACCTCAAGGCTCGATATCCTGCCGCTGTTCGAGTAACGAGCCCGCTGAACAAACACCGGACGTGAGGGTTCGGCGGAAATGAGCCTAGATGAGCTCATAAGCAGCAAAAACATTTTATCTCGAGAAGCAAGCTTAAAGCTACCTATATATAGCAAAATACATGCAAAATTGTTTTTATATTTCGTTATTAACGCGAGTTTCATCCACTCCTCACCCAGTGCTTTTGTACCATGGTAGGTTTGCTTGTACGCGGCGGCAAGGGCCGGGGAAGCTATGACGACAAAGATTAGTATCAAGAGGCTCTGAAGTTTATTAGATAGGCTTTATTAATCCCACAATGCATAGCACTGCTTTACTGCCAACTTTTACAATGGCTATGAAATATCTAAAATCCTAAAACACATGCTAAACTAGGCGAAAACTTGTCCCTGCGTACATAAAAATACTTCACAATGTAAAACTAACGAGCAATTTAAATACTGGTTATTCTATTTAAAGAGTCTTGTTCTCAAAGAATATGCCCCACACGAAACTGTGGTGTAGAACAGTATACGATACCACTGACAACAAAACGTGCTGCATCAAAAAATGATTTCAAGAAAGTTGTTAGTTCTAACACCCAGCACGATCTGATTGATTTAAAACTGTGTCTGAGTTTATCAAGCCACAGAAAACTTGCCGATATTTGTGGACATGGTGCTAATTTTAAAGTAATTTCAGCGAGTTTTATGACATTCGAGTTAATTTGACACGACTAAAAAAACTTAGACCTAATGTGGTGTTAGAAAATTCGTAGAACCTTAATCGCAACAACTTTGATCTGTGAGAAACGACGAGCGAAAACTGGAGTGTTGCACTTCAGCACGTGTTAGATACATTACAACATTGTCAACCCATTTACTTTGCTGCACAGTATTCGTCACAAAAGTAAAGCAATCATGAGCCCATGTTCCGTTCGTTTCCTCATAGGAAGACTTGGTGAAACATGCTGATTCCGTGGTATTGCTAATACAATGAAATTTGTTTCAAGTTGTACGAGACATTGCTACACGTAACACAGGTTCTAGCATGTTTTCGTTCTTCTCTTTTTCGTCAGATTGTGACTGGAAAGTTAGTCCTCTTTCGCAGTCTTCATTTAGTAGGTAACGCAACGCTCTTCCGCCAACACGGAGAACCACTGCGTGACGACTTTGATGTTAGTCATCAGGGCAAAAAACTTAACAATTCACTTCTATGTCACGGGTTTCTTTTTTAGTAGCAGCGCTTCTAAATGAATATCCGTCGACCATAGCACTGGGCATGACGTCATCGGTATAGATTGTTCCGTTCGAAACTTGCTCATCAAACTTGTGAGTTTGGGCAGAAAGCTGCCGGGAAACGCGAGTTCGGTCTAATACGCCGACGACAGAACAGCCGAGGGGAAAACGGTGGGCTCCAAACTCGACCGAATTTCAGGTAAAGCTGAAACATTTTGTGGTAGCAATGTTTGGCCACGAAAACCACTGTGATCGAAGGACATTCTAAAATCACCTGTTGAAATTTTTCTGTAGTAAAATGTAACATTCCATTCCAAATAAATAATTAATTACCTTATGTCATATAATGTACAATACAAGTGGAACTACTCCTGAATAAGTTCCAGACTTGCCTGTTTCGTTCCCACTTTTTTGCTTTCCCAATTTGTTTTTCTCTCATCTAGTTGTGGCGGCTAAAATCTCAAATCGTTCGCGCGCTCCATTGCTGGATTACGATAATCATAATACAGTGGAATCCCAATTTCTCGAACCTCCAGAGGAAACGCAAATTGGTTCGAGAAATCGGAGTTCGAGAAATCGCGGGTAAAATTACAGTGTACTGAGGAGAGGGAACGACTTTTGGTTCGAGTTATCGGGAGGTTCGAGAAAACGAGGGTTCGAGAAATCGGGATTCCACTGCAATAATAATAACAATAATAATAATAATAATAATAATAATAATAATACCATAAAATTAAGTTAAATTAAATTGAATACCACGACAAATGCAAGCATAGTGTGAACTAAAATTGGATGATTATGATGCTAGCGTTAGTTGAATAAAAGCCAAGATCAAAAAATAAAGTCTTTGTCTGCCATGTCCAGAGCCCAGGCGAACTTCTCTCGTTGTGTTTTGTTGTAAACCTTCTCTACTGGCACCTCGTTCTTTTTGCACCTGAAAAACAGCAAGAGGAAAATGAATCATAGTAGTTTTAAGGGGGCCAAGTTTCTAAAGAAACTGTGATGCTGCGTCGCTGGGAGTGTTACTAGATAATTTGGTTTTATCAACTGTGTTGATAATGTGAATTGGCCACCGTAAAGAGATTCGGAAGCTGACGTTTCGAGCGTTAGCCCTTCGTCGGAGCGAAACGTCAGCTTCCGAATCTCTTTACGGTGGCCAATTCACATTATCAACATAGTAGTTTTAGACATTTTCGCGTTATCCCTACCAAAAGGTACTGAAAGGGAAGCTGTATCGCTGTTGACAAAGCTTGTCAAGTCTAGCGCACGCCATCCCATTGAGCCACCTTGCGCTACGACTCCACAACCTGGATATCAATCGCAGCGGTCAACCATACACACGTATACACGCTATCGCGTTTCAACAACAGGAAAGGAGGCCATGTTGAAATCACGAGACGTGATAACAAATGCTGATTCACAAGGGATAGGAGTATTTCGCGGCTTTCTGCGCATTCGGTTCAGACTCTGTGACAGTTTTTAGATCACGAATTGTTTAGTCACTTTTGGCTGATTAATCTACACCAATATTTATGTGCTCATTCGTGTAGTTGTCAGTGGTTCTGTAAGTAAGTTAGTTATAATCAGTCGTGTAACTGGAAAACCCTTGTAGGGAGTTGCAATAAAGCCTGTGTGTATGTATTCGCTGCAGTAAACAATTGATTACACCACAGCCTCCACGTGTTTGACGCAAAATAACAAGCTTTGAGAGTAATTACGACGGGAATGATTTTTGCACAATGATGCTTGTCTTGTTCTAGTTTATATTTGCAATAACACAAGGGAAAAAAGTTACAATACTCACAATACAAATACGAACAGTATACTATGCGATCTACTTACAGCACTAACTCTATTTACACAATATTAATTAAATTATATATCTTATTTAAATTACTCAGTATCTACTTGACAAGCAATAGACTACTAACGTTTTGAATAACAAACAAACACAAAGTAGAAAAACATGCATACAAAACATAGGGAATAAAAGATTAAAAAAAAACATGTATACACATAACTCTAGCACACTCGAGAAAAAGGCTTTTTAGAATCTTGTTCTTTATGATTTTCCGCTCCCAGAGCGATATATCGCTTGTAGCGCTAGACTTTGATCTGTGGGTCCTTGAAATGGGTATTCTCGTGTTACAAACAGAATCTCTGTTGTCTAATTTACGGAAACTTCTGTTGGATTCAGAGGTTAAACAAATTGTACCCGACATATAAAAATGCTAAAGGTATCACTTACCACGCCACTGTGATTCGTGGGTCCAGATAATTCAACTTTGAGGTGCCTAGAGCAATCTCTTTGTTTTCTTCCTTATCAGTAGCTGTTACTTCCAGTTTAAAGAGCTGATCCTCCAGTCTTTGGGCCTGTGCTTTTTTCTTCTCTAGTTGCCTGAAAACGGACAAGATGATTGTCGAATTAAAGTGGTACCATCACAGATCTTCGTTCATTCTCTGCGTTGATTTTCCTCACACCAGCCATCCTTGTTCCGTTCCGTTTATTGTTTCGTCTTTGGGTTTACTACGATTATCAGTTGAGTAAGGCGCCACAGAAGTTTGGTGAGCAGGTTTTCACGCTCAAATCGCCTTGTTGTCACGCGCGACTGGCTCCATCTCCAGTGGCAACCTGTCGGCCTTTGACGTCACCAGCAGCAAAGCGCGCGAAATTGTAGGCAACGATACTGTTACCATGGGAACGAGGAAAGTTGCCCGTGGAAAAACTGTAATTTTCAGGCCAAAACTTCGTCACCAAAATTCCGTCGCGCCTTACTCAACTGATAATCATAGTATTGCTACACTGTGCATTTCTTTCAATTGGATTTTCTGAATCACAGAAAGTGAGTTACACACGACTGAAAACGTCACAGTAATCAAAGTCAAAACAAAAATACTAAACACCATACTTTATCGTTTTTTCATCCTTGCTTTCTTTGAGTTGAATTCTCAATGCTTTGACTTCTTTCTTCGCTTCTTTGATAGCTTTCTTTTTGTCTGCAATCTGTTAAACAAAAACAAGAGCAGTAGTAACCCAGAGATGTTCACGACATATTCTTTGATTGCTATGAAAGAATCTTATGAAAGTTTAGGAGCACTACTTCCTGCTAAAACGAAAAAAAAAACCGTTATGCGAACAACTGTCAATGAGACTATTTAAAACAAACCTTATTTTGCAGATTTGACATGGATTTCTCAAATGTCTTCGGAACTGAACGCTGAAACGAAGAAAGACAAAAATAAATGATCACATGTATTAGGATTGTTTACAAATGCTGAAGCACAAACAGCACTTTCAGCTAAGCCTCGAAGGTAATCCGGAATTGCATTGGTTGCCTTCAGTACGGCACATTTGATTGGTTAGAAAACAACATGATCAACTTGCGCCACCTATTCAACCAATAATCAACCAGCTTCAAGCCAAAACCAATCACGTCTTGGTCACGTGCGTTTTCCCGCGCTTGGCGCCGGTTACATTTCTTTGTTTCGGGTTCTGTCATTGGCTCAATGTCATGTTTACGTTTGTAGTGGTTAGACCACTGACTTGTTTTGTTTTATTGTTACGGCAGTTACTTGAAAACTTAGCTTGACAACAAAGCAACCTCTAAATTCAATACAACGGGACAAAAAAACAAAGAAAATCGTTAACTGAGTGATGTACATACCTGGTGGTTACATAAAATGGCCACAGCACGGTTTGCTCGATTGTAAGACAATACTTTAGCGTTGACATTATCCTCAGATTCTGTCAGCTTGTTCAGCTGTTCTTGTAGTGTCATGGAGGCGTTGTATGTTCGGAACACCTTGGCAGTCAGTCCGTCCATCAATTCAGTCAAGTACTTGTTTAAGGACGTTGTCTGCAAAAATCAACGGATCATTTAAAATACTGGCTTGAAAGCTTGAGCTGCATACTCAAGCACCATTTCAAACCCATTAACAAACTACATTGTAGTTATAATGCTAGATAATTTGGATTTATCAACTGAGTTGATAATGTGAATAGATTCGAAAGCTGACGTTTCGAGCCCTTCGTCAGAGCGGATTCGCTCAGACGAAGGGCTAACGCTCTTGTAATACTCCCTACCGACGCAGCACCCTTTTTAGTCACAATGCCAGTTTCAATTGCACTCATCGCTTTTACTAATTCCCAGTTCCCTCTATGAGATGCTCCGGCAGTACAATCGGCGTTACATGCATGTGGTAATTATCTGATCTTTTAGTAAAAGCGAAAACCTAAAAAAGCAAGCTCTTTTTACAATATTTGGATTTGTTTTGGCCACGCAAAAAATTAGCTTAGAATTGAAGACAAACGGGAAATAATAGTTTACTAAGATACAAAAAAACCAAAGAGGTAATAATAGATCCTAAAGGAAGAAGGATGGAGAAGATTGGCACGGATTACAAACGACGAACTTGAGAAATTGGGATTCTTGTTCCACCAAAACTTTGTCTTTCAAACGAATGATATACTTACAGTTAGTCTGTCGAACAGATCATCGCCGTCCTGTTTTCTTTTCATAAATAGATGAAGATTCTTGAACACCTGTCAGAAAGAAAAACAAATTGATCAATCACTTAAGTTCTTTGACCTGCCTCGGCTTCGTCTCATGTACATGTACAGATGATAATTTCTCGCGCAGTTCTTCCAGTAACAGTTGCATTACTTGTACATGATATCTCCTCTAAAAATACTTTTAAACGACTGAACCTCTGTTCTTTAAATACAAAATGTAGCCAAAGATCAAAATCTTCTCAGTAAAACCGTGTGCATAAAATAATTTAGTTGACTACTTTAAGTAAGGAAGATAAAGATAGGCAAAAACCATGCAAGGTAGAGAACGGTTACCTTCTTTTCCACTGGCACAAAGTTCCAATAACGCACTGAGTCTTTACCAAGGAAATCAAACTCAACAACATTCTCCTTGTCTTCCCACTCTTCATGTAATTCTAGAAAAGAGAAAAAGGATGCAGTTAATAAACAAATCATTTGTTTACTAAAAAAATTCGTTCAAAGAAAAAAAAAAGTTGTTCAAAGCCCGTTTAAATTTACCCATTAGCGAGAGATTTGATTTGAATTTTGATACTTTTCGATGAGGTTTTTTGTTTATATTACTTTTCCTTCAGTTTTGAGTTTGAATAATCTCAAACTACACAAAACATAAGAAGTGAAAAACATTTTTATGCAAGAATATACTTTGGTTAACTTTTAGTCCTGCGTTAGTGTTAACAGGCTTTCGAACAACCCTGCCCAAAACTGTTTGAAGTCTCTGAAAAGCAAAAACAAAAAAATGAACCACCACAGGAGAACCACAAAACGTTCATTAATCTACTTACTGATATGTTCCACTCGCAACGAGCAGCAGCCTACAGTGTCAGCTGTTTCTTCATCCTTTTCATGCCCAGCACGAAGAGCAAGCTGAAAACGTAAATCACGTCATGTTCACCAAACTGAACTTACAGCTGGCGCTAACTATTAACGTTCTTCGAAGTAAGAAGTGATTTGTGCCGCGATGATCCGCAATAATTATTCAATGACCTTCGTCCAAAACACGAGATAAATACAATATAATACAGGTATCTGCATCTACACAGCACCACTTCACGGGAATTGCTTAACATGACAAAAAACGTTGGAGTCAAGGATGGAATGCATAGGCACATTGAAGGAGCCTAATTTAACTTTTACTTTATAACAATAACTTTGATTTTTTTCACCTTGTCAATAAAGTAAAGAGCAACACCTCTGTGAAAACAAAAACAAAAGGAAACTATTAACAGCAAATTTAAATTCAACTCTAGTTTGTATGAAGCACATTCAGGTATTTGTTATGTAAGAGCTCAGTAAGAACATTGTTAACAAACCTCTGCCGCAGTCTCATTTCTTTTGATTTCCAGTCCCTTTCATAATCCTCTCTAATTCTTTTGACACAGTCCTGTAGAAAAAGTTCAAAAATAATTGTGAAAATCTGCTTTATCAGGTTTTTCCTCTACCACTGATGTAGCGAGTCAGTAAATACTAACGAGTCCGTAAATACACTGCACAGTAAGAAATATTTTACCTTCAATTTCCTTGCTGTTTCATACTTTTGCCAGTCCTTTTCACCCTGTAATTTGAGTTAAAATATTTTTAACACACACAAAAAAACAGCTACTTGTCTCTTGTCACATGACCACATTTCCAACCCATGCATTGTGTATGAGAGAACCATCAGAGAAAAATCACTTCAGGAATATTTGCAGAATGAGAATTGTGTGTATCAAAGTGGAAGTTACTTGCAGAAAATCACAACTACATAGGTAAACGGCCTAAGAAAGACACTAGTACATGTACATGTGCGTAGATATAAGTGTGGGAGATGTACGGTTAATGCAATGGATTCCAGATTAAGTACTGGCTAGGATCACTGTGTTGCATGCTTAGACAAGCATGCAACACAATGCAGAACTGCCATCTATGGCTGGGTGTATAGAGCTAAAAGGGGAAAGGCGATCTGCTGCAAAAACCTGACAAAATATTAATGTTGGGATCAAACCTGTGAATCACTGGCATGCCATCCAGGGGGGAGTAAGAGTAATTTACTCACCGGCAGTGAGGCTGTCTGAGTACAACTTAACAGACACAAGAATAAAGTGATAGCTCATCACTATACTGGCTTTCTTTTTTTCCCTTGAATCTCGTAATAACTGAATGAGGGTTAGTGACAGAAGAAATCTGGTTTCTTAGCTAAGTAGATACAATATCCTTTAACTACATGTAATCTTACCTTTAATCTGGATGTGGGATTCAACATGACATACTTGTAACTTCCTTGAATGTTTTCTACCCAACAAGCTAGCCAAGAAACCTTCACAAAACAACAGCAAATGGAAAATTTAATCAAGACGAACTTTAGAAAAAAATTTGGTGGGGTCATGCAACTTCAGAAGGAGAATTTGCAAGGTCTTGGAAATTCTGTGGCAGTCCCCGATGCTCAATGAAGACCATGAATTTGAACGTCCAGCCCTACAGGGGATGTTTTGGCACATGAGTTGGTCCACCCAAGTTCACGAGACAAATAGATTCCCACCATATTCACTTGAGAAAGATGTGGGACAGCATCAAAGCCTGTGATCGCCAAAATATTGGCTCTGCTTTGGTATCTTGTTTCTTATTAATAATGCTATCAATATTGTTATTCCTGATACAACAGGTACATGTAACTTGTGTTCTGTACTCTGTTGCTCCCAAAAAGGAAAACCTACATTGTACATGTAAAAGACGAAACACATACACTGTACTGTCACAAACGTACTTGGCCTGCCTAGACAAACCTTTCCATACTAAATTTGTAGAAAAAAATACCTTATTATCATGAATAACTTTTTGCCATTTGTGCCCTTCAGGAGGTTCAGGAACTTTTGCACCTCTGCAGGAGAGAAAGCATCCATAACATTCTTTCAGAATTAAACATGCTTAATATTATTAATTTAATTTATGTTTATTGTAGCACAGTTGCCACAAAATACAAAATAGCACATTTTCAATGACACATACTCGCCAATGTTTATGATTACATCTGCAGGCATTGTCCTCTTCTTAAATTTTCCCTGCTTTGGATGATCTCCACGTCCTCGGAACAAGCCAGGAGGTTCAATCTTGAAGTTGCCGACCCTCTGTTTATGCCCATCCATCAGACAATAACCATACTCATTTAATATTGCCTCGTTTTCCTTTTTCAATTCAAGTTTTTGCTCCTTCGTCCAATTTTTTCTCTCTTCTGCTTTCTGCAGGAATTAACAAGAAAATAATACAGACATTTGTTTCATCTTGAAGCCCGAGGTACACAGTCTGGTGTTAAAGCTACATGTAGTGATCCCAATTATAAAGCTTGAGCTTTGAGCTCTAGCTAAATTGCTTTCTTGGACAAGATGTTTTTGTCCTGCAGCACCTCTCTCAGTCCACACAGATAATACACAATCATGTAAAATAGTAATTTAGTGTAGACATGATCTAATCATCATTCCAGTTGCCTTACGCTATGTTCAGAGCTGTCTACTAACACACATAAACTGCCCGCTAATCACTTGGATTAATATAGATGTTGTTACAACTTTACTGTCAACACAAGAGACAGTATTTCATACAGATATCCAAACACCAAGAAAAGAGTTGAAAATACAATGAATATATTTGACGAAATTCAAGGTGTTTGGATAGCTGGCGAAACACTGTCTCGAATGTTTGACATATCTTCTCAATTGAAACAAAAGCTAAGGAGTAAAAATCTATGCTAATTAAGACCGGGTATTCAAACCTCCTTCATGGTTGTGATTTTCTCTGTTTGAACTTGATGAATTATTAATAAGTTTGAAATAATCATCACAAACACTTATTTCACTGCATTATGTGTAGTACTGTTCTTAGTCTATCAGTCTACTAATAATCAATCAATCATTTATTTTAACATGTTTCTTTAAGGAGCTCAGAACTCGTTCAATATATCAATGTGTACAAATGAGAACTATAGTAATTACAGCTATTAATATTATTTTAATCTAGCTAATAATGTTATTCTATTTTAAAACAACTTAATAGATATATAAAAATTAGCAATAAATAAAAATTTTGCTAAGCCCTATGGAAAAAATTAAAAAACAATAACGTAGCTAAAAACGTGACAGATGCTGTGTTTTCACGAGAGAGATTTACTACTGACAGTTACTGCTTACCGAGGTTTTGTAACTTAACCACAGTAATTAGATAAGCTGCTTACACGGAACTAATTAACTATGTAGGCAGCATACAAAGGATGGTTTGAGGTTTCCTCAGAAAACAAGTGTTGCAATGTTGCACAGAGCGCGAACTTGCAACATTCTCCCCCTTGAGCGATGACTTGTCCCTTATACATGTAGGTTTACTACTGAGTTCACACAATTAAAAATTTCACTTCAGTAAGGTTAAAACAAAACCATGGAAAACATCTCTCATGAAAACATGGGCAGACAAGCTACAGTATAAGACACGTTCTAAAGAGCTACAATCTTGCAATTTACTTATAAGTCATTTACATCACTTGATGTACCTGAGAGGCAAACAGTTCCATAGCTGTAACTTAGTTAATAAATAAGAGAATTCCTCTTAAATTTAAGATTAAACTCATCACAATAGATAAGCTTGGGGAATGGTGCCTGAAAACAGGAAGGTGGGGCCACGAGCCACTCCTAGCCACTCCATGACAACCCTGTGAGCGGCAACCACCAGGCACCGCCACACTGTAGAACAGTGGAAACAAAGATACTTACCTAATACTTACCATGCCAAGAGGGAGGAGCGGGCCGGGAATAAACTCAGCGAACTATCCCGTAGCGAAAGCAAATGCAGAATGACTTGACATCCGAAGCCGAACTGTAAACCACGCTCGGACCCCCCGCGTAGAGCCCTAGGCCACCCCGCACCAAAGCCCCGGGAGCGACCGCTGGCCAGCATTGTTTCGCATTGTTTCGCGTTTAACTTAGCCCATATGGCGTATGCCTATATAAAAAGGTTTACACGGAAGAGTATTATCATACCTTTGTAAAGTGTGCATGCATCTCTTTGAAGTCACATTTCTTGAGATCTTTGATAACCTTGCGCTCTTCACTTGTCATCTCTTTCCTCCAGTCTTCAAAGAAGTTCTTGTTGAAGATTTCTTTGCTCGTGTAATCATGGTCAAGCATCCTAGCATAATATGACGCAACCTGAGAATATATAGAAACACCTTTCAGTGTCTAATAATGATAACACAGTGACAACGAATATTGAATAACTTAAGTTGAGATTGCTGGTAGCCTGCAAAACCCCAAAACTACATGTAAGCCTGAGTCCAAAATCTGACAAAAGTCTAAAAGCTTAGAGGGTAAACCCAATAATAGGCATTACTGTGAGCCCAGGTTTATCATACTGTTGGAATTTTATTTCCACTTTATTCAGAAGTAAGCAGCGTTGGTAAACAAAACATACCTCTTCTGCTTGAACACTAAGCTGCATATGCTCCCCTGTAAAGAGAGAATATTTCAAAAGACTTTTTCAAAATAATATATTAACATCATTTGCATTTGAAAAGTTCATACAGTCAAGAAAAATATAGGGTACCGGTAATTAAAGGGGAACATATTGTCAAAGTATGTGATTCTTTATGGAAAATCCACTGCAAACTCAAATTATGTACATTGACTTTACATTTGTATGACAGGGTGTTTCAACTGTACATGAACATGTATGTAAAAAAAAAAACACAACAAAATAATAACAACAAACAGAAAAATACTACCGAGTGAGTAAATCAGGAAGTAAATCAGCAACAACTAACCATCATAATAAAACTTCACATTGGCAGGCAGAGGCTCGTAAGGAGGTGGAAAGTATGGTCCCTAGAGAATAACAATGATGATCTCAGTGACCACTACAGTGTACAGTGTATGTCCTGATGTTCTGTCATACATGTAATAATACTCTTATAAGTTAAACATGTGAGAAATCAGTCAACCAGAGTCTATACAATCATGCCAGCTGACTGTTGACGAGAACTGAGACTTGGGAAAGACTATATATACAGATTTGTAGCATTCATGTACAGGAGTCAAAAGAGCAGAGAGTAAGAGACTGTCAAATACACTACACACAGTCAAAAAATGTTAGCAAAATCTTATCAACACCTGAGCACATGAACAGGTACTTTTGGATTCACTAGAGCTGATTAGAATATATCTAACAGTGATCAAGTGAAAGTGAGCATGAACTCTGGTAGACTTTCACCTTTATTTTCAATGGGCCTTAAAACTTCTTTGAGCGTAAAAAGTGATAATCAAAAGGACACTTGTCACCTCAAAACAATTTTTGAAAAGATTGAAATAAAAATGCTGTGGAACCTTTACTTTTAACAGACAATCTTCTGAACCTGTCTCTTTGCAAGTCAAGTTGTGATGACAAACTTATTGCTGACTTAACTTATACATTGTATGTTTGCATCTTTTGTGTGAATGCATCAGACAATGGTGAAAGAAAATGATAAAATTAGAGATTGTGAGTACCTTGTGTTCCATATGCAACCATTTTACACCTTCAGGCAGTTGCTCCTCTTCCCACCTGAAGAATGAAGATCAAGTCACATACAAATGTACATACATGTACCATAGCTTTATTGACAGCTAAGAAGGTAAAAGATGTCGTAACCATCATTTCGTTAGTTTGCTAAGTTAATTATAATAAAATAAATAATGTTATACAATTGAACCTTCCTGTTGAGGAGTTTATTTTTCTTTTTTCTCAAAATTTGGTCTGAAATTGGGGTGCGTATTATACATGGGCGCGCATTATACACGGGTAAATACGGTATATTCAATTTTCTTGTAATAATTCAAATAAAATACAATTCAAGGAAAAGAATACCAATACTTATCTCTGAGTCCCGAGAAAAACTTCATGTAATCGAGTATTTAACTACAGTAACATTGCAAAAAGAAACAAACCATTTCCAAACTTCTTTCTCTTCCTCTTTCTTTTGCTTTCCCTTCTCCTATGATTTGAAAAGGAAAGTGAAAGCAACAGAAATTCACTAAACCTAAATTACATTGCAATGAAACATAGACACAAATTGCTGTTACTAATTAAATTCAAAGAGTCGAGGGGTAATTCACAGGAAAATCCATGACCACCCTAGTGACGGTCATATTATTTTGACAATTCCAATGGGGAGGGTGGAGGAATGCTCAAAAACCAAAGTTCTGACGTTTTTAAAGGAAATACAGCATACAATATGAAGCTAGCTACATGTACATGTAAACAGAATTTCTAAAGGGGCAGGAGATTCAAACCAAACAGGCTTTTTTTGTTTACCATGGGTATGGATATCTGAAAACAACACATTAACTGGTCAGACAAGTGTTTCACAGTTTTTGATTGAACACAAGCACACACTTTTCTAGTGTTTTGCATCCATGAAACTCATTCTTAGCAAGCAAAATACCAATGTAACAGCTCCTCACCTCTTTTTCTGGTTTTACACCCTTCTCTTCTTTCTTGACTTTCTTTTTTGGTGATCCACCCTTGTCCTCTTTCTTCACTGACTTGTTTGCACTTTTCTTTGCACTCTTTGCCTACAAACAAAATGAAATTAATCAGAAAACAACTTATGCCAAACCAATATCAGAGTCAGTATACCTGTAATAAGAATTCAACGTCATTTGGCAGTCAGCAGTTGATGTACTGGTCATTCTTATTAATCAATAATTTCTACCTGTATTCAATGTAATTTAATTCTACTTTTATTTTAACCATGCAATTACATGTATGTAGTCTAGCTGACCTTTCAGGAAACTCACAGCTACAGGTAGGTAAAAATTTAAGATAAAAAATTCATTCACAACAATATCCTAAAGACATCACTTAAATCCTCCATGAAAGTCTGAACGTTTCTGTTAATGTCCCTGAAATACGTTTCACAATGAATTAATCTTAAGGCAAAAATTTTTCACTTTCTCCTTTAGTTAGAATACATACATGTTCATGTCTCAGTACTACAAATTATACCTACATCTCCAACAATTTTTCTTGATTCAATGCACCTTTGCTTGATTTGAATAAGAGACAGACAAAATCTGGGCAAAATAACACACTCACCAATGGCTTACTATCCTCATCACTGTCGCTTCCATAGGTAGCACTCTTCTTCCTTTTACGCTGTTGGTGGTAGTGAAAGCGTAAAATGAAAGACTGTTGGCTAGATCATGCCCTGTACTTGGCTGGTACCCTTGTCACATGTATTGATGGGAAGTTTAAGACCATTATCACTCAGGCATTAGCAATGCAGAGTATATGGTGTACATGTATAATGTATGCAGAACATGAAACAAATTTTGAACATGTTAAATTGCCAACCTCACTATGAGTCAGTCTGAGCAGTGGTTTAAGAATCTGACTGGTGTGTGGTCAAGGTTCGACTCCTTGTAAAGATTCAGAATTCTTTTCTTCATTAACAGCTTATGACTACTGAAATTAAAGCTTTCTCATTACTTACGGAGCCTTTAGCAATTACCTTTGCACTAGATGATCCAGAAGACTTTGCAGGCTTTTTGTTTGTAGGAGTCTTGTTCAATCTGATTAAAAGAAATACTGTTAGTTTTTTTATTCATTACTCCAGGTTTACACAAAAAATTGTAAATTTTTCAGGGACTCTTCAAACTGTAGCTAGAAGAAATGTTTCAAACTGAATTTTTGCTCCTGTTTGTTGTTTTGAGAATAGAGCACTTTTAATTGTCGTTGAATGTTGTCCTTCAATACCATTTGAACCTTTGTCACTTTTAATGGTGTCACCAGAAATGCACATGTACATACATACAAATGAATGCAAATGTACGAAAGATTATGAAAGTGCGTTTGACGCTGTCATACGTTAAATGATTTTACTACATGTACATGTAGCTGACTTTCAACCTCTGTCTTTTGCTAAAATCAACATTTTTCTTCAACAACTGAGGTTTTACAAACAGATATGCATAGTGTCAAAGTCCATCCAGTGAAGAAGTCCCTTATGATTTGTTGATAGACGACAGCCATGCTAAATATTCTCACAGCGTAAAAGCTAATTACATGTAAAAGTTGATATTTTTACATAAATTATTCTAAGCTGGGAGCACAAATATAAGCAAACATTTGCAATCGCGTGCTGATTTATCGTAAACAAACTCTGTGCGACTGAATTAAGTAGTTCCCCTGATGAATACGCAGACAGTATAATTTTATGTAATTTGCCATTCCTTGGTTCAGGCTCACTCTTACGGATCTTTCCTTCAGATTACTTTTGCACCGATTCCAAACAATATTCAACCGGATAAAGACAGCTACATGTATCTGTCACGTCTGGAACTAATAAACAAATGCAATCAAAATATAGCTGTTCTCATAGCCACGACGATTCAAAGTCGTGTTCGTTAATATATAAAATGAAAAAGGACAATTCCCTCAGATTTCCATAAATGCTATCATGGAAGCATTTAAATTCACCACAATCCAATGCCGAGAGCACAAAATACAAGTAGCAAATCCTACATGTACAGCAACTGAATGGAAAGAGGTCAAAGAAAGATCCAGTGCAAAGACGAGCTCAAGTATTCACCACATGTCTTATTGCATGTCTTAGTAATGGTACCAGTTTACTGGCTGTGACATGCCCCTGCAACAATCAAGTGGGGTGGCCATTTTGGTGTTCTTACAGGAATGTGGATTTTTCTGCATATAGCTGTGCACAATGTAACCAACTCTGGAAAGCCACAGGTCAAAATTAGGCTTGCGTCCTTGGAACGCAACTACAAATTAAATTACCAAAATGCTAGTAATAAAATGTTACATTATCACTGTCAAATTTTTGATATGAAAAATGAGAGATCAAGAACATTAAAATCTTTACTGACATCACACACATTACCAATGACAACTAAATCATACAATTTTTACTGGATTTAAATAAAGCTTGCAACCATTGTACATGTACTAACCTTGCAGACT
>OZ026606.1:23187572-23200072 GCA_964020085.1 Micromussa lordhowensis
AGAAAAAGACAAGAAGGTGAATAGACACGCAAAACTGAAAAACACAATCAAAACGAAATGACATGAACGCGCCGGCTTTCACGAACACGCTTCACGGGTGATGCCGAGCAAAATTTTCGGTGAGTCTGTAATTATTAAAAGATGACTTACGTGAGAGGATGTGAGCTTGATCTTCTTCCTGTCGGGGCCTGTACAATTTAAAGACATAACCACTAACTTTATCGTGTTTTCTTTATCGTGTCGTAAATGATGAAGGAATCATTTCACTTCGGAAGCTGTACTTGTAAATGCATTTTCATTCAAAGTCTTGTTACATCTAGCGCTACGGGCTTTCCATAAACATTTATCAAATCGATTATGAAAGAATGCACTGGTTTTGAAAGTGGGGAAAAACAATTCAATAATGAAGGTACTCAAAGAACAACGGAAACAATTTCGATCAACTGGCAAACTGGTTTCAAACTGGACACGAATCGAAAAACAACAACAAGAACCATTTTGAACGCTTGGAAGTAGAATCGCTGGACTGCCGCAGATCAAGACGTATCCTTTAGATGTAAATTTACCGGTTTTAACTGAACGCTAACTAAAAAAACATCGCCAGGCCTGATTGACGAATAAAGAATATTAACTTCCTTGTAATACGGAAAGAGCCAGATAGTTCGCATGCCAAGCAATATATGGCTAAAAGCTGGGTAAATGAACCGATTTAATACATGTGCTTCGAGGTTCAAAGGGAAAATCAAGTTAGTTCATGAGTCAATGTAGAGAAAAAAAGCTTTCTATGTTGGCTTTGA
Organism: Micromussa lordhowensis; assembly: GCA_964020085.1. NCBI lineage: Eukaryota > Metazoa > Cnidaria > Anthozoa > Scleractinia > Lobophylliidae > Micromussa > Micromussa lordhowensis. The sequence continues at coordinate 23,188,370 of OZ026606.1, forward strand.
TTACAATAAAAATGCCAAAAATTACACTAGCATTTTAAGCGACAATAAATCACTGTAATATACAGGAGTTAAACTTGAAAACTAAGCCTGAAATTACATGAATTGAAGTAGCGGTCGATCGTGTACCTTCGTTCCCGACCGGCTTTTGTTTCCTCTGCGCCTAAAACAGAGTAAAATCACAAAAAAAAACAACTTATCAATAAATGTTCTACAATAGCTTGTTGAGATTTGTAAAGCAAGTCAAGTTTTCCACTGCCAAATCATTCCCGAAAGATTAGCGAATCTGTACTTACCAGTGGAACACCGTCATCTTCAGATACATCTTCATTCGCCGCCGACTGCAAGAAATATTGCTTTTAGACACAAGCTACTTATCAAGCACGAATAAAATCCAGAGAGAACAGAGGAACTTTCATTTGATAAATACTCATCGAAATCGTTTGACAATGATTCTTACATGTTTCATTAGAGCGAGATGTTGGGTGGTTTCCCCGTTCATTTCGGCAAGAAATTGGACGAAATTTTTCTAAGTGTCGTTCTCCAACGAAAAGCGAAGGACAAAGAAAACGCTAAGTCTCCGGTGACGTCTAGTACGCAGGCGTCAATATACCACGTGATCTTCGTGGACAATTCAAAGCACCACAGGTAACCAGAAGCTATTTTTAACATTGTGCCACAGCCTACCAAACTTATCCTGCGATTTCCTCGGTCGTCTCAGTTGTAAATATATTTAGTAAAAACAGCAAACAAACTGCGGTTATAAACATAACTAGACAACGCATGTTGTAAAATTCTTCATTTATCTTGACGTTTCGTATGCTCCAACATACATCTAGTTATGTTTATAACCGCAGTTTGTTTGCTGTTTTTACTAAAGTTGAAATGGCCGAAAAATAAGAGTAAATATATTTATGAAAATAAAAACTACGTTCAACTAGTTATGTCGAATCAGTACAACATTAAGGTCAAAACCATGGATCATCATCGCCACAGACAACACCGTCGAGCGAGCTAGTTTGGTGTCTTGCAATTGACACTAGCTTGTTCTTAGGCGATCGTAGCTTGATTAAGAATACAAACAGCACAAACAGCGGTGATAAATATTGTATTCCAACGCATTTTTTACAGAACGCCCTCGCTAAAAGTGACCATTCATCATATAAAAACCACTGGTCACAACATAAAATGGGATCATTTTGACATTTAGCGTCGGGCAAAACTGACTTTCAGTGCAAAATGTTCATTCAAGAGCTAAAGCTTTCCCTTCCCGTCAATGTCGTCCCGTCAATGTCAGTAGTGAGAAGCTGTTATCTGTTACTCCTCATGATGTCTAGGCAGGTTAACGTACTGCTGCAGATCATTTTGTTCAGCCCAAGCTCCAGACCTCTAATATTTACGATTTATTATATCTCATAAATATTCTCCTTGTTTTTCGGCCATTTCAACTTTAACAGAAAGAGAAAACAAACAGCGGTTACAAACATAACAGTAAGGTTTCGCATGGTATATTTAACTTGACGTTTCGTATGCTACAACATACATCTTCTCCATAGCGATGCTATTACACGCCGATTAAAATCTTGTGTTAATAAGTTTTATGGTTTCGTCAACCTCAGGGTTGTTTTTCAGAACACTCGTAGAGTTAAGTCTTTCTTTCTTTATAAAGATCGTTTCAACCGGTCGCAGAAATCTAAGATTGTCTACAAAGCCAGTTGCTGGGATTGTGATGCTTTTTACATCGGCAAAACTAAGGCCCTGTTTACAAGGAGAGAGGGTTACCCTAGCAAGCGGGTTACCCTAGCAAGCGGGTTACCCTAGCACGCACACATTTGTTCTTATTTTCTTCGTCGTGTTTACAAGGCGGCCAGGGTTACCCGGGTAGGAGGGTTACCCTATCTGCGTGCTAGGGTTACCCTAGCAAGCGGGTTAACTTTTTCCCTTGTAAACACTTCAGGTAGGGTTAACCCGCCTACCCGGGCTATCTCTATTTTGGCTCCCAAAAGCAAAATATGATCACAATACCGACAAAATCAGCGAATTATGACCCAGAAAACATCAAGTTCTTTCACAGTTCGTCATAATTTTGCTTTAGAAATAAATTATTTTCCAGTTTTGTTATCTGTTCGTGCTTTACTTGCAAGGTTACCGAAGCGTAACAAGCGTAAAGTTGTCTCGGGCAGTAGGGTTACCCTACCTGAAAATTTTGCTTGTAAACCCGGGATATCTTTTAACCCTCTTGCTAGGGTTACCCTGGCAGTAGGGTTACCCTACCTGCTTGTAAACAGGGCCTAAAAGAAGATTACATGACAGAAAGACTGAGCACTTCAAAGCTCTCACTCAAATTGGTCACGCCTCCGCTGTTGCTGAGCATTCGATTTCCACTGGTCACAACATCAAATGGGACCATTTTGAGATCTTAGCAAGTGGTTAATGTGATTTACAGTGTAAAATCAATGAAACATTGTTAATACGGGACTTGAAACTCGCCCTAAATGAAAACGTCGGTAGTGAAAAGCTCCTTCTTTATTAATTCACACCGGATGTCGTTTTTTTTTTTTTTTTTTTTCCATTGTTGTCTAGCTAGTTAGCAATGCCTCGCTTTAGTTTTTGTCTTTTTAAATCTCGTCATATTTTGTAACCGTCACTTCTGAAGATGTATGTTGTAGCATACGAAACGTCAAGTTAAATATACCATGCGAAACCTTACTGTTATGTTTGTAACCGCTGTTTGTTTTCTCTTTTTATTATATCTCTCAGTTAGTACGCGCGCTGTGATTGGTCAATTTAGCGGGCCGTATTCTACTGTACGGTCCGCTAAAATTTGAAGTTGCTTTTGTTGCCAAAATGTTTCTTGATTTATTTCCAAGCGTTCTTAACTTTTTTAGCAAGTAAAAGTTTAAAACTTTCTTTTACTTTTTTCTTTCACTAAATTGTGTATTTAAACCTGCTAACGACTTTTAAAGGCCGATTTACACGGCACGACTTTGTCGCATACGACAACTTTACGAAAGGCCTACGACATGAATTGACGAAAGAGTAGTTTTCTTCCGTCAAAATGGCGGACGAAGTTGTTGTTGATTGGTTCACATGAAGTCGTTTCTCGAAAAGTACGGAACGGATTACAGCGAAAAACATCTCGTTAGAAAGATCTTTCAAAGCGAAGGACAGCTAAAAATATTTCATTACGTTTGTTAGAACTTTTTCGCTCCGTAAATCCCGGTGAAAACTTTTGCATATTTAATTTTGTAAGTGAAAATGTCGTACCCGTGTAAATGGTCCCAAGTCATGTCGTAGGCCTGTCGTAAGCTTGTCGCATGCGTCAAAGTCGTACCGTGTAAATCGGCCCTAAGAGTCCTTTTGCTTTCGAGGTGCGTCAACAATTTGAAGCCGTTCCGCGTGAATAGAAACCGAACCCGTCAGACGCACAGTAGAGATATAATAAATATCTTACTAACCTTGTTTTCTCGGTCCGTACTGTAAGTTGCGGATCCTCGTTTTTCCCCTTCGATTTATGGCCCACGCGTTTGGGCCATAAATCGATGGGGAAAAAACTTGGTCCGCAACTTACAGTTCGGCCCTCGAACTCGGTTAGTAAGAGGTATATATAGTTTTCCAAAAATTGTAACAATCACTTTTGAAAATGTATGTAGACTAGCATACGTCAAGTTCTGTAGAAACAAATGCGTTATAATACAATGTTTATCACCGCTGTTCTACCGCTTTTATTATTTAAATCCTTGCGGGTGTTTAGCCATCAGGCCTCCACAAAATATAAAATTTCTTTAGTTGGAGAGGCACATCCTGTGGCCTCGCGCAGAGGGGCTCCGATCAGGAGATCAGAGAGAGGAGTGCGCAGACAGTGCGCAGAGGAACGCAGAGGCGTGTCAATAACCGCTGAACTACTCCAGCATACTGCTGACTCAAGAGTAGGGACAAGCAAGAAGCCGCTCAAACGGCAAGGGCCGTTGGCCAATTGATGAGAATGGGACTTAATCCTGTGATTTTCATGCTATTTGTGGGTAACTTTGCCCTGTTGGAAGCAAAAACACCACTTGTTATTGGTAAGTTGCACACGGAAATATTTTGTTTATGGTTGCTTTGTTTTGTAATGAGAATGATGTCGTTTTCAGTTCAAGCCGATCGACATTACAAAAGTCGATCTGGGCTCGAATATTATGCATACTTTTTGCGTAGAAAGATGCTTAATTATTGATTAGTGCAATAGCCTATTTTAATGCAAACATGGTTAGGTATCAATTATTGTTTAATGCAAACGTAATCGTGGGGAAAAGTGCCATTAAATTGCGACAGGAATGGTAAACAAAAGCTTGCATAATAATCAGTTACGTACGTAGAAACTTTGTGACGCCGTGAATTGTACACGTGTTTGAATTTGCATTTGAGTGTTTTACTTTCATGTTACTGTAGTTTTGATTCTGTATGCCATTTCTGATGTAATAATTGCAATAAGGCTATCTTACTGTGATGTGAGATGGCTTTTTAGATTGTGTTGTTTTTGGTCTTTGTCGATAACTTTGTCATGAGACCTATGGTTGTAGTGGAAAATAAGTCTGAAAAAAATGTAAAGGGCGTGATGAAACTGAGGGAGATTTCCAATTTTGAGGTCAGAATGGAGCATGTAGCTTTTAGGAAACCATTTTTGTGTTGATTAACACATTCGTTGAATTGTTTGAATTTATAAATTGATTATGGTGTTATTAAATTTCATGTGTGTAAAATTCGCAAGGTGTGTTTTTTGTGAGTCTTAAATATCCTGGCCAATTTTTGTCAGTTCATGAAATATACAAGAATAAAGATGTGCAAAAATAACTACGTAAATGTAAATTGTAGGATTGAAAACGATTTGGAGGATTTGTACATGTATATATACCATAAATCATCAAATTAGCACCCAGGGTGCTTATTCCAAATTAAGGAGAAGATGGGGGGGGGGGGGGGGGGGGCACTTACTTGAGGAAGGGCTTTAGTCGGGGCACTAAATTTTCCCAAATCATGGTCAGATGTGATCGTTTTTCTGTAATATAGTCTCAGATGGATGCTACCCCTGTTGAAGAACTACATAATGTAATAGCTTTAGCTGGTCTCCACTAGGCCCGCTGCACAAGGTTGGTTGAGCTTTATTTGGTAATGAATCAGCAGATCTTCATTACTATCTGTTGTGACAGTCAATGTGTAGTACTTGAATGAGCTGATAATCACGTGCTTGTGATGGGACATGACCAACACTCTACATCCTTTGTTGTCTTAGTTATCTTCCATAAAACAGGGGGAGGGGATGAGGGTGCTTATTTGAGGGGAGGGGCTTATTTTAAATTTTGGTCGATAGAAGGGCCGCTAAACTGAAATGGGGGGCTAATTTAAGGGGAAGTGCTGATTCAAGTTGATTGTAATTAGCAATGAAGCTTGGTTCTAAGTAGAGATCAGCCATTGGATGTTTTAAGGAAGAAATCAGTGCCAAATTAGTGAGGTAATGTTTTGACACATCCAGCATCATTATCAAGAATGAAAGTTGTTAGTGAAAATCTTAGTTTGAGAAAATAGCCAATCAAACCATGCATTTCCAGGGTCACCTTTTCATCATGCCAAGATGCTGCCAGATAAGAAGGACAGTTACAGTGTAGCATGTGTACAGTGAGAATGGGTTGAGTTAATAATCAAGCCAAGATGAAAGACTTTGTCATTAACAGTCTAATGTTTGAGAAAGGAAAGCCATCATACACTGTGTTGAAGGTGATAATGTGATATACATATTCTTTCATTGTAGTTCCTGGAGATGGAGGTAGTCAACTTCAGGCCCGCATCAACAAATCATCAGTGCCACACTTTTGGTGTGAGAAAACCTCAAGTTCCTGGTTTGACTTGTGGCTAAGTGTGGAGTCACTGTTTCCAAAAGTGATAGATTGTTGGGCTGACAATATCAAGTGAGTCTTTAACACTCGTACAGTTTGTCTTTCATATGGATCAGTCTACACCTTGCTTGTTATTGCTTCATTTCTGAAGTTATCAAGTATTGTGACAGTAAAGTTGCAGCATTACAAGCAAGACTCACTCACTTCTTTTTAACTTATTATAAATGAAGGGCTTCCTGCAAAAAGGGGGTATATCACTTTTTTAGCAGATTTTCATGTTGCTATAACTCAATAGAAACACAGAACTAGCACGAGCTGTTGACGTAATGATGGTGTGAACAAAGAGAATTTACATTTTGATGATCAAAGTAAACAAGTTGTTTTTCTTTTTCTTCACCGCGGTATTTTCTAAAAGAAATAGAAGACATGTTCTCTGTGTTTCTATCAAGTTATAGAAACACTCGTGAAAGTTTGGGAGAACTCAAAAAAGGACCACATGATATACCAGTGCTTCTTTTCATACCCAACAGGCTTGTTTACAATCATTCATCAGGGAAGATGGACAATTCACCTGGCGTGGAAGTTCAAGTTCCATATTTCGGTACAACTAAGGGTGTTTCATATTTGGATCCTTCTCTCTATCACCCAGGGGAATATTTTGCTGATATGGTCGTTGCTCTGGAAACTATTGGGCTTAAGGATGGTGTGTCTATAAGAGCTGCACCATTTGACTTTAGATATGCCCCAAGTAAGTGTTGAACAACAACTGACAATACTGCAAATGAATATATAAAAGGTCGTATATTTGAACTGTGGAGAAAGATATCAAGACATGATTGATCATCACGGCTATACACACAACTTAAGCAGTTGTGAAATTAAAGCCCCCAATTAAAGCTTCTACAGGTATATTACAAACTCACAATGTGACCAGCTCCCAAATTGCTTGATAGCTCAGTTGGTAGAGCACTGCACCGGTATCGCAAAGGTCATGGGTTCAAATCCTGTTCAGGCGTGAAATTTTTTCAGGCTTTAATTTCACAACTGCTTAATTATAAGTTGTGTGTATAACTGCAATGATGAATCATGTCTTCGTAACTGACAATACTGTACTTTAATTAGAGTAGAGTACAAATTAGAGTACAAAACTACTGTATGGGAAAAGATTGTAGCATTTATCTGCAAATTGTCTTCAAGTGTAAACCTTGAGGCTCACCTAGAGAAATTATAAATAATGTAATTTGTAAATATGTTAGTTTTTATTAAAATGCTTTTAAAATCCCCCTAGTGTCCAATCATGACCTCAAAATGTGTATGATAATCAGTGTACAGTACATATATACAGGGCTTCCGGGATTATGCGTTTTTTTCCCCAGCAAATTATGCACTATTTTTTTGGCGAATTGTGCGGCCAAAATCCTGAATTATGCGCGAATTATGCGAATTGCACAATATTATTTAGCGAAAAATTGAACGCTTTTTGCAACAAAGCGGTGGCTACATGTATTTGCAGCACTCCAAGCTGCGACTGTTTTGGTCGCCGGGGCGAGTAAAAAAATAATTAGGCGACTAAATTTTACAAGCAGGTCGCCAATTTGGCGACTGGTGCAGTAGAAAAGGCTGATTGTTCATCAACAGGTTTTTTTCCAATATAATCACTAAGCCAAACAAATATAATCACAATTTTTGTATGCTTGTCTTTCTTACCTGTTTCTTTTTTCTTTTATTTAAGACTGTTCAACAAGAAAAACTGTTGAAAATGAAAACTAACATCGTCAGAACGTTCTTCGAATGATTTCAATGTGGGCTTGTTCTTGTCAGCGGTACTAAATCCATGTAAAGTGGCACGAAGTGTACTTCTTTGAAAACGATTTGATTTATCGTAGTGGCGACCATTTCACAGAGGGAGGTCGCGAAAAGGCGACTTCTGAAAAACTTGAGTTTGGAGCACTGATTTGCTGCGAAAATGTACCGTATTTATGGGAAAAAATATTCCATGCATCTCTCAAGGTATGAAAAATAGATTTTTTAGAAATTTTCCAACATTATGCGCCATATTATGCGTTTTTTTCCGGAATTATGCAAATTATGCGCTCAGAGCTAAATTGTGGGATTTCACATCGGCGCATAATTCCGGAAGCCCTGTATATGATACATAACATACTCAAGTTGTCGGCTATAGACAGAGTTTTCATGAACTTGTTATACATCTTTTGACAACAACTTTCTGATGTTTTTTGTTCCAAACAGTCATTCAGAATGGGAAAAGTATGCAAAGCAGAGTTGTTAAGGTCCAGGCTTTTGTTTGACATGTTTTCCTCACACATTTTATACAACTTGATTTGCTTGTTCTTAGGATTTCAAAGAGAGTCATAAAAAAATTGTCAAAGAAACTGTTGTCAAAAATTTTAAAATCAACAACTTACTGTAATTTCTCAAGCACTGCATGTTATGGTATGGTTACTGTTAGTTGTGCAACTTGTTATTTACCATCATAGTCTGCTCCATCTGGAGTCAAACCTGCTAACGACCATAATTTAAGCTGCCAAGTTCCCTCTAGAAATGTGTTTGTGGTCTTGTCAAGGATAATTAATTAGAACAAAACCTGTAAGTTGTGTTCTCGAGTCTTCTCTGTCTGCTCAGTAACTTTGTTCAAATTTATTGGAACTGTATTTTGAACTGTGAATTAATCTGAGCACCAACAAGCCACCAAACTCTGGTCATATTAACTATTTGTAGCTAGTTTTATTAAATGTTTATTATATGACTTGCATTTGTAGCCAATATAACGCATGCTCTGATTGGCTAATACTGGGGCTTTATTCTCCCAGCCCACGGGCTGATTACAGGCCTCCAAAAGTCAAGCAAAAAGCCAATCATATAATAAACAACTTATGAACCTTGAACTTTCGGTCTTTACGGAAAAATCTCAAACCTTGGCCTTTGTATTGACCTCGCTATTCACTCATTCTGAGATTTTCCTGTAAAGACCTTACTCCTGGTTATTAGTTATTAGTTATTACATTAATGAATAAACCAGAAAATGACTGACTAAGCTTTACTAAGGTCTTACTAGTAGAATGATAATGACATGGTCAGGAATACAGGTTTCAGGGGTCTCATTAAGGGCTGGGCACCAGGCAAATTGACCAGTTGTGAGGTTGATTTTGCCTGCCTGATTTGACTATCTAGAGGAAAATTTTTCTTATGAAGACGTTCGGTTCAAATAGGCTTGCCTGCCTGTGAATTAACCAGTTGCCCTCCTGCTGCAAATGTTAATGAAACCCCTGAGGTTGTCTGGCAGGGTTTTATAGTAGATGTACAAATCTATAAATAATAGCTTGATTTAGTCCTACTTGAACATTTATTTGCAGATTCGGCTCAAGAATACTTCATCAACCTTCAGGCTTTGATAGAAGATACCTATGCCAAAAACAATAAGACAAGTGTAGTTCTGCTGTCTCACAGCCTAGGATGTCCATACACACATTACTTTCTTAGCAAAATGTCCCAGGACTGGAAGGACATGCACATTAAAGTTTGGATCACGGTGGCTGGGGCATGGGCTGGCGCAGCTAAGCTGATGCGTATATATGCCTCAGGGACTAATCTAGGCTTTCCAGATGTAGTTCTTGAACCATTGAACCTTAGGCCAGTTCTTAGGACATATGAAAGCACTGCTTTTCTCTTGCCCAGTCAACATTTCTGGTCTGCAGAAGAGGTGGGTAGAACTTTAATTGGTGTTTCCACTCAGTGGCATTGCAGGGGTTTCATTAACCCATTGAATCCTGTGCCGCCTGTAACTGGCTGTGACAGGCGTTGGCCTTTGTTCCACTTCTGACATCATCACCTTTGACCAAAGTTGGCACCGTTTTGCAGGAGGAAAAGATCTTTCCTATGATACCCAGATCAGAGTGATCGGCTCAATGGAGCCTGAGATATGCACGGAAATGCTCAGAAATTTGTGTGAAAAACATAGAGCAAAATTTCCTGCGACTACACTTAGCTACTCCATGGTAAAAATTGCCCATCTTGATGATGCTATCTCGGAAATGTTTGGACTGGAAGCAAGCCCAGTAAAAGGTCAATCATTGCCACAAAAAGATAAGAAAAGGAGGAAAAGGAAAGGTGGAAAAAAATTAAAAAACCCGAAAAGCCTAAAGACCTGTAGGTCACTTTGTCATCCAAAAACTCCAAACTTTGATATCTGCACATGCCCAAGCAAAAATACCTCAAAATGCAGTGCTAGTGGAAACAAAGGCATGCTATCATGTTGCAAATGCCTTTTTGAGTAGATTGGAGCTAATTTGGCTCAGGCCCAGGCTAAAGATCTCCAGAATGTCCAAAAAATGCGTTTTTGGCAAAAAAACTCCAGGAGTCAATGGGTTAAGGGCCAAGCACTGGGCAAATTGATCAGCTGTGACAATGATTTTATTCACCTGGTTTGACCATCTGGAAGAACATTTTTCTCATAACAAAGTTCAGTTCAAAATGTTTTGCACGCCCGTGAAAGCCAGTTGCCCTTTTGCTGGAAACATTAACGAGATTCCATGAATAACTCTTTTTACCCAATGAAGTTGAAAATGGTAGGTGCTAATTTACTTTTGGTGCTTGTACATGTATGTAGCTCAAGGGAGGGCACATATTGGTGAGGTGGTGCTTGTTAGGGACAGGGTGCTTTTTGCATTTTGAACAAACACATGTACATTTGAATGTGATAAACTAAACAATATTTTATTGACAAACAACATGAATTTTAACCTAAGAACTGTAACAATATAGACTCGGATAGTCATAATGTTCAATATTTAATAGGCAGGTACAAAAGTCAGACCGGATCGACTTGGATCGCTAGTCCGGGTCAGATCAAGTCAGACTGCAACAAAATACTGTTTAAGACATAGAAAATACAGTTTTGCTCACCTTGAGGTGTAATTCACACAAATATTCGTCAAATCTGTTTGTCTGAGCAAAACTTTCTTTTTTATGTCTTAATTAGTATTTTCTTGTAGTCCGAGTTGATCCAAGTTGATGCAACCTGGACTAGCGATCCGAGTCGATCCGGTCCAACTTTTGTGCCTGCCTATATTTAATTATAATCAGTCTGTTCTGTGCCTGTGTCTGGGGTGGTTATGGGAAGTGTACCTAATCAGCATTGGAATAGGGGTGTTTAATATGAAAACAGCACTCTGTGGGGTGCATTTAGTAGAATGGGGCTATTACTTGAAGGAGGGCATTACATGTCAATTGAACTGAAAGAACTGTTTACAGTTGGCTAATTCTTATTGTTGGGTGAAACATTTAAAAAATATTGATGTTTACATAATATTATTAAAGAAGAAATTTTGTAGCTTGCATGTAAGTGGAAGTTCTTTTTCAAACTAGCCAAATATCAATTCTTCCTAAAGTCATTCAGTGACTATCACTAATTGTGTGTGCAAGTTACTTGAATGTTTACAAAAAATTGTTGGGCAATGCTTTCTAGTTGTTAATTATAATTTATTTTTGTTTGCCCAAATCAAGTTGCTTGAAAGTAGAATATTCATATTTTGTATTTCCTGCCACTCATGAGCATTGCTGATGTAGCTGTGATTTACCCCACCATGGGGCATCTTTGGAGACCCAGGGGCAGTCAGTGGCGATGGGAGAAAGTCAAAACGATGGGGAGAAAAATCGGCAAAGAAAAAGGTTGGATAGAAGTCTCAACTTTTTCTTGGCCGACCTTTCTCCCTGTTGTTTTGGCTTTCCATTGCCCCCACTGACTGCCCCTGTGTTCTCTGAGGATGGACACAAGGCTAACACTGTTTACAATAATATTTTGTTTGTCTTTCCA
>OZ026606.1:23205072-23225072 GCA_964020085.1 Micromussa lordhowensis
ACTATTATTTCAGTATTATTAACGGATGTCTGAAATTCAAAATTCCTTGGAACGCTTAGCGTGTGAACTAAAAGATTGACCAAGTTTTCCCGATACGCCGATAATAGAAAAAGAGCAGTGAATTTTCGCAACATTCCAATTGTCTGCGTAATTTAATTCCCCGGTGAACATGTACGCGAGCGAGTGGTTCAAAATTTAAAAAAAATTGTAACTCAGCGAATATTGAACGGATTTCGAAAATTCAAAGTTACTTAGAAACCTTAAATTGTGTACTGAAAGGTTGAGCAATTTTTTCTGATGCGCCGATGATAGAAGAGCAGTATTCCAGTTGTCTGCGTAATTAAATTCACCCGGACAGTGACATTCACGCGAGTAGTTACAGAGAAAAATATTTTCTCAGGGAATACTGAACGGATTTCGAAAATTCAAAATCCTTACAAAGGTTACATTGTGAACTAAAAGACTCGGCCAGTTTTCCCGATGCGCCGATGATAGAGAAAAAGCAGTAAACCTTCGTGAAATTCCAGTTGTTGGGTTGACTTTAAATTTGAGCTTATGGAAGCTTCCAGAGGACAGGTAGGCATGACTTTCCGTAAGAACGTAAGGTTACTTGAGAGAACTGGAAAAAGGCGTTTAATTTTGGAGATCATAAACTTTGCAAATCACTTATATCTTACCGAAAATTTGCAGTTTAGCCTTTCCGTTCGTCGTTGTTTGTACGAGTAAACACTAGACGTGACATGTGCTCCAGAAAATTTATACATTTGCTATTCACGTGAAAATTCACATGACACATGCCACGGACACTCAACACCAGGGCCTTTGCTCTATGAAGCGGTTTTTATATCAAAATTAACTTGCCAACTTTCGTCTTTCTTTGTACAAAACTTTGTACAAACAACGTCAACTTTGTACAAACAACGACCACACTTTGCAAAACAACGTCAATTTTGGGTTACGAACGACGACAACTTTGTACGAATAATGTTCACACTTTGTACGAACAACGTCCACATTGTACGAACAACGTCCACGTTGTGCAAATAACGTCAACTTTGTGCAAACAACGTCAACTTTGTGCAAAGAACGACGACCACTTTGTACAAACAACGACGACTTTGCAAGGACAACGACCACTTTGTACAAACAACGACGACTTTGTACAAACAACGACGACTTTGCAAGGACAACGACAACTTTGTCAAAAGTTCATGTATGACCCCATGAAAAGTCCTGAGCGCCTATCACCTGTGTGTATGGCCCCATGGGATTTCCTACGGCTGTACAGTAAGTGTAGTAGCCGTAGTAGCCGTAGGAGCTGTACTATCTGTAGGACTTGTAGCAGCTGTAGTAGCTGTTGTGCGCTGTAGTAGCTGTAGTAGCTGTAGAAGATGTAGTAGCGTGTAGCAGCTGTAGTAGCTGTAGTACGCTGTAGTAGCGTGTAGCAGCTGTAGTACGGCAAGTATAAAACAGGGACTACAGACTACCCCGGTATGACCAATCGATAAAAACCGATATCGGAAAACCGTTCGATAAATCGATATCAATCGATAATTTTTAATTAATCGATATCGATTTTATCGATCAATCGATAGAAATCGATACTCACAGTCTTCCGCGTATTTAACGATATCGATTTTATCGATTAATCGATTTTAACGGAGTATCAAAAACCATACAAAATAAAACTGCTTCTATGTGGACAGCGTTTTAATTTAATATAAAACAATGAACAGAAACATTAAGCAACCAAGGATTTATTTCATTCAGTCAACACATTAACTTCATTCTTTGTTTTTTCTTTTGTTTCTTTGGTTCTGGAACCATGTTTTAACCTAAAAGGAAAAAAAAGAAACCAAGTTTATATGTTTATTGCATGCAACCGTATCCCGGTTAATCATTTTGACTCTTATATTCCCGGTATATTCTCGCAAGGTCTCTCGATGATTTTACTTTATATCTCCAGGAAAAAGCTATCTTAAATTCACTTACTTGGTGTTGCTCTAAGTCAAAGTTCTCGGCCAACGTTTCCATTAGCTGTGCCGTCGGACGGCCCTTTGTCCTTCCATATGCATGGTTTAGTCCACTCAGCTGAAATTCAGTAAAGTGGACCCTCTTTTTCTTTGCAGCATTCACTTCCTCCTCATCCGAGCTAACAGCTGCTTTTCTCTTTCCTAACAAAGAGTCTCATAGACACTCTTATTTTTCGGCCATTTCAACTTTAGTAAAAACAGCAAACAAACTGCGGTTATAAACATAACTAGACAACGCATGTTGTAAAATTCTTCATTTATCTTGACGTTTCGTATGCTCCAACATACATCTTCAGAAGTAACGGTTACCTAAACTATTATTAAATTTAAACAGGAAGACTAATACCAAATAAGGAAAGTAATGACAATGAAAATAAACAGACCTAGTTAAGTCTGCTAGGAAAAATATAAATGGCTAGTAGAGAAGAAGTTTCTCACTGCCAATATTTTCATTAAGCGCTGGTTTTAAATCACGAATGAGCAAGGCTTCCTTAATTTTACAATGAATATCGGACTGTCCAGTGGCTAAAATGTCAAAGTGATCCCATTTTATCCTGTGGCCTGTTTGGGTCATATGATCCGCAATGGCAGAAGAATGGCTGTTATTCGTCAGCGCTTTAAAATGTTCCGTTTTCCTGTCATGTAATCGACGCTTTTGTTTTCCCAATATAGTAATCATTACAATCCCAGCAGCTAGCCTTATAAACTACTTTAGACTTAAGGGCGCGGTTGAGTTTGTCTTTATAGGGGAAAAAAGACTTAATTCGGCGAGTGTTTCGGAAAATAATCTTAAGATTAAAACAACCATAGAACTTGTAGATACATGATTTGAGCTGTTGAGTGACAATTTTACTTTGAATACCTAGATAGGGTAAAACAATGAAAATTTCTTTTTTGGGCACTGTAATGATATCCTTAGGTTTGTTTTGGTGTTTATTGACTACATCGTTCATGTTATAAGAAATAATACCACGGGGGTACCCATTGCGTGACAAATGTCTCCTGAGGTCATCTAAAGCAGACTGTAGCAGACAGGGTGATGAACAAATTCGAAGACAACGATAAGTGAGTGTGCGGATGAGGTTAATCTTGTATTTCCGAGGTGTGAAAGAATCCCATTGAGTGTAAAGACCAGTGAACGTTTTCTTTCGGTAGATGGAAGTGGAGAAAGAGTTGTTAAGATGGCGTTTGATGAGGACATCAAGAAAAGGAATCTCTTGGTTCTGTTCAAATTCAATGGTGAATTGAATGTTCTTGTGCCGGCTATTGAGATAAGAAAGGAATTGAACAGCGGCGTCCTTATTGTGAAAAAGGGTGAAAGTGTCATCAACATATCTAAACCAGATGGTTGGACGTGCACCATTATTCATGACCCATTTTTCTTCGAAATCACACATAAAAATATTGGCCAAAACCGGTCCCAAAGGAGATCCCATGGCAACACCATCGATCTGGTCATAGTACTGGCCATCAAAAACAAAATGGCTCCTCTTAGTGGCAAAAACAAGTAATTCTTTTAAAACAGAGCGTGGTAACTTTGGTGGATTGGGTAAAGCATATAATTTGTCAAGACAGATTTGTATTGTTTCATCAAGTGGAACGTTGGTGAAGAGAGAACTAACATCAAATGAGCACATAAATTCGCCATTATGGTTGTAAGTCTTGGCCCATTCTGCAAAGCTGAAGGAATCCTTGACAGTAAACTGGTTAGCTGAGATAGGTTGAAGTACCCGAACAAGATAGGACGCAAGGTTATAGTTATAAGTGTTAATAGATGAGACAATAGGGCGAAACGGGCAACCAGATTTATGTACCTTGGGAAGACCATAGAGGACACCGTGCGTTGAACCAGATGGCAGTATTTTACGAAATGTTTCATCATCAATAATACCATCTCTTTTAAGTTTACGGAGATAGGTAATTAGACTGTCCTCTCTAGACTTCGTTGGGTTTTGCGTAAGTTTTTTAAATTTAGTTTCATCAGAGATCAGTTGCTTCATTTTATTGAGGTAATCGCTTGTTTACGATGACAATTCCATTACCCTTGTCTGGTTTCGTGATGATGATGCTATCATCATTACGTAAATCAGTAAGAGCTGTCCATTCCTCTTTGCTAAGAATGCGCCTCTGTTTGGAGAAATCATATGCATAGATATAGCTGTAGGAAATATATGATTTCAAGCGTCAGGCTGGTATCATCTGCGTACATTCTGGGTTCCGAATATGTCAGACAATGTGGTAAGTCATTAATATAAATCAAAAACAGAAGAGGTCCCAAAATTGTTCCCTGGGGAACACCACATCTTAGACCTTTGGGAGTTGACTTATGAGAATTTAGATGACAAATCTGTGTTCGATTAGCTAAATAAGAAGCAAACCATTTATGGCTGGTCCAACAAATCCCATAGTAGTGCAATTTTCTTAACAAAATATCGTGATCTACTGTATCAAATGCCTTTTTGAGGTCTAAAAAGATTACGGCATTAACAAGACCACGGTCTATATCCATTGCCCAGCTATCTGTAGCTTCGATAAGTGCTGTAAGCGTGGAATGCAAAGACCGAAAACCAGATTGATGGCACGAGAGAAAGTTGTTTTTAGTTAAATAAAGATAAAGCTGGTCGTAAATTATCCGTTCGAAGACTTTGGCCACAACTGGAATTACTGAAATTGGTCGGTAATTCGTCGGATCAGAGCGCTTCCCAGAATTTTTATACAATGGAGTGACTCTGGCAGATTTCCATTCGTCGGGAAAGATGCCAGTCATTAAGGATTGATTAAATATATGAGTAAGAGATTCCGCTAGTACATCGGGACATTCCCTTAGAAGTTTCGCTGATATATTATCTAATCCAGTCGCCTTTGACTTGCAAAGTTTTGATAGTAGTGCAAAAACATGTGTTGGTGTTGTTTTTCCAAAAACAAAATTTTTATCAGTTTCAGTAAGAAATTCTTCAAAGGATTTATCAACTTCTGTCACGTCTCTACTAAGACTTGGCCCAATTTCTGTGAAAAAGGAATTTAGCATTTCTGCTATAGCTGTTTGGTCGCCAGAATTTACCCCATTATATTCCATCTTATTAATAACAGTTTTATTGGACTTTCGCGAGGTCAGTTCATTAATTGTTTTCCATGTTTTCCTTTGATCTCCAAAACAATTGTTGAAGGCATTTTTATAATAAGCTTTTTTCGCGCTATTAATTTCCCAGTTCACTTGATTTTTAACCATTCGAAATTGGTTCCAAATAAATGGATCTTTTGTCTTAATAGCCTTTCTTTTGAGGCGGTCTCTGAAATTCATCCGCTTTTTCAGAATAGAGGTTATCCATGGGGATTTAGAATTTCGCGTCCGTTTGGTCTTCATCGGTGCGTGCTTTTCACACACATTCAAGAACAATTCTTTCCACCTTTTCCACATATCATTAGGATCATGCAATTGCTTTATGTCATCCCAAGGTTGTTCTAAAATATCCACATAAAAATGTGCGCTATTAAAATGTTTAAACTGTCTATATGTTATCAAGCTAACTCCTTTGGAGAAAGTGGGTATTGAAATTTTTCGATATACGTAAACTAAACTGTGGTCACTTATGGCAACATGAGACACCCCCGAACAATACACATTCTCTGGCCGATTTGTGAAAATCAGATCAATTAAAGTACTTGTAGTAGGTGTAATTCGGGTAGGTTCGTTAATGAGTTGATCCAATCCATAAATGTCTGTTATGTTTAGAAGAGCTTTCACATTAACATTGTCTTTTGATTGCATGTCACAATTTAGATCCCCCATGAGAAAATGTTCTATATTTTCAGAATCTAATTTGCCTAATAATGTGTTGACATGCATAAAAAGTTCATGGGGTGAATTAGGGGGTCTGTACCATGAAGAAATAACAAAGGGTTTTGAGTTGTGTTTACAAATTTCAATTGATAATATTTCCAGGAGCTGACTGTCCAAATCTGTGCGGACAGTATAGCTTATGTTTGAACGAATGTAAAAGCATACGCCACCACCAAACCTGCCATTTGTTGACCTGTCACGACGTATTATATCATAACCCTGGACTTTAACCTCCTGATCGAGAATACTTTCATTTAGCCTGGTCTCATTTATTGCTAGAACGTCGATGTTTTGATCATTTAGAAAAACGCGAAGTTCATCAATATGTTTCAAAAGACTTGTAATATTCAAACTAGCCATTTTAAATCCACGACACTTTGGCATTAGGGTTGACCTGATCCGGGCACTAGGGGAGGTAGTGAGATCAGGTGTCGCCACAGTTGTTAAGCAAGGATCATATCAATGGACTATAGAGCAATAAGTTGTTGCTGCTCCTGTTTGTCATTGAGAAAATTCTCCATTTTCTCGTAGATCCATTTGCCTTGGCCTTTTGGTAGCTCGGCCGGCGGCTGTCTTAAAACGTCAGAGAGTGTTGACTGCTTTCTGCTTAAAATTTTCTCAGCAAATAATGCCTGGCTTACGCTATTCTTCTTTAGCCAGGCAATGACACCATCCGCTATGGCTTTTGGCGTCTGGACCGGTTCCCTTTCGTCTTCTAAAAATTCAAAACAATGCCAAGAATAAGGACTTCTGACTGTCCGTTGCACACTATTTTAAAAACAGATTCTGGTGACCATATTTCCATGCGGAATGGTGTAAATTACTTACTTTCAGCATTCTTGTCTTCGGAAATCAACAACGATTCTGCTTCCTGCGGGCGGGCGGCTTGAACTGCGCATTCTTCGATAGATCCCCCTTTTTCTTGAACAAAAGTCATAAGAGCACTTCTGTCCTCCTTATCGACTGTCACTTTAAATGTTACAGAATTCATTTCTAAGCCCTACTTTCCCTAGTACTGAAGGAGATGTCTGAAGTGACCAAGGACCACCAAAGTAACATCCAAGTAACACGCTTTTAAAACGCACGTGATGTGGACATGACTGACCACTGTCAGATGGCCGCTTATCTTATCAATACATACACGCGGAAATATTGCGACACAAGCATTAGAATCTTTCTCTGTACATGTTTAGACTAACTGCCCGTAAACATCAAGCGTTTTTAGATCGTTCGCAGTCTTTTGCTAGTTGCAAAATGTCAAGCAGTTCCAGGAGTGATGTTTGTGGAAAGTCATCGGGAAGTGAGACTCTTCAGTTTGAAGCGACCGTAAAGGGCTTACACGAGTGTAGCTTTGGCATTTCTGTGGGAGATGTGTTCAGTTGAACTTCGCAGAAAGATTGGAAGTAGAGGAAAGGCTTTCGAAGTGCTATGTAGCCAAGGAAGGGTGGGACACTTGGAAAAAGACCTAGTACCAGTACTTTGGGACTTAAAACCATCTACTGTGCTGAAAGGGTAAGATTAAGGTCGATTGTGATCTTTATTTTTGTAATTGTGGCGCACGAACAAATTCCAGATTTTGGTAAACAGACACTTATCTCATTAGCCATTGATTGATAGGTTTCTTATAGTCCTTTGTCGTAATCCCTGACATTAAAGATGAATCGTTTACCTTAAGTTATTAATATTGCAATTTTTTGGTAATATGCAGGATTGCTACTGGAAGTCCTTTTCCAGATCCCGTAGGAAGGTGGCGTAAAGGAGGCGGAATAAATCTACAGATAAAGGTCATAGCAAGTGATACGACCAGCAGTGAAGTGAAATTACTGATGGCTAGACTGAGTGATCTTGGAGTGCAGGCTGAATAGAATCAAGCTGTGTGGTCTTGATAATGAACCATTGTTAATGAAAAGCCGACTGAAATAAAATACATGTATAATCCTGCAAGGCAAAAAAAAACTGTGTTGTTATTTGTATGCTTTACACCCACATGCACTGGAATGTCCCGAAATATAATATATTTGACATACGCACTTGTACCTGATTTTTCGTTCTTTATTGCTTGTTGACAATACATCTTTGGCTTGTTAGCATCCCACCAGGGTATCCCATCTTAAATGAAAGATATTTCACCGTCCTAAAAGCCCTTACATCCGGTTATCTCAAATTCCGGTACCAGACAGCGTGGTACAAAGTACAATTTCAAACAGTTGCAACAAACCCGACTGGTTGGCTTGTCACCTTCTCCAATTTGCATTGAAACGTGGATATAACGTTACTTTCAAGGAATGCGGTAGCCAGACAACAACGTCAAAATGTATTCCCCTTATTTGTTAGGGGCTTTCCTCTTTTTGAACTGTGTTACACAATACTATGTTTCCGGTACCCAACTTTCCAAAATTATAACTGACTTGGAAGGTTTAGGCTTTACGGATCAACTCAGGTCAGATGATGACTATGCTTCTTCGTTGTACTGCCGTCCGTGTCAAAAGGTCGTCACATATACAGATGTCACCAAGCTCGCATGGCTTCTTCGTCGTCACAGCGAAACAGAGAGGCATAAAATGCTATCAGGGTGGACATTAACCGCTGATTATAAACCCATCAAAACCTTTACCGGAAGTAAGTATTCAAATGAGTTTTCTTACTTCAGTTAGTAATTCCCAACTGAGACAATATATAATAATCACCTAATGTTGCAAATTGCTTGACGTTTTTCTTTCCCATTGTTTATGTGCAGATGCGAAAAAGATAACTTCCTTTTGGAGTTCTTCGTCAACTAAACCTACAACTAAGTCTACAGGCACTAGTGAAAAGGCGAGGAAAACCCAACTGGATCTGCAGTCGATGGAGAGAAAACGAAAAGCAGCGGAAGGTCTTGTAGAAGATGAATTGATAAACAAGGTAAGTTAGTTTTGAATTATATTTTTTTATTTTGATAGTTTGACTGATGAGGACGTTTATAGGCAGAACGGACGCATATAAAAAAGTTCGGGTAACAAAGATTTTGTTTAAAATTCTACATTCTACGAGGCTATGATAGAATTCCCTGTGATAACGTAAGTAGCTTAATAGTGTCTTACAGTACTCAGTTCAAAATCAACCTATTTCTTTTAGGCTACAAGGATAGCGGTAATTGAAAAAGAAACCCACTTCGGACGCAAATTGTCTGATGCTCTTGTTGGGGGAGAAAAAGAAGCCCCAGCTCTCACAAACGTCGAAATCGAAATCCTTCAAAGCGCCAGTAAGGAAAAGATTCGAAAAATAGAGCAAGATGCTGCTAATCGTGTACATTTAGAAACTCGTTTGGAAACTATGATACAAAGTTGTTTGGCTGTGAAAGCTAACACCCAACTCTATACAGATGTATTTCGTCGATGTGCTGCTGTAACGGACATTATCGCGGACGGCGTTTCTGTTCAGAAACAAACAGATGACCTCGCAGTGAGATATGTCAACGCCCTGCTAGGCTATACCGACTTGCAAACCTACTACAGCCAAAAAATTGAAAGTCTGCAAAATAAAATGGTGAATTTTGAAATTGAAGTGCAAAGACTTGAGACATTAATTCAAAAAGGAATCCGTAACGATCATGTACCAGAAGTCGCATTAAAACTGGCTTGTTTGATGAAAACTGAAAAACATGGAGAAACAGATCCTGTAACAGAGGAAAGGAATCAAAAACATGGTCCGATGAAACTAAGTCTCTATTCGCAATAATCTTAAACTACGGGGGCGCAGCTCTGGCCAAAATTGTTAGAACAAGATTGGGTGGACCACACCTCTCAACGATCTACAGGCAAAGCCGAAGCAGTTATGTCATTCCAACGGTCCTCACCGATAAATCTTTTTCGATGGCTAGAGTCTTTTACGAAAAGATTGGTTACACTGGGCCATTTATTCTTGCAATACCGATACAGAGAAAGTACGTTCCGTGCCCCAAAAGAAACTAACTGGCTTGGCTGTGAATTTCCTGGATGTAACAAGTGGTTTCACGAAGTATGTTTGGGACTTAAATTTCCGAATGACAAAGCGCGAGAAGCGTATACTTATTTCTGTAAGGATCACCCTTCGGCTGGTTACGCTTCTCAAAAGAAAGTTGTTAGCAGCACCGAAGACAAGGATATCCTGGAGAAGGACCCACTATCAGCAAATAAGCAGAATCGTGTCATACGTGACGAGAATGGAAACTACAGAATGCCGAAGATGTCAACGTGCTACGTTGAGTTCAACGGCGTCTACTATCACATAGCCCAGTTCTTGTCTCTACAGCAAGGTAAACAGTATATGCCAGCTACCTCAAGAAATTCACGCTGGATGGCAGTTTCCAAGGTAAATTATTATGACAGCATTGGAAATATATCGAGATCGCAAGAAAAGGAAGACTTGATTTGTAACTCATTCGCGGCTTTTTGGATGGGCAAGGAAGGACTTATAATTGGTAAAGTCATCCGAATGTATTGCAATCCCTGTGCAAAAAGTGCATATCCTATTTTAACTTGTGATAGTAAGGATTCCAAGAGTAGCACAGTGACCTGTTGTGTTA
This sequence comes from Micromussa lordhowensis, assembly GCA_964020085.1. Lineage (NCBI taxonomy): Eukaryota > Metazoa > Cnidaria > Anthozoa > Scleractinia > Lobophylliidae > Micromussa > Micromussa lordhowensis. The sequence continues at coordinate 23,215,490 of OZ026606.1, forward strand.
ATGTAGCACCGGTAGACACTGAAACTAACACCTGGATTTTACAAGTTAAAAACCGTTTCGTCTGGTGCCCAATGAAATCCCTTATAGCCAAACTAACTCTAATTGAACGGGAGAATGTTTTGGAAGTAAATGGCGATGATGTCAAAAATATATTAGCAATGCTGCCGCAACTTCAAGAAACAGAGAAAAGAAGACAAGAAGAGGAGTCAAAGGAGAAAGAAACTAGAATAAGAAAAAAGAAAGAAGGACCCCCAGAAGAGATGAGTGTGGCATTACTGATGAGTGTGGCATTCAAAAACTTAAAAATTTAGTAACAAATGTATGGATTGCCGGACACTTGTCCGGAAATCCATACATTTCTTTGCAAATTTTGAAGTTTTTGAATGGCTGTATCTTTTTCAATATTGGCCCAATTAACACGAAACTTAAGGATTTTGTAAAGCTCAGTGTGCTCTTTCGGAATAGATGGGTCTCGTGTTGTTAATCCCATAATACACGGACTTGTACCCAGGCCCCCACCGTATGAAATCCGGCAATGGGGCCATACACACAGGTGATAGGCGCTCAGGACTTTTCATGGGTTCATACATGAACTTTTGACAAAGTTGTCGTTGTCCTTGCAAAGTCGTCGTTGTTTGTACAAAGTCGTCGTTGTTTGTACAAAGTGGTCGTTGTCCTTGCAAAGTCGTCGTTATTTGTACAAAGTGGTCGTCGTTCTTTGCACAAAGTTGACATTGTTTGCACAAAGTTGACGTTGTTTGCACAACGTGGACGTTGTTCGTACAACGTGGACGTTGTTCGTACAAAGTGTGAACATTATTCGTACAAAGTTGTCGTCGTTCGTAACCCAAAATTGACGTTGTTTTGCAAAGTGTGGTCGTTGTTTGTACAAAGTTGACGTTGTTTGTACAAAGTTTTGTACAAAGAAAGACGAAAGTTGGCAAGTTAATTTTGATATAAAAACCGCTTCATATTGCTCCGCCTGTTTGCTCCATACCATTCATTCCAGTTGGAAGAACAAAGGAATGCCAGGAATGTGCCTAATTTTCCTTCAAGTCGGCTGTACGATTTAAGTAAGTGCCGCTGACCACCCACTTCAAGATTAGTCTGCGGGCTCGCTTTTGCTCGCCCGCAAAAAGAGGAGGAAGTATTCATATATTGGGTTTACTTCGGCATTTTCTGTGAGTTAGGCTTAGGATTTTAGTTATGGACGAGATGAGCCTTGAGGTATGAAACAGTGCGTGAGGTAGTTGTATGCAAATGGCGAGATGTTTTTATTTTTAGTTACAAAAGTAACTTGATATTTTTGTTTTTCACAAGCAGTAAATTCAATTAGACGTCACGCATCGTTGCTTCTATTTCTTACGAAATGTTTTAGAGGAGACGAGACTATTTTGATTTGAAAGAGTTCGAACGTTTACAATAGGTACAGGTAACGATTGTTTTGTTGTTGTTGCATGGAAATATAAGGAGATATTTTATTTTTTAGTTACAAAGGGTAATTTGACACTTGTTTTTCACAAGGGAGTAAATTCAATTAGAGCTGGCAAATCATCACCACTTGTTCCCACGAGATGCTTGCTTTTTTTAGTTACAAATGGTAATTTGATATTTTTGTTTTTCACAAGCAGTAAATTCAATTAGACGTCACGCATCGTTGCTTCTAGTTCTTACGAAATGTTTTAGAGGAGACGAGACTATTTTGATTTGAAAGAGTTCGAACGTTTACAATAGGTACAGGTAACGATTGTTTTGTTGTTGTTGCATGGAAATATAAGGAGATCGATATTTTATTTTTTAGTTACAAAGGGTAATTTGACACTTGTTTTTCACAAGGGAGTAAATTCAATTAGAGCTGGCAAATCATCACCACTTGTTCCCACGAGATGCTTGCTATTTTTAGTTACAAATGGTAATTTGACACTTTTGTTTTTCATATGGGAATGAATTAAATTAGACTGTCAACGTGTCAGAGGTGTTTTTTCTCTTTCTTTTTTCGGTAAACTAGTGTTGTTGTGTAAAAAGGGTAAACTTAGGACTCGTATAAAATACGAAAAGTTCTCTTAACTTGAGTATTTTTGAGCACAAATTCCTCTTGGGGGTTGAAAGGGCTATGAGATCGGCGAGTGACAGGGAGTTATGCATGTGTGCGTGTCACCCCACACAAAGTGGGTTGCATCAAAGAACGAATCAAATTGCCTGTTAGAAAATAAGATGGTATCTATATTAATCTGGAGACGCGTCAGATCACTGTAGTTTGTTCAGTCAAAAATTTTATGGCATACTAATTAGTTATCTTACCATGTATATCATAAATTCCCAGTTTATCTCTTGCTGTACATCGCAACCAAAACGATTTCTAAAATTAACCAAATCATTACTGTAAACATCTCCATGAATGCTCCTATCTCCGAGACTTCATAAAAAATAACTCTTGCACGCCTTGTTACTTCAAGTCGGCTGTGTGGGTCGGCTGTGTCGGCTGTCGGCTGTACGATTTAAGTAAGTGCCGCTGACCACCCACGTCAAGATTAGTCTGCGGGCTCGCTTTTGCTCGCCCGCAATAACGAAAAGCCTTTTTTGTTTCTAAATATTTCAACATAACGCGAAAGCCGGCCTTTTGCCCCGCCACGTGATCTATGAAAAACAAAATGAAACAATTTCATTGGTTGCTATGCGTAGCAAAGAATTGTGATTGGTCGAGAAAAATCACGCCACTGTCAAACTTGACTCGAGCATCGCTTCTCGTGGCATGAACTTACAGCGAAAGCAGAATTGAACTGCGAAAATCTACAATATCTTGAAGAAAATGCTGGATACGTCTAGTCAGTATTTTGTCATCAGAGCAGCCCAGTGAGCCGAAGAGCTTGGATGTTGCCTTGAATATTGCAGGAGTTGAAAAAATACGCTCGGAAAACTTGCGATTGCGGTCAACCCGGAGGCCATTCGATCCAAGTTTTGAACGCAAAAGAGCACCAGTGACGGTGGAAATCTGTATCCTCTGTGGTCGGTGATTCTCAAATCAGTTTGAAATAGTGTCGGAGACACCTTTTAACTGCGATACAGTTGGCCGTGAGCTGTAGTGAGCTGTACTTTGCTCGCTGCTGTGTCCTGGAACGGACTGGAACATTCGCATCGGAAAACAAGGTTATGTGTTTATTTTGATGTTTGATGCTTCGCAATTCCCGACATCAATCAGTGTGTCAACAGTTATTTTGAGACTGTCAGAGAAAAGTTGAATTTATTAATGTCACAAACGTTTTGTTTATTGGGTTTGTTAAATTCGAGAAAAAGTAAAGGTTTTCGGCGTACCAATCTCGCTCGCCTGCCGACTGCTCGAGTATTTTTTCTGAGCCATTTTCTAAATGAGAAACGGCTTTATCTTTCTTCTTCCTGCTGGTCTATGCTTCTCGTTCCTGTTCAATGACTCTACAATACTTTTTTGTTCACATCTTTTGCTCAAACATTAAAATATTATCTAAATTCTCAAAACTTTCCGCCATTTTAAAACACAGAGGGAAGAGCTTTTTAATGATGACGTCAATCATGCATCTGTCCTCTAATAGATCATAGGCGAGAACCAATCAAAATGCGAGAATAACTTGGGTTATTATATAATTAACAATTAGATTATGAGCTCGAGATTTCTATGAGTTGATAGTTGCATGATGAGGCCGAAGGCCGAATCAACTATCGCCTCATAGAAATCGAGAGCGAATAATCTAATTGTTTTAGTAGAATTCTAACTGAAATTGACAAAAATAACGTAAGGTATATTGTTGCTATGGTAACCTATTGTGCCACACATTTGGCAGCAACATGTTCACCATTGATTGGGCAGTTTTTTGATACCATGGTTTTGGCATCAACTGATATGGAGTGCTTAAATTACCCATCCAAGTCTACGTCTTGGAAAGTGCTGGAAACTGTTTCGAGCCACCTTAAAACACTTTTTTACCATTTTGGCGATCAATGAAATAAAAACTGAACTATGGCTATTATTTTACTGCTCTGCTGCAAATTGTGCAAAACCGTAAAAAATCGTCAATAAAAACCAGTAAATCGTTGCATTTTATTTCAACGTACGTAGATAAAACTCGTGCAAGACTCTCTTTCCGCTATAAACAATTTTCATATCAATAAAGTACATGACACGCCAAAAAAAATAAACCATGTTGCGATGTTATTTTAATTCAGCTTGAATCGCGCACATCCAGTTCATTAGATTTTTTTTCGGCTAACGTTCTTTCCGCTTGGTTATCAAACGTGCGGGAACAGCTCAGATGCGATCTACATAGCCCAATTCATAGCCCATATAGCTTCTTGTAACGCCAGTCTGGACCTCGGGCAATCTTGGACTGAACAAAAAGAAACAATTAGTCCCGCGTGAAGGAGCAAAAATGCGCCATTTTGCCATCATTGAAATGTGGGGGGAGGGGGTGGTCCAAATGTTCCATTTTGTGCAAGATTGTAGCTACAGGCCAATCACCTTCCGGTCTCCAGAGCTATTCGATTCGCAATCGTGCGTGGGGCCTGCTCACAAGTAACACTTTCGAGATTTTGGCGTGTTGGTGTCTTCGCGTGATGGCTCAAAGTAGGAGCTTTTTCGATGATGTTAAAAGGGAATTAGAATGTTCTGTATGCCAAGAGCAGTTTAGTGAAACTAACGAACCGAAAATATTGAAATGTCTTCACACTTTCTGCAAATCGTGTCTGGAAGCTTGGCTGCGACTGCAGGGTGGAGGAGCGTTGAGTTGTCCAACCTGCCGTAAAATCACCGAATGCCCAAGCAACAACATCAACAGCCTTCCATCCAACCTGTTTTACAAACAGATGGTGGACATTGTTAAGGCTTACAGCGGACGAGGACAAGAAGATTCACCATACTGCGGAAACTGCGATGAAAGAAAGTCGTTGAAGTTCTATTGTGCCGACTGCAATCACTTCCTGTGCCAAGAATGCGCTGGGGCTCACAGAAAAATAAAGGCTCTTAGTGGTCATCAAGTTAAAGAAATTGGAAAGTTCAAGCCATGCGATGCGTGGGATTACGCCAGGAGAGCAAACGTTTGCAAGAAACACAACGATAAAGTGCGGTTTTACTGTGAACAGTGCGTGATATGCATTTGTCGTGACTGCGTCATGTTGGATCATCGAGACCACAACATCGTTTCGCTTGACAACGGATTGCAAAAGAAGAAATCAGAAATTGAGAATAAGATGCGGGAGGTCCAGGCAAATGTTCCTCGTTTGAGGAACGAAAGAGAATCCCTTGAAAAGCGAAGAACAAGAATGAACAAGAACATCGAACAAGCAACAGAAGAAGTACACAGAACGGCGGAACACAACATAGAATTGATTCGCCAGCATGAAGCAAGCGTGATCGAGCGACTAATGAAGCAGAAAGAAACTTTCGATGCTGCATTTTCAAACACAACGACCGACTTAGACGAAAGACTGGTTGAAATGGAGAGCAGCTTGGACTTTGGCAACGAAGTACTTCAACGAAAAAATTTACCAGAGATTCTAAACGTGGAAGAAGTGCTTGAACAGAGGTTTCAGGAGGTTATGAAGCCATGTGCATTTAACTTGAAGGTAAGTTATTCCGCGGTCAAGTACGTAGCAATCGACTTGTCGTCCCTGAAAGATTCACCGGGGAAGATACTTACGACCAACACCGAACCTTCCTTGACAATAGTAGATGGCATGGGCCTGACAGAGGGTGTACAAGACCAGGATTGCACTTTCACAGTGATTACAGTTGATTCACAGGGAAATAAAACCTACAGTGAAATTGACAGAGTTGAAGTTTGCGTCCAGTCTCTTCAGACGAGAGAAACCGTCAAGGCCACCATAACAGACTCACAAGATGGCTGCTATAAAGTCTCATATAAACCTGAGGCTACCGGAGAGTTCAATGTAGCCATAACAGTGGCAGGCGAAGCGATCAAGGGAAGTCCCTTCTACTTGAAAGTGAAGGAAACAAAAGGAAAAAAGAAAGCACTACTTCCAAAATTAGCAGGTATCTCTATTTACTTTTACTTATTTTCTTCGATGAAATTTTTCATCTTGTGGGATGCAAGAGGCACATGGTTGATGATTTAGATGGCTTTGCAACTCTTTGGTCAAATAATATGACCCTTGAGTTTCTTATTGGTTCTCCTTGCCTTGCTCCTAGCACTTTTCTCCGGGTTCTCCGGTTTTCTTCCCTTTGCAAACACCAGCATCTCCAAATTCCAATTCGACCAGGATAGAGGATCTGCGCAAAACCAGCTTAGTTTGATATGGCTTCCTCTCTAAATATTGTAAATTTATTTCTGTTTCTTTAATTATTATATTAACTTAAGGCGGGAGTACACGTGAAGGCTGTTTTGACGCCGCTTAACTCGGCCTTCCTGCCACTATCTCGGGCACGTTTCAAGCGACACTAAATCTCTCTGCTTATCTCATTAACCACTGTTTGGCGGTTTTGTGTAAACTTTTGGGTGATTTTTGGGCCTTTTGGGAAAGAGATATTTTTTCTCAAAGGATAGGTTAAATTGAGGAAAATCTGAACTGTTGAAGATTTGATGGATTTGGAAAATTGAAATTTGAAGTGAAGAACTGGTAGACGGATACCAAACAGCCCCCCTACCAGCCTAGGGCTCTCTGCTGCGGGGGTCAACTGTCTGGTAGTGTTTCCAACCCATCTTAATCCTAACAATTTCCTTTTAATATTACTTCAAATTTCACTCCTATTCATGTTTACCCCCGCCTTAATAATTAAATCGATGATCAAAACGTCGCTTAGTTGTTGTGGCTATATGTCCTTTATTGCTCCTATCAACTGTTTAGTTTACCGACGAATGCTGACTGTTTATGCGTACGTACCCTTTCAAAGCAACTGTCAGAGATTGTCATGTTAATCAAGTATCCATTAATCAAAAATTCCCCATTCCTCAACCCCTGTTTTAAAGATAGCCGTCTTAGTGAATATGGATTAGCTAACGAACCTTAGAATCAAAATAACTTAATATTTAACTCCTATTTTCCCATATAACTGTAATTACATTTTACTTTAGTCTTAAAAAGCCCCCAGCTTGAATGTTCTTGACGTTCGCGTAACAGACAAAAAACGAATTTCCCTTTATTAAACACTGCGGATATTTGTACATTAATGACGCCACAAATACATTAGTGGTCACTGGTCAATGAACAAAATCGTCATAAGCGAAAAAAAAAATACTTCTCTTTCTTTATTTCCTGAAAAAGACTATCTCAGAATAGCGACACAAAAAAGAAATGTCAGGGGAAATAGCTAAATGCCCTAAAAAGAGATATCACAATGGGGGACTTTTAAAAGAAGGAGCTGGATAACAGAATTGTCATTTAACTTTTGCCCGGCGTCTAATTAAACAAAACACAAAAAAAATCCTGCTTTGCTAAAATATTCACTAGATCAGAAAGTTTAATATATCTGAGCTTGTCAGTTTTGTTTTAATTGCCGAGTGCATTTCTTGACCAAGGGAGCAGATAAGCCAAGTAAGGTTGCAGCTTAGTTTGTAGAGTTAAGAATGATTCATTGTATATCGAAAGGATTACATCGACTCTTGTGTTCATTAATTATTTTCAGCATGCAGTGGATGTAATATGACCATTTTAGATGATGTTTATCTATTACCATGTGGTCACGATGTCTGTAAGCCCTGTAGAAACAAGTTAAAAGTGTATTGTGTAGTGTGCGCAGAGTATGTGATTCTTCAAGGAAACCAACCAAGTGGGCACATGAACTGTAGGTATGATACAGATCATTCTCTCCCGGGGCACGAAGACTGTGGAACCATAGTGATATGCTTCAACTTTGACAGAGGCATTCAAGGTATAGCTGTTCAGTTATCTTTGCTATCTATGTTTTCTTTGCTTATATATCTATGTTTTATTAATTGCATTTCACATATAATGTATTTTAATTGCAGGTCAGGAGCATCCCAACCCGGGGGTACCCTACTGGTGCTATTTCTGTACCGCCTATCTCCCTTTCAGTGTGAAAGGCCACAAATTGTGCAGCCTACTGAAAAGGGCGTTTGATGAAAGATTGTTATTTACCGTCGGAGAGGAGAATACCGTTTTATCTAACGGGATCGAAATGAAAACGAGTAGAAGTGGAGGCCCAGCTAGGTATGTCTGGCCGATATGTAAGAAAAATGTGTAAATTTTCATTTTGGTTTTATTCAATTCATGTCTTCTCTTGGCGAGTGTACAATGAAATCTGTCAATAAACGAACAGATTCAAATTAGGCTATCGCCTTAGTTCGCTGTCACGTTTCTAAACTAATTATAGTCTGCTCGGGTAACCCTAACTCGAATTTGCGCAAGTAGGGAGACATTTAGCCCCGCTTTCTGTGGAGTGAACAGAACAGTGACTAAAATAAGACACAAACAGCAGTGATAAACATATTGAACTTGTTCGTTTTGATGATGACTTGACGTTTCGTATGTACTCTACATACATTTTCAAAAGTAACCGTTGAAATTTAAAAACAGCTATTTATATATAATAAAGGTGAGGGGACTGGAACCTAGATTAAGCAAAAAACTTAACAGTAAAATATATATATAAAAACAAAAACCAGAACAGATTAATAGAGCATCAGCTTTTCACTTCCGATGTTGACGTTGAAAGCTGGCTCAAGTTCTTGAATAAATAAGGTCTCTTTTATTTTACAATGATAGTCTGTTTTGCCCTTCGCTAAAATATCAAAATGATCCCACTTGATGTTATGTCCAGTGGCCTTGACGTGGTCAGCAATGGCTGAAGTATTGACGTCATTTTTAGCGAGGGCCTTGAAATGTTCGGTTTTTCTATCGTGAAGCCGTCGTTTAGTTTTGCCGTTTAGTTTTACAAGGACCGTATTAATCGTTCACAACAATCCAGAGTTATTTACAAAGCTAATTGCTGGGATTGTAATGGTTTTTACATCGGCAAAACTAAACGACGGCTTCACGATAGAAAAACCGAACATTTCAAGGCCCTCGCTAAAAATGACGTCAATACTTCAGCCATTGCTGACCACGTCAAGGCCACTGGACATAACATCAAGTGGGGTTATTTTGATATTTTAGCGAAGGGCAAAACAGACTATCATTGTAAAATAAAAGAGACCTTATTTATTCAAGAACTTGAGCCAGCTTTCAACGTCAACATCGGAAGTGAAAAGCTGATGCTTTATTAATCTGTTCTGGTTTTTGTTTTTATATATATACTTTACTGTTAAGTTTTTTGCTTAATCTAGGTTCCAGTCCCCTCACCTTTATTATATATAAATAGCTGTTTTTAAATTTCAACGGTTACTTTTGAAAATGTATGTAGAGTACATACGAAACGTCAAGTCATCATCAAAATGAACAAGTTCAATATGTTTATCACTGCTGTTTGTGTCTTATTTTTGATCAAATTACGATGGCCCAAGAACAAAAGTATTTACAGAACAGTGACTACTTCTCCTGAATAAGATACCTAGTCCATCGCGGATTAATTAGACAGTGCTTTTGATTTCCTATACTGAGGCTCCCCCATTTACCATGAGGCCGGTTTGAATTGCTGTTT
>OZ026606.1:23235072-23287572 GCA_964020085.1 Micromussa lordhowensis
CAATGCTACTCTGTATATTCGAGGGTCAATAAAGTCTGGGCAATTTTTGATGCAAACGTACTGATGTTTTTTTTTAAGTTTTATGAAACCTGCAACTTCAGAGGGAACTGGATGACTAATGTTATGTTTTTGTTTCTGATTAATCGAGACTGCTAACGTTTTCTGTGTTATCTTCAAACCGATAGATTTATCATATGCAGCTACTTGAATTAGCACTGTCGGTTGAAAGCGTTATGCAACTAGCCTGTGATCAGGCTCTCGATTGGGTTATGGGGTGAAAAAAGGGGGAAAAAAGAAAAGAAAAAAAAGTAACGAGCGGAGATAGCCATGAGCGCGAGACATGATTGGAACCAAGAGTAACTTTTAGTATACAATAATACACTGAACTAACGACTTTTCAGCGGAAAACGTAGTTGCCTTGATTTGGAAGGGGAAAAGATCAATTGTGAGCCACTGGGTGTTTGTAATTGATCCATCTTTAAGTCAACCGGCCTAAAATATTCATTGGTTTGCATTTACAATTTCTTAGTCCTTTCCTTTTCTGACGATTGAGTGACATTGAACGAGACAGTGAAAAGATGATATAAATATTTTGCCACGACGGCCGGATAGGATCGCGGGTTGTCGCTGATGCGGTTTGGGGAGGAATTTTGTTAATTCTAGGTTGGTGTGTCTTCATGATCTTCTCCACAAATGATTAACTTTTTGTTAAGAGAGCTTGAGTAAATAAATGCAAAATGTTGTAGCTTATTTATTTTGTACCCTTTCTTTGGGTTCTCGGTCACTGCTAGTGCTACGTTTACACATATATGTGTCTGGTCGCATTCTAATGCTGGTTATTTTTAGTCTTAGGGTTTGGGCAAATTCTTACTTAGCTGGGCCTCCACTTCGATTCCATTTCAGTTCTATGCCGTTAGACACGATTTTGTTTTCTTCTCCGGTAGCTAGGCATCTCCCAATAGTGAATATCAACCGCGCATCAAAACCACTCCTCAGCAAGCTGAGCACTTCTAGTCCCGCTGGGTTGTTAGGGAGGTAGGATGTACAAACTAAACCACAGTAAGGCTCTCCTGGATTTGGATGGTCTGAACCTAAAAAGGGATGTATATCACAATAAAACCAAAATACACGCAAACGGGTAGGCCAACAAAACTCATTCAACAATACCTTGAATTCCTTTTGGAAAGTTGTAGGTAATGACAATGGTTCCACACTCCTCGTATCCTGGAAGTGAACTCAATGCCTCAGTCTTCCAAGTCATGCATCCTACTGGCTGGTTTCTTAGAAATAGATTCTCCTGCTTGCAAGTTGGACAGGTCATCGTCTTCTCAAAAAACAACTTCGTACAGGACTTGCAGAAATAGTGACCACATTCGGATAAGTAAACTGGGTCTTTTTGGAGATTCATGCACTTGGAGCAATTTGGAATATTCGTGCTCATCCTGGCTAGTGGTGGTATACCTATAATTAACGTATAAAATTGCGATGATAAGTTAGGTCTGTGGGAAAGTTCAAAGAGCGTCCAGGTACTATAGCTAGTTATGTTAGATTTAAGGAATCCATCACCGTACCTTCTCGATACCTCCGGCTAGAGTTATCAAGCGAAATAGCGAATGTCAAGCTTGGACAACAGGCATTGTTACTATTATTGGTCAGTAAAGTTAACCATTAAGTGTGTATACTTAACTGGATTCGAGTCTTCCAGGGCCGGGTTGTTCAAAGCCCGATTAAGCTAACCCAGGATTAGCGAGAATTTTGATTTCAGTCAGTTTGTAACTTCGCAGTGAATGCTGCTGTTTATATTGTTTGTCCTTCTGTTTTGAGTTTGAATAATCTCAAACTACACAAACATAAGCAGTGAAAAACACTTTTTATACCAAAAAAAAATACTATGGTTAACTTTTAATCCCAGGCTAGTGATAGCCAGCTGTTAAACGACCTGGGCCGGGTTGTTCGAAAGCCGGTTAACGCTAACCCAGGATTAAAAGTTAACCGTAGCATTGATTTTTCTTGAATAAAAATGTTTTCAACTGCTAATGTTTTGTGTAGTTTGAGATTACTCAAAATAAAAACAGAAAGACAAATATTATAAACAGAAAACTTCACTGAAAAGTTACAAAAGTGAAATCAAAATTCTCGCTAATCCTGGGTTACCTTAATCGGGCTTTGAACAAACAACCCGGCCCTGGCGTCTTAAAAAATAGTACCCAGAAAAACGATAAACTTAGGCATAACTTTATCCTCCTAAGCAGACGCCCTTTGGGCTCGTCACGCAATATTGCGTGACGAGCCCAAAGAGCGTCTGCGTAGGAGGCTACTGGCAAAACTTGGGCAACACTAGGCTCTCTACTTATGGTCAGTCGTTTTTCTAAGGTAATCATTGGTCAGTTATATCTCATATCCACTACCCAAATAAACTCACCGAGTAACTGATGCCTAGTGAAATAGTATCCTTAGTGGTCGCTAATAATGATACTAAGTACTGTTCTAGTCTGTGGTTTTCACCTGAATGTCACCAAACCCAAGCAACTGCAATTACATGTAAATTACCGTAAAAGGAAATAACAAAATAAAACAATAAGAACTTTAAGCAATTCTACTCAAGGGCTCGAATCTCTAACTGTATTTTAAAGCAAAGGATCTGAGTCATGGCCATACCCAAACAGACCTAACTCCCAACTCTTTGTCCTGTTTTTCTTTGTCCTTTTAGGCGAACAGAACATAAGTAAAACTATAACATAGCCTAGCATAACACTTTATTTAACCACGGAGGAATGAACTCAATTTCTATTTTACAGTTCCAGCGTTTCAAAGAACAGCTAATTTTCCATGTAAAAATAAATGTCAAACTAAGAAATGGACGATACTAGTCAGCAGAAAGAACAAATTATGAAATACACATCATCTCAACTGGCATAGCTCTGGTTAAACTATCTACATATAAGATACTAGCTAAAATTAGTTATTTACCAAAGACCCTATTTCTGATTGGCGAAACGTAACTGAACACCAGTTGGCAGCAGGCACTTCATTTAAGATGCATGACAGCAGCAAGCCAGTAGTAGCAGTATTCACTGATGAAAAAAATTCTCGAAACCATGCTGAGCGACCTTGGGAGTAATTTAGGCTGGAAAAGATGAACCTTAGCAATTTAAAATAAACGTAAGAATACCTGACAGTTCTCGTTTTCCCTTCTTCGCTCCTTTTGCTTTCGTTTTTCCTTCTCTCACTTTCAACTGGAACGGACTGCCCTTGATAGACTCGCCTGATATCGTTACGAAGACGACGAACTCTCCTGCAGCCTCAGGTTTGTACGACACTTTATAACAACCATCTTGTGGGTCTGTTATGTTGACTTTCAAAGGTTTTTTCGTCTGTAGAGATCGAATGCACACTCCAAGTCTGTCAATTTCACTGTAAGTTTTCTCTCCCTTTGAATCTTTTGTTATCACCCTGAAGGTAGAATCCTCGCCTTGTATAGCCTCTGTCAGGCCCATGCCATCCGCCATTGTTAACGAAGGTTCGGTGTTGGACGTAAATATCTTTCCTGGTGAATCTCTTAGGGACGACAAGTCATTGGCAACATATTTAGACTCAGAATAATTTACGTCCATGATAAATGTACAGGGCTGCAAAAGTTCCTGAAACCTTTGTTCAAGTACGTCTTCCACGTTTAAAATCTCTGGTAAATTGTTCCGTTCAAGAACATCGTTGCCAAAACCTAAGCTGCTCTCTATTTCCATCAGTTTGTCGTCCAAGGCGGTCAGTGTGTTTGAAAATGAAGCTTCGTAACTTACTTTTTTCTCCATTAATCGCGTGGTCATGATTGCTTCATGCTGGCGAATCAATTCTATGTTGTGTTCCGCTGTTCTGTGTACTTCTTCTGTTGCTTGTTCGATGCTCTTGTTCATTCTTGTTCTTCGCTTTTCAAGGGTTTCTTTTTCGTTCCTCAGACGAGGAACATTTGCCTGGACCTCTCTCATCTTATTCTCAATTTCTAATTTCTTCTTTTTTAGTCCTTTGTCAAGAGAAACGATGTTGTGGTCTCGATGATCCAATATGGCGCAGTCACGGCAAATGCATATCACGCACTGTTCACAGTAAAACCGCACTTCATCGTTGTGTTGCTTACAAACGTTTGCTCTCCTGGCGTAATCTCGGGCATCGCTTGGCTTGAACTTTCCAATTTCTTTAACGTGATGGCTTCTAAGAGCCTTCATTTTTTTGTGAGCCCCAGCGCAGCCTTCACACAGGAAGTGATTGCAATCGGCACAATAGAACTTCAACGACTTTCTTTCGTCGCAGCTTCCGCATTGTGGTGAATCATCTTGTCCTTGTCCACTGTAGGCCTCGACGATGTCCACCATCTGCTTGTAAAACAGGTTGGATGGAAGGCTGTTGATGTTGTTGCTTGGGCATTCGGTGATTTGACGACAGGTTGGACAACTCAAAGCTCCTCCACCCTGCTGTCGCAGCCAAGCTTCCAGACACGATTTGCAGAAAGTGTGAAGACATTTCAATATTTTCGGTTCGTTAGATTCACTAAACTGCTCTTGGCATACAGAACATTCTAATTCTCTTTTAACATCATCGAACAAGCTCCTACTTTGAGCCATCACACGAACACACCAAATGCCGGAAGTGTTACTCGTGAGCAGGCCCCACGCGCGAAGGAGAATCGAGTGGCTCTGGAAACCGGAAACTCAGTGGTTGGCAAGCTACAGTAGCTTGTTATTCTTTCTTTCTGATCTGCTTTCCCCATAATTCTACTAATTCCATAATTCCAACTTTTCAACATCTATCAACGGGCGAAAGTAAAGTGCTGAAAGTTAGAAACTGGCTAGAAATTGGGCGATTTAGTAAAGAAAACTAAAGTGCATTTCTGTTGATTCCTGGAAATCGTGTGACTTCCGGTTTCCTTTTCTCGGAAATAATATCACAGCGCAGACGAATTCCCGGTATGTAGTGAGTATTTTTCTCTCAGGTGGAAGAGAACACATACATTGGCTAGCTCGGATTGTCATAAGTTAGGCATTTGATCAGGCGACAGCAAAACCGGGAGATCTACCTCAGTATTCATATTGAACTGACTGCGGGGATCTCACGATCGTAGACGCTATAGCTATCACATTCGCCGATAATGAGGGTAACAAATAATACAACTGAAAACGTTTGTTACGAGCTTGCTTCTTGTCAGAATCAGAGTACGTTTCACACTTTTCCAGTCGTAGATAAACAGTCGACTCACGCGTTCATTGTTAACTCCGTTAACTTCGTGTAGGGGTAGCTGAGGGAGCATATAAACTTCCTTGCAGGGTAGGTGAGGTAAGCGAGTCTTTTAAATATTGAGAAATTGCTTCTTTCTCTCTTCCCAGAGATTTCTTTAGAACCTGTTGTGTTTTGGTCCTTTACATATTCTAGGGGGTAGGGGAAAGGTTTGTTATTCGAAACACTGTCGTCAGTTTTCTTCTAGGCGGCACAATTCTGTTCTTAGAACTAAAACACACTTCTAGAGATTTCGAAATGGTAAAGGAATAAACATCAAGAAGACTCGATCGATGGTCAAGAGGGCGAGGGCGACAATGACTTAGAAACAATGATATCGTCCTTCGCGTTGCGAGAAGCTACTGAATCAAAGGTCTTCCTGAATACACATAGAATACATGCCCGGGAAGGGGAGGGGGTGGGTTCTCCAAAATATGGTATGTGCCGCGGGATAGGGTAGGGTTTTCGAGGTTCTTGATTCTTAAATTGGGTATCGTGTTTGCCCCTGTTGGCATTGCGTTACCAGTGAGATACTTAGCCAGTGAGATACTTAGATAAATGCCCAGCTAAACAAATGATCTGTTAAAACTGAACCTTCACACAAACGAAACGAAATAAAGCCGACCTGTGCACGTTGTTCTTAATTTTTGATTTTCCCTTCAATAGGGTGTCATTTTTCAGGTTTGGGCCTTAATCTTTATCCTTAAAAAGGGTCAGGGTTTAAGACCCTTCGTGGCACACCCCTATCCGAAATTTACGGAAGTACCCAACAACCCCCCCCCCCCCCCCAGGAATAAATGTCAAACAAAACCGCGCAACGGAACACTGCAGAGAAGTTTAAAATGGACTTCAGTTCTCGGGACTTACGTACTCTCGGGACTTAAGGTCTGGAAATGTCTGGTTCAACCGAATTTATCGCTTATTAATATAAATTAGCATTCTCTTCTAGAAGAATTATTTTGGTGTTATTTATAGGGGAATCCTTGTTTACAATATTTGCCTCATTAGCATAAGCAATTCTGTTTTTGACGGAGTTACAAATAAATCAGTTCTGAATATTGGAAGGTCATAGTACGATTAACTCTGCCTCACCTGTGGCAGAAGTTCATTTGGTAGAGAGCCACATGCGCATCAGCATACAGGCTAATTTTGCATCCAAGATGGTTTTAGAATTCAAAATATCCCATGCCCCAGAGGTTGGGCATGGAGCCATACTAAATCTCCAATCGGCCGCCTCCAACTCTTATTTAATTAATGTGAGGTGAGGGTGTTCAGCCTCAAAGGTCCACAGCGAAAGCTTTTGCAGTACCTTTTAGGGTATTGGAAAAAAATGACAGGAGATAAAGGATTGTTTTAGAATTGATACCTCTTAGGGGAAGAAATTTCAAACCACGCCCTCAAAACCTCTCAGGGATTTTTTTCCCCACATTTTTGACAACCACCCACGTCCATTTTGTATGGGAATCCCCTACAAACAAATGCTTTCAGCCTTTTATCTGAATCATTTTACTGAAGTATCTCTGTTGCCGTTGAAAACATATCTACGTTGAGTTAAGGTGGTCTTCTACCCAAAAAATGTTGTTCCTTTTTTAATATATAAAAACAATAATAATTTTTGTGAGACAGTTTTTGTTATACCATGTTAAGGTAATTCACTGCCTGGCTTCAAAAATGGGAGTTTTCAGGTCTTTCCTAAAAGGGACGTTCATTACAAAAACACCAACTTAGTAATAAGTAGTTTGAAGAGCATTGCATGTTCCTCAGTAAGCCGTCAACATCACAAACCTTGGGAAAAACCCAGCCTTTTGACTGTCTTTTCTTTTTTAAAAAGAGAAAACATTAACTAACATTACCAATTATTAACTGAATAATAGGATATGTTCTCGGTATTGGACTGGAACTAGCTTGCAATGGAGGCTAAGGCGGGGGGGGGGATTAATGTGATTTGCGTTTGAAAAGACTCCCCGCATTAGCCTCAGTTGCAAGCTAGTTCCAGTCCAATACCGGGAATACGAATATGGTCTATTGGGTAAGGATTATGTTTTACGTCTAATTTTTTTTGATTAGGTACCAACCCTGAAAATTTTAGAATATTTAATTGACACCAAGGGAAGATATAACTTTTGAAATGCTGGTGATCTGACTTTTTTCGCTATTTCAGTGAGAAATTAAATGATTTTTCGGTCATTTGACGGTTGACTATTAACCCCATTGAGACACTCGACCATGACTTATCTGAATATATTATATTGTTTCGGGTCAAACGGGATCTCCGTATTCTTCGTTGCTGTATCTTCAAAGAAAGGGTAGTGCGGCTTCACTTTCAAGTCTTGTCCCTCAAGCTCAAGGGTATGGCCATTTGTTTGACACCTGATCATGACATTTTGAACACCTGTGAAGAAAGACAAAAAAAAAGGAACAGACAACAAGAAAACTCGAGGGCTCTTAGATTGAATGATATTTTTTGAAAGATTCAGTTATTGGAATGATTTCTCCGTGAAAATTGATTTGGCCCGTTATTCCGAGAGTTTTGTTAGTTCTCATTTTCAGTGTAAAGTGAATGACAATTGAAGTCTAGAATTAATATTGGGTGGTTTCTGTTGTAATATGATTGAACCTGTGGGGACCCCCCTACGGCGTGGGGTTCCCTGGCATTTTATGGGCCGCCCGGCAGATGAGTGGCCGTGGGAATTGACATGGAGAAAACGTGCTGAAAGTTGAACACTTTGATCGTTGAGTTTGTTTAGTTAATTCATTATTGAGTAGCCTTAGATCCAGCTTACAACAGTTTCTAACTGTGGTAATTTGCCTTTAGCAGTAACAGGAAATAGGAAATCATCGCTTTTTAATTTGAGTAGGCCTCGCCATCATAATACTTCTTGGATACTTTTTCAAGCAGGAACACGGCACTAAGTTAAAAAAGTTGGCTTTTGAATATGGCTAATCGTCGTTAACGATTCTTAATCAGCTATTGCCTTAATGTATCTTACTTGAAGGATCCTCAAAATACACCAAGGCTTGGTCTTCTCCTTTTCTTTCCACATGGCTGACGTTTTTTCCTCCACTCCGTTTTTCATTTTCAAAATACAGTGCTATAGTGTCGTCGGTTGTTTCTTTTTTCAACCCTGTTACCAGAATACATGAGCAGATAGGCACACGGACCAAGCGAGGTTTCCTTCCTTCGATACCTTTCTTATCTTTGCTTACTTTGCAGAATAGCGATTCAAAGTCTGAAAAAATATTGAAAACACCTTTCAGCTTGATTCGTTGCATCCTCGGAGACCCAGGGACAGTTAGTGGGGGCGGGAAAAAGTCTAAACGGATGAGAAAAAAATTCGTTCGCCCGAATTTTTTTCTCGTCCGTTTAGACTTTTTCCCGCCCCCACTAACTTCCCCTGGGCCTCCGAGGATGGATTCGTTGTCACTTACAAATTAATCTAAATCAAGAGAGGATGCATGGTAAGAAAGCTAATACTTCATTTAAGCCTATTCCCAAGATAGTGCAGCTTGTTATTGTTACACGTGGTAACTAGTTTGTCCAAGGAAATTGTTACCAAGCGTGTTGTATGGATGTTTACGTAGAGGACGAAACTCCACTTTACGGGGTTGGTTTTTTCAAGACCCTCCTAGGATTTCCGAAACAACAGACGTACTGTATTGGGCACGACGGTTTCAAGAAGCCAACGGTTTTCCGATCGAGAGGAAAACTGTGAGCTTTGAGGAACAGATCCTTGCATATTTTTAAAGTCAAATGGTGGCTATTGTATTTAATACCTGTCAGATATTTTCGCAACACGAAGGATCTTTTGAAAATTGGGGAATATCACTCGGAGATTCCCCAGCTTTTGTTGGACTCAGTCACCGTGACGCGTTTAGACCAATGGCGTACGAGCGAAAAGATTTGATGTAGACTCGTCGTAGACTCGTTGATGTGGAAGATTTGGACTGGGAGTCAATTTATCTACTACCTAGGATATGTACATTAAGCACGAAATTAAGGAACTTCCAGTTCAAATTTCTCCACAGGAGAATAGCTACAAACTCTTTTCTGTTTAAAATTAAATTTTCGGAATCAAATCTTTGTTGCTTTTGTCAATCAGCACAAGAAACTCTGCTTCATCTTTTCTGGGAATGCCGGATCACAGAAACCTTTTGGAATAGCGTTCACCAATTCTTCGTCTCTGTTGATTTGATACCAGCCTCACAAGTTTTAACTTTATGCCAATGTTTAGGTTTCAAAGGAGAGAAAAGCGCCTTGTTATTCAATCACTGTTCACTACTTGGTAGATTTTACACTTACTCTTGTAAGTATAAAAATATTCGACCATCCTTGATAGAATACGTTAATCAGGTTAGAAGCAATTTAAACATAGAAAAACGTTTTAATTATTACAGGAACACAAAACGCATTCCAACAGAAGTGGCGCAAAATACTCGAGTAAACAGCTTTAATTTAATGTTTCATGGCCCTTTATATATATCTTTTTTTGGCTGATGTTTAGTTTGTTAGAATATTGTTTTAGTAATAGTAGTAGTTGGTTGTAGTTTTTTTTTTAGCTTTGTCTGTATGAGTAATATCGTTGTAATTTTGTAAGTAGTGTAAGTAACTTGGTTTTGTTGTAAAATTGTACATAATAGGATCACAATAAATTAAATAAAAAAAAATCAACTTAGATTGAAGTAAAAAAAAAAAAAGATTTGATGTATTTTACGATCGAATACTGAGATATTCTTGTAAGCTGACATGCAGTAAAGGAGAGCTAAATGTAAGTAAGAACATTACGAGCAGTAAAGCCTGGTTCACACTTGTGCGATAAGCATAACACAAGCGACATAAGCATAAGCATAAGCACAAGAAAAAAGGAACATGTTCCTTTTTTCTTGTGCTTATGCTTATGCTTATGTCGCTTGTGTTATGCGTATCGCACAAGTATGAACCAGGCTTTATGAAGCAGAGATAAGCACAGGGTGTTTTCTTTGGGTAACGTTTCAATCAAACCTAGGGTAACAGAGTTAATCCTCCATATCTCCCTATTAAGGTTATAATTATTCCCAAAGTAATTCCTATCACAATAGAACACTCTCTTGACTTTAGTGCACTTACATAGATCTTGCTAAAGAAACTAGCCTTTATATTTATAGTTTCCAATCAATGCAATGACATATTTCTTTTAGGTTTTGACTTCTCGAAGTTATGCTCATACATGTATAGAATCGAAATTGTCAAGAAGTACAATATAGAGAGCGGAATGACCTATTACATTTATCTGAATTGACATTCCCAACACCCGACGGTTTCATTTTATTAAGAAAATCACGGGGATTTCTTTTAAATTTCTCCATAAAATGCCTTGTATTACGCCATTTGTGTGGGAGGCGCGGTGGCCTCATGGTTAGTGCGCTCGACTCCGGAGCGAGCGGTCCGGGTTCGAGCCCTGGCCGTGGACAGTGTGTTGTGTTCTTGGGCAAGACACTTTACTCTCACATTGCC
Source organism: Micromussa lordhowensis (assembly GCA_964020085.1). Classification (NCBI taxonomy): domain Eukaryota; kingdom Metazoa; phylum Cnidaria; class Anthozoa; order Scleractinia; family Lobophylliidae; genus Micromussa; species Micromussa lordhowensis. The sequence continues at coordinate 23,245,829 of OZ026606.1, forward strand.
TCTCTCCACCCAGGTGTATAAATGGGCACCTGCTATTTGTTGGGGAAAACCTAACAAAATTGCGGGGAAGTGACCTGCGATGGACTAGCATCCTGTCCAGGGGAAGTAGAAATACTTCCAGCCGCTTAATGCTACAGAAACCGGGATAAGCTCCGGCAGCTATGAGCCAGCCTTGGCTCCAAGGCTTCACATTACGCCATTTGTGGTTATACCGTCATCGACCATACATGTAGCTCTCGACCAATGAGCGGGCGAGAATCCTCTTGGTTATCCTAAGAATGAATATATATCTGATTTATAATTACCTGGTTCAGATTCAAAAGTTGCAAGGGCGTCATTGCTGCAACCAAGATACACTTCCACGACTTCAACGTTACTGAACTTCTCCAAGTAAACCCGTAAACAGTCTTCAGTGGTCGCTTCGCTGATACCCTGTACATGAACTTTAACTGGGTCAGGTGGAAACTTCTTGGGAAGCTGGCGCACGACTGTTAGAACTTTTCCATCAATTGCATGTGGCTTCTTAATCAGTCGTTCTAAATCTGTTTAGGCAAATCAGGATTATAATAATTAAAACAAATTAAAACAGCATCGGGCTTATAAATCCAGTTGCTCCCTTGCTCTCTCTCATTTTCTTTGGCCAAAGCGCGGGCTAGAGTTAAAACTACTTTTATTATATACTGAACTGGTCCGCGATGAAAAAGAGAATTCTGATTAGAGGTTAGCGGTCTGATTAGCCCTTACCAGTTCGAATTTTGCAATAAGGGCCGCCATTAAGATGTTTTTTTGTTAAGTAGAGATCCTTTTACCTTTATGTTTGAAGGACAATTTCAGTTAAATCGTCACAATAGCTACTTAAATAACATTTATGTAGATATACAGTGGTCCATGCCAGTCCTTGAGCTCTCCCCACTCCGTGCCCTATTTAGGGGTCGGGCCCAGGCGCGAGAAGAAAGTGGCTTTCTCTTGTCGAGTCTGGGTTCAACCCTTACATAGCGCACGGGTAAGGGAGGATTCAGGGACCGGACTACTCCTACAGTTGAGGAACGTATACATTGTACATTTAACTAGGCTGCCAAGCGAACGGCTTGCTAGCCTTTGCAAGAACAGGCAACAAATTTCGTTATTATTCAACTTTCATACACTGTACGAATTCCGATTTTATGATTGGCTGATTTGTGCTACGTGATACTGAGTTGTGACGAAACAACCTCCTTCACGTCATCATCGTGGTATAATAGCCGTGGTGTAAATTCAACACACCACTGTCATTACACCATGGCTTCGGCTGACTCGGCGATCTCTTTGTGCAGTGTATTCAATTTGAATAATAAAAATGTTGACGCACTTGATTGCTCGTAAATTATCGGGATCTACCTGTACTCGTTCACTAACAATGAACTCGAAATTTTCAATACCGCACTCGGCAAAGCCTCGTGCGGTATTGAAATTTCTCGTTCACTGTTAGTGAGCTCGCGCAGGTAGATCCCGATAATTCACTCGCTGAGTGTGTTAACCTGTAATTACATTTCGCGGTAGCTGGAAGCAAAGTTTTCTAAAGGAATACATAAAAAAAAGACTTGATAGGTAGAAAGTCTCGAGCGTATGGAACAATGTAATATAGTTCCTAGGACAATCACGCAATTTTCAATGATAAAGATTCAAAACGTTCCTCGAGTCGTTGTTTTTACTTGCGGTTTTGGGCACACTTTTAGCCATACCTTTTTTTTTTCTGGCGATTCGTCAGTATTGCTTTGCGCATCCCTACTACGCACCATTTTCGTCATTAGCACGTCACATGCATGAACGCGTAAGAGTTTTCCCTCAAGCTAAGCTCAACAGCGAAATAAATGCTCGTTTCCTCTCAAACGACAATGGTGACCCATATTTTTTATTACATAAATGTGGTGTAAAAATTATCCTCTTTAAGTTAAAAATTAAGAAAAAATTAACTATAGCTAAAAGAGTGCACAGAACCGTTCCCGGCTTAAAGATGCAAATTATGACCTCGAAAACAACGATTGGAGGAACGTTTTGAGTCAGCGTTATTTGGAATTGTGTGATTTTCCCGTAAATTATATGTTACATGTTACAAATGCCTGAGACTTTCTCCCTATCAAGATTTTTTCAAGTATTGCTTTAATAACCACTGCTTCCATCTACCGCAAAATTTAACGTAAACTGATGAAATAACGCGCGTAAATTAGGCATAAATGGGCTAAGATTGGCCAATCATATCTCTTTAACGAGCTTGCTGACCAATCCTTTTCATTGTATTTTTTCAAACAGTGCTTTGTAGGGAGTGAAACATTTAAGGAAAGTTTCAACGAATTGTTGGGCCACTTTTATTTCTGAGGAATCACCTTAAGGAGGATAATTTGTACAACAAAATGTGTACTAAAATATACGTCACATGCTCGTTTAAGACAATAAGAGCATTTATTTCGCTTTCTAGCTTAGCTTGATGGAAATCTCTCAATGTTGTGTATGTGCACGCGCTCGTAAGTGCGCCCAAGTGGCGCGAACATCGTGCGCAGTAGGGATGCGCAATGCAATTCTGAGGAGTTATTTCAAGATTAATAATTTTCTTTTATCTCCCGTACGCCTCAGAGGTTAGTCAGAGTTTTAATCATTCGCAAATGCAACTGATCAAATGTTTAACAAATGTTAAAGACTCGACTGTGCTCTGTTCTGTTGTAAAGCACGTAGGAAACGGTAGAGCACGAAAGAAGTGTTGGGGAAGGCACGAGTAGTAGTGTTTTCCCTACTTCTTGAGTTGTGGCTCATGAAAACGTGCACTTTTCAAATGCAAATTAAGAAACTGAAGGAGCTCAAAGCTTGTGGATGAAAATGCGAAATGCTGAGTTGTATTTGAAAGGAGCTACAGTTATTTACAGCTTCGCCTTGTAGCCGCTTTCAGGAAGATTGCCCGAACTAGCGTCAAAGTTGTAAAGACTAGGCTGCTCCCACTAGTTCTACACCGAGTTCAGGAGAGAATATCAGAGCAAGTTTTTAATTGATCACTCGTCGAGTGAGCGATGATACGAAATTGTTGAGGTTCACTTCGCTGAGATAACCGGAGATCGCTAGTAGGCAAACAAGCGTTGCTACACTGCATGTAAGTGTTGTTTGAGCTTTTTTTTTTACAAAAATTAGGTTCTAATCGTAAACAGCTAGAGACAGCTAATTCGATGTTTTCTGTCGTTATTTTACTTCTCAAGTATAATTTCTGACTTCGTAACAAATATAATGTCTTTTAACGTGCGTCAAAAATCCGTGCAATGCAATGGTACCTATTAAAGTCCGTTTTTCTTTTTCTGAATGCCGCGGCGTTTCGGGGTATCAGTGGCCAAACACATGGAGGTAATATTAAAAGGTCTCAGTAGATACATTGCATCGTTTTAAAGCAACAATTTGATATGTGTTTCTTGGCAAAAATGTACATTTTGGATCATAGTTGACAAAAAGTCTTTCTAGCTTGTATCTTGTAAGGACAGTAGGGATGCGAAATGTAATACTGAGGAATAACCTTAACAATGGTCTCTTTGCATCCATATTTTCTGCAGACAAATAGTTCGTTTCCATTGCGTTAGCCTGAGCCACAAGGGATGTTTAAATTGGGTCAAATTTGTCAAAATTCGGATGCAAAAATTTGAAATTTCTCTGATAAAGCACGCTGTTTCAGCCAATCAGAGCTCAAGTTACATGGAAACTTTGTTATATACTGAAATAAGGAACACCTAAAAAAAATATGGACATATTTAGTATGCGCGCGCACGTCCCTTCGAATTCGAACTAATCATACGTGTATGTCAACATAGGTTCAACTTGTTTAGCTATCCTATCGTTCGAGGAAACAGTTGCTTTGTTATTTATATTGTATAAATAAATGATCTTTCCAATGCCTCTAAATTTACACGGCCTCTCCTTTTCGCAGATTGGATAAAAAGTAATATGCCTTATTGCAATATTTTAAAAAAATCGGATTATATTGTTTTTAAATCTTGGTCATATTCATGAGCATATTACACGGAAACCCCATGTTAGCTTTTGTATCTAAAGTGAAGCCTTTGAGCCATGAGTGACTCATAACTGCCGGAGCTTATTCCGGTTTCTGTAGCACGAAGCGGCTCCCTGGACGGGAGCCTAGTCCATTGTAGGTCACTTCCCCGCAATTTGTTAGTTTCCCCCAACAATTTGCCGGTACGCATTTGTACTCCTGGTCGAGAGAGGCACTGTGAGAGTAAAGTGCCCAAGAACACAGACAATAGCCCGGGCAGGGCTCGAACCCGGACCGCTCGCTCCGGTGTCGAGCGCACTAACCATGAGGCCACCGCGCCTCCCACAGCTTTGCATGTATTCGTTGGTATAATAATCAGCTCAAGATCTAGTTACCTTCCAGTTCTAAAGACACTCATATCACTTATTTAACTCTGCCGGGTTTTCAATTAACACATGTGACTATAGATAAACCTTTTTATTTGCAAAAGTGTGTTGTAGATCAACAAGCACATTGTGCTCCCTTATTGGCTAAATTAGACTTCTAAGATGTTTTCAAGCTTTCAAATAACTATAAATTTATGTTTTATTATCACGACCAATTGCTGTCTTTAATGTCTCACAATTGCCTGTAACAAATAATTAAGTATATAGCTATCGCACGAAAACAGCCAGTAATCGCTCAATCGTTTAACTGATCAACCGCCGACCGGTAAGCTCAGTAGGTAGAGTTCCGGACTAGTGTGCGGGAGGTCGCAGGTTCAAACCCGGCCGGACCAACACTCGGGGTCTTTAAATAACTGAAGAGAAAGTGCTGCCTTTGTAATGACATCTGCAAATGGTTAGACTTCCTAGTCTTCTCGGATAAGGACGATAAACCGTAGGCCCCGTCTCACAACTCTTCATAATTAATTCTGTAGGACGTAAAAGAACCCACACACTGTTCGAAAAGAGTAGGGCACGTAGTTCCCAGTGTGGTGGTCTATCTCTCAAATGCTCGGAGATATTAGCTGCATAAGCTACTCTAAAATCCGAGGGTAAAGAAAGTAATGTATTTATGTATGTATCAATCAATAGCCCTTATTTTGGTTTTAGAAGCCTTCTTAATAGGCAGGCAACACGCGTCAGAAGTCATGGTGCTTGTATGGGAATCTGATTGGCAACTAATTTTCTTAAACGTCGAATTCCGAACAATTTATGATTGGCAAAGTTAAGATACCAGACAAAGGATTGCATTGATCAAATTTCAGGGATGTAGCTGAGCTAGACAATATCCACTGCGGAGTCGCCTACACAGCTACAATACATCTCTCAAATTTGCAATCCCTTAAGGTTCGCCGTGAATGTGAAGCCGCTTCACTTTGTAGACATAAAATTGAGAGAAAGGTACCGCTGTTTGATTGACGGAAGTCTATTGCAAAGAGTGTTTTGATTTCGAAAGTCGCTTAGGAGTGAAAACAATGGTAATCCTTTTTGACAACACATAACATACACTTTTTACGTACACAGAAAGCCAGGAAGCGCTATCACACATACCTTTCACCGCAAGAAAAGTTATTGTGGCATCTCCTTCGTCAGTAAAAACAATACTAGAAACTTCACCTCCACCAGATCGTCTTGAATTCTCAAAGTAATTTATCACAGCGTCCTTGTCAGTAGAAGGTGGGATGCCGCAGACAATTATGGTGATGTAATTTTCGTCAGTATAGCCATCTTTGGCAAAGCCAACTTCTTTGAACAGCTGTTTTGCTCGTGGATCACCTGCAGCAAACAGCGATGCTTGTGGACTTGCACCACTTAAAGTGTAAGGGGAGTGTTCCACCGTTCTTATGGCGACTAAAATGATCAAATTCAAATTCGCCATGACATAATGAAACCTCTTAATCGTCCTAAGTATACGTTATACGTTTTTAGTATATACTAAAACAGTGGATAGCGTTGATGGCGCGCGCTGATTGGCTCGTCAAACTCCGGATATCCTGTGCTATTTACCTCCGAGCAACTCGAGAGAAAATGGCGCCGGTTTGCATCCGTGAAAAGCGAACAAATCATCCAAATTAATTTGTTTTTGGTGTTTTTTATCTCACTGTTTTAGTATATACTAAAACAACTATTCACCTCAGTGTCGGTGGCTAGCGGTGGATATTTACCTCGCCGCTTCGCGGCTCGGTAAATATCCACCGCTAGCCACCTCCACTTCGGTGAATAGTTGTTAACTATCCTAGCAATATGTATTAAATTGCCCAAACTACTCACTGAAAACTTTATATTGGGTGATGGGAGCAAATAATAGGAGCACGTTTTGAAATAGGTGGGTGGGTGGAAGGGGGTATTGTGTGGTATATACTAAGTTTATCATCAAGTTCAAGTTGATTATAACTGAACTAAGTGTTGGAGTAGTGCAAGGCATCCGAATCATCTATCACGTTTGTTCCTCTTGCAGCCCACGCGAAGAAAAATGTAATCAAAATAAGAAACAAAGGTAAAAACAGATACCTGGCGACTCTACCCCGTACCGTCTTACTTTCTTCAGTCTTCCCTTGATTTCTTTCACTTTCAACTGGAAGGGACTTCCCTTGATAGCTTCGCCCGCCACTGTTATGGCTACATTGAACTCTCCGGTAGCCTCAGGCGTATATGATACTTTATAGCAGCCATCTTGTGAGTCTGTTATGGTGGCCTTGACGGTTTCTCTCGTCTGAAGAGACTGGATGCAAACTTCAACTCTGCCGTCAATTTCACTGTAGGTTTTATTTCCCTGTGAATCAACTGTAATCACTGTGAAAGTGCAATCCTGGCCTTGTACACCCTCCGTCAGGCCCATGCCATCTACTATTGTCAAGGAAGGTTCGGTGTTTGTCGTAAGTATCTTCCCCGGTGAATCTTTCAGGGACGACAAGTCGATTGCTACGTACTTGACCGCGGAATAATTTACCTTCAAGTTAAATGCGCATGGCTTCATAAGCTCCTGAAACCTCCGTTCAAGCACTTCTTCCACGTTTAGAATCTCTGGTAAATTATTTCGTTGAAGTACTTCGTTGCCAAAGTCCAAGCTGCTCTCCATTTCAACCAGTTTTTCGTCTAAGTCGGTCGTTGTGTTTGAAAATGCAGCATCGAAAGTTTCTTTCTGCTTCATTAGTCGCTCGATCACGCTTGCTTCATGCTGGCGAATCAATTCTATGTTGCGTTCGGCCGTTCTGTGTACTTCTTCTGGACATCGCTTGTTCGATGCTCTTGTTCATTCTTGTTCTTCGCTTTTCAAGGGATTCTCTTTCGTTCCTCAAACGAGGAACATTTGCCTGGACCTCCCGCATCTTATTCTCAATTTCTGATTTCTTCTTTTGCAATCCGTTGTCAAGCGAAACGATGTTGTGGTCTCGATGATCCAATATGGCGCAGTCACGACAAATGCATATCACGCACTTTTCACAGTAAAACCGTACTTCATCGTTGTGTTGCTTACAAACGTTTGCTCTCCTGGCGTAATCTCGGGCATCGCTTGGCTTGAATTTTCCGATTTCTTTAACGTGATGGCTTCTAAGAGCCTTCATCTTTTTGTGAGCCCCAGCGCAGCCTTCACACAGGAAGTGATTGCAATCGGCACAATAGAACTTCAACGACTTTCTTTCATCGCAGTTTCCACAGTGTGGTGAATCTTCCCGTCCTCGTCCGCTGTAAGCCGTAACAATGTCCACCATCTGTTTGTAAAACAGGTTGGATGGAAGGCTGTTAATGTTCCGTAATTTGACGACAGGTTGGACAACTCAAAGCTCCTCCACCCTGCTGTCGCAGCCAAGCTTTCAGACACGATTTGCAGAAAGTGTGAAGACATTTCAATATTTTCGGTTCATTAGTTTCACTAAACTGCTCTTGGCATACAGAACATTCTAATTCCCTTTTAACATCATCGAAAAAACTCCTACTTTGAGCCATCACGCGAAGACACCAACACGCCAAAATCCCGGAAGTATTGCTTGTGAGCAGGCCCCCCCCACGTTTGACCCAATCGAGTGGCTTTGGAGATCTGAAGCTGATGTGTGATCTGCTTTCCCCATAATTCACAGGCTACAGCTTTTCAAGGTATATCAAAGGGCGAAAACAAAGAGCCGAAAGTTTAACTGGCTAGAGATTGTGCCATTTAGTAAAACAATATTTTCATTTCTGTCCATTCCTGGAAATCGAGTGTCTTCCGGTTTCGTTTTCTCAGAAATAGCGTGACCGCGAGATTTGTCTCGGCTCGGCTCGGCTCAGGTTGACAAGTGATCAGGCGACAACAAAACCAAGAGACCTGCCTGTGTGTTCATATACAACTGACTGCGAGGATCTCAGGATCGTAGATGCTGTTGCAGGTAAAATTAATACCGTAACTATTTGTTGTCATGTAACACAGCATTTCCTACTTTTGGATAAATAGTCGACTCCCGATAACCTCAACCCTCGCTAACTCGAGCCTGAAAAACCCAGTTAGCACTCGATACTGGAAATAACACGATATACTTTTAAAACTTATGTGGTCTTTGGTCTGCATTTCAGGCTAAGTGTGTATTTTACCCCTGGTCTGCAGTCTGGAGTTCGCAATCTGCGTTTTACACCGAGCGATTTGTCGGTGTGATCAGTTGCTTTAAAATAACTCGGCGTACAGGTTACCTGAACATCAATTGCCACATTTGATGTGTCGGATGTCTTAGTTTAGTGCAATTGTTTTAAAATCGGTTGTTTTACCAAGTGAATTTGTCATTTGTATTTATTAAGCAGACCCATTTTACTTGCCTAAGCGTGTTTCTTATCAAGGGGACCAATCTAGTCCCCACCCCCTGCCCATTCCCTTGGGATCGTGTGGGCTTAGCCGCGGGCCTTTCATCTTGTTTCAGCAATCTTTTCCCATAATAACAACAAGAACAACAACAACAGTTATTTGCACTGCACGAAAAGTTAATACAATTCTAATTCAGCGCAATATTAGGCAAGAAGTTTAGTTATTTCACAGTTAGCCCAAGCTCGATATATGAGAAGCTCAATTTTTTCTTAACCTATGTACTGTCACGAATTTGATAATTTGCATATATTTACAAGGGTTTGTATGGGAGAGAAATAGAGCCGACAATTGCGAAAAATTACTGTTGAATTTTAATAAATATTGCTTGCCTGAACTCTAGTGGTGTTTTTTTCGCGTTTTGTGTGGCTCTCTATTTCTCTCCACATACAAACCCTTTTAAATATGCAAATTAGGCAAATACGTGACATTGCAGAGGTCAACAACTAGGCGCGTACCTGTGGTTATTTGAGTGTCCATTAGTTTTAGAGCGGATATAGTATTTCCTGCATTCCAACATCAGAATAGCTCGACCCAGGCTACATACAGTAGAGGTCACTCGGTCTCTTCATGAGCGAGTCTGTGAACGTCACACGGGAGCCATGTTGTAACAGGAGTTTAAAGCGGGAGTAAACGTGAAGGCTGTTTTGAGGTCGCTTAACACGGCCTTTCTGCCGATATCTCGGTCACTTTTCAAGCGACACTAAATCTCTCTGCTCATCTCATTAACCTCTGTTTGGCGGTTTTGTGTAAATTTTTGGGTGATTTTGGGCATTTTGGGAAAGAGATATTTTTTTCTCCAAGGATAGGTTAAATTGAGGAAAATATGAAATGTTGAAGATTTGATGGATTTGGAAAATTGAAATTTGAAGTGAAGAATTAGTAGACGGATACCAAACAGTCCCCTAGCAACTTGGGGCTCTCTTTTGCGGGGATCAACTGTCTGGTAGTTTTCAACCCATCTTAATCCTAACTATTTTCTTTTTTATATCACTTCAAATTTCACGCCTATTCATGTTTACCCCCGCCTTAAGAAAACCCCGATTGCAACGGCAAACGGAACGTCGCTAAACAAAAGGTTTAATTTAAAACAATTGCTCTGCACGTGCGTTGTAATTCTTGGTACATTTCTTTATGGTCTTGATTATTTACTAAATCAGAGTTAACGCTTTTTCCTTGTTCAGACCTGCTCATGATGTTATTGAAGAGATTGCTGGTAAACAGTGGAATTATCTACCAGCGAACAAACAACAGCGTTTTGAAGAAAATGAGTGGAAACCTGGAGTAAGTGAATATTATTACGCCGAGAACATTTTTAAAAGTAAACATAACCGGTTTCCATGCTTACTTATAAACCACTCTGGTGAATAGCAGTATTTAACAGGATGCAAAGAAAAGAGGTACGACCTAAATGTGAAGAAAACGGGCCTGGGGTAAACAAAGATTACCACAATGAGACAAACCTAGAAATGGAAGGACAATTTCTGCAAACATTGCAAAATGGAACTGCACAAATGCGTAAAACAATCAGTGATGAAATATCTTTGAGCAACATAAGAGAACAGGAATTAAGAGAAAAGAAAACAATTAATGTAGAGGAACTGCAGAAAATGTTGGACCAAGAGAAACGTGAAAGAATGAGATTGGAAGAGGAATCTGTGGTTGTGAAGAGTGCCTGTAAGGAACTGGAAGAGAGATTAAACAAACTTCTTGCGCAAATGCGTCAAGTGCTTGGCAACAAAATGCTCCTGTCGGTTGCAAATAAAGGGAATCGATTAAGAGAAAAGGAACCAGTTCTGGACGAATTAAAGAAAACGATAGAACAAGAAAAACAAGCGAGAAGTAGAGTTGAAGAGGAATTAAACCAAATGAAGATTACATGTAAGGAGCTGGAAGAAAGATTAGTAACTGAACTTGCAGAGGTGCAACAAGCGCTGGAAAACGAAATAGGATTACGCAGCACGAGTGAACAAGAATTAAGAGAAAAGGGAACGTTTCTAGACGAACTACAGAAAGAATTAAGCGAAGAGAGGCGAACAAGAAGTAGAGTGGGAGAGGAATTAAGAGAAGCAAGAAATGATTGTATTAAGTTAGAAAAACGTTTGGAAAGTGAACGTGAACAGATGCAAAGAGCGGTGGAGAACGAAGTATGTTTGCGCAGAGAAACAGAGAAACAGTTGCAGGAAAAGGAGACGAATGCAGTGATACTGGAAAATATGTTAGGCGACGAGCAGCTAAGAAAGAGAAAATTGGAGGAAGAATTGTTCCAAGCGAGAACTGATCACACTGAAGAGAAAAAAAGATTGGAAAATGAACGCGAACAGATGCAAAGAACGGTGCATAAGGAAATACGTTTGCGCAGAAAAACAGAGCAACAGCTGCAGGAAAAGGAGAAGAATGTAGTCACCCTGGAAAACATGTTCGAAGAAGAGCAGCTAAGAAGAACTAGATTGGAAGAGGAATTAATCCAAGCGAGAACTGATCGTACTGAGGAGAAAGAAAGATTGGAAAAGGAACTTGCGGAGACGGAAAGAACACTGAATAACGAAAAGCGTTTGCACGACACGAAAAAAAGGCAGTTAAGAGAAAAGGAAGCAATTATGGATGAAATGCAAGAAAGATTATCTGAATCAGAAAAAGCGAGACTGAGAATGGAAGAGGAATTGAGCCAGGTCAGATCTTCTCGTAACTTGCTGACAGAAAGAATGGAAAATGAACTTAGGCAGATTCGTCGAACGCTTGATAACGAAATGTCTTTACGAAAGACGACTGAGCAGGAGTTAAGGGAGAGAGAGACTATTATAAACGAACAAAGGACAACGATAGAAGCACAGCGGCGGGAATTTGAGGAAGAATTAAGCCTCCGGAGAGACCAGATTGAAACCAACGAGACCGCACAAAGAGAACTGCAGCGTCTTTTGGGAGACGAGCGTCAGCAAAGGACAGACTTGGAAGAAACATTAAGGAACTTGCAACTTGAAATGGAAGAGGAAATGGACAGGCGCGCTTCCGCCGAAAGAGAAATGAACACAGCTACCGAGTGTCAGACTCATCAAACACGTGACTGGATCATCCAGCGAGAAGAAGTCGTTTTGAGCGGAAGACGTTTAGGTCGAGGGGCCTGGGGCGAGGTACGTGAAGGCACATTTCGAAGTTGCCAAGTTGCTGTAAAGAAAATTCACGACCTGATTCTCTCTGATCATAATCGGAGATTATTTGAACGAGAAATGACAATCGCATCGTGTTGTCGCCACCCGAATCTTTTACAGTTTATCGGCGCCACTAACGACGACGGCAATCCTTTGTTTGTCACTGAATTACTGGACACTAGTCTACGGCATTTGTTAACCCAGCGAGCGTTAAATGACGAGGAAATTGTCAGCCTTGCCTTGGATGTCGCTAAGGGATTAAATTATCTTCACCTTAATAGGCCGCGTCCTATAATACATCGAGACATCAGCAGCGCCAACGTGTTGCTATGGAGACGAGATGAGTCTTGGAGAGCCAAGCTGTCTGACTATGGGTCAGCCAATTTTGTACGTCAAAGCATGACAGCGAACCCAGGGGCAATAATCTATTCTGCTCCAGAGGCCGACACTTCTCAACAATCACCGAAGGTAATAAATTATATTAAAGAAAAAGTGTTTTACCTAATTTATTAAATCCATTTTGAAATCACTGGTTATCCTTGTAATGTGATTGGTTCTCAGCGGTGCGATTTATTCGCGAATCGCACTATCTTTTGCTCTAAATCACATCTTTTTCTCAGCCAATGAGAATGGGACAGTAAAACAAAACAGCCAATCAGATTTTAAGGCTTTTTTAAACTCACCAACCACATTGCAGGAAAATAAAAGACAAAAAAGCCATTGTTTGGTTCAATATAAATATTGGTCCTGACCAAAATCTTGTTCCTATATTTAGGCTATTAAATTGTGCGATTTAAAAATGGATCTAATAAAGTGGTAATTAAACTGAGTGAAGTGCAATTTGGTCTGAAATCATACTTGTGATTTCAAATCGAACTCGCGCTGCGCGCTCGTTCGATTTTGAAATCACGCGTATGATTTCAGACCTACAAATTACACTCCACTCAGTTCAATTACCATTATTTAAAGATCAGGAGTAAGGGAAGTTGTTTCGATAGCTGTAGGGTTTGTGATAATGTTTCCTGCGTTGTAAAGACATACACGCAATCGATGTATCATTATGGATCTAGGAATTTTATGTGTCAGTGTACCACTTTGAATTTTATGAGTTTATTCTATACCCGAAACACTTACAACAGTAGGCACGGTAACCTGAATCTGGAAAAAGGGTTTTTAGCTTTGTTTATTCCTATGTAGTGGGCCAAAAGCATTTTGAGTGTCATTACCTCCGTGTAGGCGGAATTAAAAAGTGAATTGTGTGACAATTTTTCTGTTTAAGTATCGTTCTCTACGATGTGAGGAAAAAAGCAAGAACTAGAATCTAGTTTTCTAGTTTTCAAGAATCTAGTTTTCTAGGTTTCTTTTCATTCCATTGTTTTGAAATAGGTTATCAGGGTGGCTCAAAGCAGTCTGAGGGTTGTCCAATACTCCGACAAATTTATGCACACCATTGTATTGTATTATATCCACATAACAATAGATTAACAATACAATACAATTGAGAACGACGCAATACAATAGAATACAATACAATGCTATGAATAAATTTGTCGGAGTATTGGACAAGTATGAGCAGTCTGCAGCATGAAGACGTAGATTTTGATGAATCGTTATTACCACTCATACTGTTGCTTTGGTAGTTCACCAATGATTGCACAGTTTTTTGATACCACGACTGCAGCATCGACTGACATAGAGTGGTAATAATGATATATTATTGTCTTAATCAATGATACAAAGTCTTGGAAAGTACAGCGAACTGTTTTCAACTACCTTAAGGAAGCAGAAGACAGTATTTGACGTACAAAATACCCATTGTCCAAAATCCAGTTAGGTAACACTGTCCTTTTAGTCGATAGACAACAGCTGCATACTTAGTGACACCTTATACTTCCCTGCCGGTGTCCTTAAGCTCAGTGCTTAGTACATTCTGCCGTGTTAGGAAGCTAGTAACAGAGTTGCCGGATTTTTTTCTTTTCATAATGTGGTTGACCAAGAAAAAGATCTCTTGAAATTACTTTTCAAGACTGTTCGCCTTGGCTTAATTGAGGTGGCTGACAACAGTTCCAGCATTTTCCTAATAGTTATATTTTGACTGATCAATACTACTGTTACTCTAATACTTCTAATAATTCATTTTCGTCTCTAGGTGGACGTGTACAGTTTTGGCGTACTGTTGTGTGAAATGTGCATCCGAGAACTTCCTGATCCTCGAGGAAAACGTAATCAGATAGGACAGGTAACTAATGACACCTTGCGAAGACTCATTAAGCGGTGTGTCAAAGGAAACTCTAAAGAACGTCCAACCATAAGTGAGGTGATAAGTGAGTTGGAAGGACACTCTAGAAGCACAGGAATATTATCTCGTATGAGAACTTTATTTGCAGTTTGAATTCCGTAAGTAAACGAAAACGTTTCCATCTGTGGGAACAGTTATATGTTTGTAGTGAATCCGTGGGAATCCTTCAGGAAAGCTCTGGGAATCCTGTGGAAATTTAAACCCTGTGATAGCCCTGTTGGAACCCTGGAGAAGCCTAAAGGAACGCTCTAGAAATTCTCTTGAATGCCTGTGCCCACGAAAATGATATTAAGGAACTCTGAGTGTACAAGCTCTGCTGTCGTCTTTATATGGTTGTTATATTATATGTTTTATGTCCGACGACTAGCAGAGAAGATAATTAGTTTCACCTGCGTCTCAGTCCGATTGATTCTTACCGAATGTCATTTTTTCCCAATACAGAAGCTAGCCAGAAGGTCGAATATCGGACTGTCGCTGAGGCTGTCGTGTGGGAGCCCATAAAACGCGCGAGGTAAAAAGAAAACGGGCGCCAGCACGACGTGCGCGTTTCAACGCGTTCCGATTTTGTTCGTTTCCAGCGTTTCGCGCTTGCATCTTTTCGCCCTGGATAAAACCCCTGCCTTCAAACTAATAGACCACCCTTCCCACTTCAAGAGAATAAAACATCCTATCGTAACTCTAAAACGCACAACTTGAAGCAAGGGAAGTTATTTCGAGGGAAATCTGCAGAGTTTGGCATTCTGAAATCACTAGAGACACAATAAAGTGCTACAGGTTTATACACTTTCAGAAGCTTCCTCTAGAAATTCGATCTTGTGATAGCTAATGAATTTAAAACGACAAACTTCATGATCAATCTAAGAAGGCCTTAATTAAAAAGTAATTTAGTTTTGTTAGTCTAGTTTAGTTGCTTTGCTTTATTTACTTTGTAACTATACGACTGAAATTTTAGTTTCTCTCAAGTGTTTCGTATGCCACGTAGCGTACAGATTGTTATGAAATTTTAATCGAACTGTGCGTTGCTATAATCTGAGTTCTAATTTGATATAAATCTGTATTTTAGGTCTCTATTAGACAGGCATTTATTTACTGTGTAAAGCGATATTGATCATACAGCGATGGAAGTAGCACCATATAAGGGGCTGATCACATGAGCTGGGCTCTACTGGGTTTTACGAGCGTGCCGCGATTACTTTTATCCCGGAATTATATGAAGCTTGCCAGCCCAGAGGCAACTGGCATCGCTTGGTTTTCCCAGATGTGTTTTTAGCCCGGTATTACATGACCCGGAGCCAGCTAAATTTTTGGCGCGAATTGGTTCGGTATGCCAGGCTGGCCCGGTGAAGATGATTACATGAAAAATGTCAAGCTCGGTTGGCATCTCGATACCGGTATCCCGGCATTCTGAGCCAGCCCGCCTCATGCAATCAGTCATGATCAAGTATTATTTTTTTCACTAAATGTATTCAGTATTAAAGGTTATATGAATTTCCAGAACTTGTAAGTGCCAGTTGTTTATTTTAGGTGTTTTTGTGTTCAGTTCCGAGTCAAGTATTTTCTCCCGAGCAAGAGGTGTGGAATAGCATTTTTTACCTCAATTGCTGCTAATCTCGCAATCTGATTGGCTAATTTGCCGTGGTCGATGAGAGTCCATACCACGCTGCTCGCGACATTGTGTCACGCAATGCCTTTTTCAGCTCGCGCTCTGAAAAAGAAACATTTTCTTTGACGTTGATATTGTGGTAAAAACAAATCGAAATTCGCTTAATCGTGCTCTAAACTCTTATCGTTAACGAGTACGCGTCATTGCTCGTTTCTCAGACATTTTTTTCGTATTGTTTCTGTATGTTGAGCGAGTTTGCAAAAGTTTTTGAAAGGAAAGTATGGCTCATTTGCATAATGCAGCGCGTGCACTTTCAAGTCCGTGTTTAGCAAAGATTTCCTTCGTTATCTTTGATATTGTGGTAAAAAAACAAATCGAATGTGGTTTAGCGTGGTATGTACTCTTATCGACAACGATACGCGTCATCACAGTGGTCAAAATTTGTTGCGGACTCACTCGGCTGCGCCTCTGAGTCCACAACATTTTGACCACTGTGATGACGCGTATCGTTGTCGATAAGAGTACATACCACGCTAAACCACATTCGATTTGTTAATTATCCTATAAATAATCAGATTTTCATTTTACTGTCATCTCTTGGCGACTTGCAGTAATGGCTCGTCCATAGAGGGAAGGTAGCTAGTTTTATTTTTTTGCTTGTTCTGTGTTTATTGTGTTTTTCTACGAATAATATACACAACTCAGAAAGAGCGAAAAAATAAAACTAGCTTCCTTCCCTCTATTCATTGTCTCAATTCGTTTACGAATACGGCAGTATTCAGAACTAAATTAAATACTACTTACCTTCTCTAGATCTTTTTCAGTCGAGTCAGCCATCTTGCTCAACCACAGGTGTTCATACTTTGAGCCCGCAATAAATCTAGCAGCGGTCTACAAATGAGCGCTTGAGAAAAAAGTCGCCCCAGCAAAAAAGGGGCGCTAGCAAAAAAAAGTCGCGCCAAAGGTAAGGAACTGTTCGCCAAAAGGAAAGAAGGATACATTCCCAATTATATAATGCTGTACGCGCGCGTGTATGGCACTACCAGGGCTTCGTAATACGACAAATCTGATCAGCTTAACTAATTCAGTCGATCTTGGTTCTTTTAAGTGTAGTTCTCACATGCAACTCGGCCAAG
The DNA here is from genome assembly GCA_964020085.1 of Micromussa lordhowensis. Classification (NCBI taxonomy): domain Eukaryota; kingdom Metazoa; phylum Cnidaria; class Anthozoa; order Scleractinia; family Lobophylliidae; genus Micromussa; species Micromussa lordhowensis. Next base: position 23,262,828 of record OZ026606.1, read on the forward strand.
TAGTGTGACACTATAAACTGTTTTTGGCGAAAATTTCTTAATCCTCTCTTAAAGATATACATGTCCTGATATGCCCTGATTGTCAGCGTGTTGCGCTTACAGTTTACGGCAGCAAATGAATAAAAGTAATGATTTCTACGTGTAGTATTGAATTTTTGGTAATTTTAAATTACCCCGCTATAACGAATGTTTTACTGTTAACCAGATAATTCGTTCAGTTTAACGGGGTCTTCGTTGTAACGAAGACCCCGTTATAACGAACATATTTTTCGGTACCATGGCACTTCGTATAGCGGGGTGCCACTGTATGGAAGCATGGGAACGAGGCAAACTAAAAACAGCTCGCGTATGTATTATGTGGATTGTCACGTTAATTATCCGCACAGTTTGCAGGAAACAAGTGCCTTCAGTAGCAAACTGAGGAATAACTCGACGAAAAAGAATCCGATTTTTATCATCTAACCAAAAACTAGCGCAAGCACTCACGAATGCGGAAATGGTCTTATCGCGTAAAATGATGGCATAATAAGCTGAGCATACGTTATGCTGCTTTTCAGCTGGGTCAGTTTCATTGCGGTTGAGAACGCGATCGGATGGCCTAGAAGTTTAAAAGAATTTCAAACAAAAATCTGCATGAGTTTGCTCAGCAGTGGTAGAGCAGTTGTGGATCAAGTTACGAGCCATTAGACTTGGCGGATAACAATCATTAAATTATCTACGCATTTGCAGCGTACAAAGCTTAACTTTTTCATTGACTGTCTTTTAAATCTTTGGCTTGAAACAGCAGGATATAGCCAATCAGAAGACCGATTCCTAGCTACGGACCATTTTCTATATAACCTTTCGGGAAATTGAATAAGTGGTCTAAATTCGCGCAGCAACATTTTTTATTCGTGAAAGGCTATAGGCATGAATATGTTTTTACATCTTTTTAACCAGAGAACGTTTTTACTTCTTTTGAGATATGTCTTATCCTGGTTACAGCTCTTTACTAAACCATATTTATTTGGTTATGTATCGGTTGGTAAATATCGACATTCATACGTTACGGTTCCAAGGCTGTAGCTAGGTTTTTTGAAATGGTGGGATGGTGGGAGCGAGCACCTGAGACGCGAGCCTCTAGGGTGGTCTGGGGGCATGTTCCCAAACTGAAAGAAAATTTTGAAATCGAGAGACCCTTTTTTTCAGCATTCTCCACGAGATATTTCGTCAAAAATTCAGTCACGATCAAGTGTGAAATGACAGGTGTTTTTAGAACTTACAGGAATATTCCTGAACTTTTGTTAACCTGATGCAGATATCTCGGCATTGCTACACTACTGAACATGTATCGTTAACTAACGAGATTAGTCTATTTCGTGTGTAAAAGATCTCTTATATTAGTTATATTTTTGTTCAAAAAATTCTTTATCAATCCATCGTAATTTTCCAAGTTAAGATTATTCCAAACAAAATATAAATACTTACTTACCTACTTGCAAAGATAAACCAATCATAGTAAAGCTCGATCTACACCTTACACTCCAGAGAGTTAAAAGGTTAAAACAAATGCCATTTTTTGGGGAGGTGGGGTGGAGGTGGGGTGGTTGTCAACTGCCCCCTCCTGTCCCTGTACTAGCTACGACCCTGGATTCGTTTAAGTCTAATTCACTCCTGAGCCATTTGAATGCAAGATAACAGCTAGTACATAATTAATGATACCAAACCGATGAAGCCTAACCTAAACCCTTATATTCCTAAAGAAAGAATTAAAATTCTTTAACTGTTCGGTATACGTTTCAACTTGCATGTTCAATATACACTACATGTATATTCCCATGACCTGTTCATAATGCAAAAGAGAGCGTTGAAATTAATGTCTACCACTAAAAGAAACTATTCACGGATCCTCATAGTACGCACAGATAAATTATACCATTAGATTTCGTCTCCTATAAGGATCGATTTCCATGCTGTTCTGTGAAGGAACGGGTATATAAAACTAAAAAAATAGTGAAATAACCCAATTGACATGCGATAGGAAAGGAAAAAATAACCTCCAGCTAAAGCACTGCAGTAGTTTTGAGATAATGTAAATACACCAATCAGTCTTACGGAGCTTTGTTTATATTCGGTATCCAGTTACCAGTTAGATTGAACACAGAGAGAGCCTTTTATAGAGAGCTTTTTAAAATGTGTAATTCCAAGTACTTATGGAAAATTGATAACTTCGAATATGTCACATTGCATAGTAACCTCCGAGAAAAGTTTCCCGGGGCCTTTATCTCTTCTTCTCGTCCCCAGAAACAATGGAGAACAAAAGTGTTGTGGCCATGTGACGACAAAACCTCCGATTTCTTACATTTATAATGCCCAAATTTCATAAAATGTTCAAATGCGCATGACAAGATTAAAACGGAATAAAAAAGCTATCATTTAATCTTTCTTCCTTTCATCCTTTTATCCCTATTCTGTTATCCAATGAAATACGTACTATAAGCCTTGCGCCAAGACACGATGATCACCGTCTATTGCCTTGTACAGAATACATATTATTAAAAACTGGATCATTGGATGATGCAATTCAAGCGTTTTCATTGGCTTAGCCATCATGGGTTATGAGCCATTATACCATGCTTACGAATATGGCAAGCGTATACGTGATTTTTTGGGGCGCTTGTTGGATATGAGATGATTATAGCCAACTCGACGCTACGGACTCGTTGGCTAGCTACCATCTCACGTTCAGCGCGTCGCGCGCTCGTGGAATAATTGTTAACTATGCTAATTTTCTCCTACTACTCTACACGTACGCGAAGTCAAGATGTCACTTCAATGGCTGTGTAATCCCTTTTTCAGCCAGCTGGCTCTTTACTCGGTCAAGGTAACTCGGATCTGGGTAGCCACAGCTGCAAAGTGGATAACAGAAAAAAAAGTTACATAACTTTCATGCACAGGTGAAGGTGTTCATGGAAATATGTTCTAAGCTGTGCATGCGTCTCCTATTTTTACTAACCGTTATTCATAATTTGGCAATGTAAGGTTTTCTTTACCCTGAGTGCTGTAGAGTGCATGCGTTGTCCAAGTCATCCGTAAACCGATGGGGTATAAACTTATATGATTCCTAGTGTATTGGGAACTGGATCAAGAGGTCGGAGTTATAGACCAGAGTCCCTGGGGTGTATTCGTAAATCTGACATTTTGATCTTGCAGTGCTTTTCTGAAATGAATGCCGGCCGATTATCAAATGCTAGTGCGGGGATACCCAGTGATGGACTAGATATGTGAAGTGTACTTTCCCACCCAGGAAATGTGTTATATAATGTGGATTAATCAACAAAAGCCTCCTTTTGGCGCGAAAATATGCTCAGATGTTTGTCCGCGGATATTATCTTGCTCCGAGAAAAGAGCAGAGATCCAGAGCTACATGGGAAACATTACTCGGATATTCCCCAGTTTTAGCTGCGTCATATTCAGTCACGTGGCACGTTAGATCAAATCGCCTGCTAGCGGCAAACATGATGGATTATAATTCCTGATACTACTGACACCGCACATATTATAGTGGTATATCCACACCGGACATTCCACTATACAGCGGAAAGAGCAGTTTGACATTGGCAGTTTTATCTTAAGGGGGAAATTGAGAACTTTTTAATTTGCTTCATTGGTGAATTTTGCTCTCCTGTTGTCAGCTTTTGATTACACTGAGCCATTCTCTGCTGAACTTTCTCGCAATCTTGAATGGTTTTCGTTCGAAGTTCTAATCACCTGAGTCACAAGGAAGCGACTGCGTGAGGGGGCTGGGGAAGGAGTGAATTGATCCTCGCTTTAGTATTCGTTGTTCATCTTATGCCATTATATATTAGCATGCTTGTCCACTGCTTAACCATACATTACAGTTAAATAATTGTAAAAAAGGGACCCTCTGCTATTACTCTAAGATTTAGTTGTAAGTGTTATGGGCAAAATCGTACTTAGCTGGGCCTCCACTTCGATTCGTTTTCAGTTCGATACCGTTGAAAATCGTGTTGTTCTCTTCTCCGGTTGCTGGGCATTTCCCAATACTGAATATCAACTTTGCATCAAAGGCACTCCTTAGCAGGCTGCACACTTCTTGTCCCGCTGGGTTGTTAGGGAGGTACGATGTACAAACTAGGCCACGGAAATGCTCTCCGGGATTTGGATGATCTGAACCTAAAATGGAACGTACATAATTATTTACTCCAGCTACATGCAAACGGCACGCCAACAAAATTAACTAACATAAACATAACATAACATCACTTTATTATTTATATAGCGCAAAATACATTGTTATATGATCTAATGCGCTTTATTTTAATGATACCCTGAATTACATCAATGATACCTTGAATTCCTGAGTCAAAGACGAAAGTCAGGACAATAGTTTCAAACTTCTCGTATCCCGGAAGTGAACTAAATGACTCATTCCTCCAAGTCATGTACCCTACTGGCTGGTTTCCTCGAAACAGATTCTCCTTCCGGCAAACTGGGCAGATGATCGCCTTCTCAATAAAGTGTTTCATACAGGACTTGCAAAAAGAGTGACCACATTTGACTTGGCAAACAGGATCTTTGGTTAAATTCATACACATGGAACATGTAACTTCACCACTTTGCATCTCGTAGACCGGTTTTGAACCTAAAATTCAAATATACGTGCATTAAGTACCGTCTGATTCGCCTGTCATTTTAGGGGCTCACAAATACATATACGTACCACTATCGTACTAATTAGCCAGTTAGGCATGACCATATTGTGGAATGCTGCCAGATATTTTAAAATACTAATTTGTTATTCAGTGGTTAGTTCAGACAACCGGAAGAGCCCCGAACCAGTAATAGTCGCATGAAATGCTATCAAATAGGCTAATCAACAAGCGAATAAAGAGAAACTGTGGTGCTGCGTCGGTAAGGAGTATTACAAGATAATTTGGTTTTATCAACTGAGTTGATAATGGGAATTGGCCACCGTATAGACATTCGAATGGGAATAGGGCTATTGAATATGTTAAAGAAGTAAATCGAATGGGGAAATAATGCTACCCTTGCGGCAAAATGTATTATCAATGCGTTTTCGATGACCACTTGGCCGGCTCTCGACCGACTGTTGATCAAGTGTCAATAGAATGTGAGTCGAGATGTTGATGAAGAGTCGATTGAGTGTTGACCGAGTATTGCAATAGGGCAATATAGGAGGACCAAGAAATGTTTGTCGGCATTGGTACTAAAAATAAACTGATTTCGCAAGCTACTGTTAAACCTACAACAAATAAAGCGTTCGGGAGTTAGTCAAGTAGTCTTACAGAAGTTTCGGGTACACTATATTTCACTAAAAACCAATAAAGAAGTCTTTATTTACCTGCGTCGGAATGTGCAGCTCGGCGTTCTTCCACCATATCTCGTACATTGACGCTTTCATGTGAAGCTGTCAGTGTTAAGTTCTCTGACGTTTGAGACGTTTCAGGGTGATTAGAAGGCGATGGTTCTTTGGGATACGATGCTCCATCGTTTGTTGTATTAGAGCTTGAATGGCCAACTTGAACTCCTGTTTCTTGCTTATTTTCGGGCTGATTGGTTCCAGCGAGGCTGTTAGCATTCTCGTATGTCGGGAGTTCCCTTCCATCGTCAGTCGTAGCTTTTTCATTTGTGTCTCCTATGGTTTCCTCAGGGTCGGTAACTCCATCTTTATGTGGTAATCTGCTACCGGGCACACCATTCCACTTGCCGTCACCACTATTCTGATCAGTATTTAATTTTTGGTTCTCTTCCTGAAAAGCTCCGTCACTGGATTCTTTTCTCTCCAATTCTTCTTTGCCCCTGATTGATTCAGCAGGATCAGCGCTCTCACTACCAAGGTTTCGTGCAAAACGTTTTCCTTCCTCTGTAACAGTTAGTCCAGGTGGTGAGGTATTAGTAGCAAATGTGATACCCCTTCCTTTTCCAACGTAAGCACTAATTGTTTCCCTCGCTTTAGCTAAGTGAGTGCTTTCAATCGACTCAGATTTTGATGCTTCCTGTTGCAGTCTGCCTAAAAAATTAGCTGCAAGAATGCCTCTTCCCCTTCCAGACCATGGTCTAGCAACAGTAGCCATGTTTGACGACGTTTCCACCAAAGGAGAGCCTTTTATGCCTTTTTCCATGCTCGAGCCATGAACTTCAGTTTCTACATTTGGCTTTTTGTTGTCACTGGGTGGGTTGTCTTTGCTTGCATTTGGATTCGTATTGTTGTTAGAAGGGGGCCCTTCCTTGATGCCGACGGATATCCCTTCACGGTGCTTATTGTTACCCACGTTTGGACCAACACGTTCACTCGAGGATTCGACACTCTTGTTGGACCCTTTCGCTAAAGGAGAGCCTCCTAAGCCTTTTTCTTTGTTTGAGCCGTGAAGGTCTACATTTGTCTTTTCGTTGCCACTGTGCGGGTTGTCTTTGCTTGCATTTGGAGTATTTCCGTTGTTAGGAAGGTGTACTTTATTGAGATTATCGGTCATCTGTTCCCTTGGTTTATTGCTCTCCAAATTTGCATCAGCTCCCTCATTTAGAGACTCGACATTGGCATTGTCTTCATCGCTCTTCTTGGATTGTTCCTTAGATGAATCTTTAAATGAAGAGAAGGTAGGATGTTTTATAGGGACGTTTAAAGAAGAAGAAACTTTTTGTTCTTCTTTAGATGGACGTGGACGGTGTTCCGGGTGTGGTAAGGTTGTTGATGAAGTTTCTTGAGAAGTGTAGCGTCTCACAAACTCTTCACGGAAGACACTGATTGTTTGGTCGTCAATGATAACAATACGCACGTCACGGAGGGTGCTGAATTTGGCGTCAGTACTTGAGCTAAATTCCTCTATTGCTTTGAACATCACTTGGGCGCAAAGGTTTTTTGGCATGCCGAAAATACCAGAGCTTATAGCTGGAAGGGCAATGGAAGAAAGCTTCAACTCTGCTGCAAGACAGAGGCTTTCCATGCATGCTCGCTGAAGAAGCGAAATGCTCCTTTGTCTGTTATGGTCATCCCATCTCGGACCAACCGTGTGTATGACATATCGACAAGAGAGATTGCCACCCTTGGTATATACAGCGTCGCCTACGTTAAGCGGCCGCTTATTTCTATGCACCATTACTTGTCTAGACTCGTCTTCTATCTGACGACCTCCTTTGCGCACTATTGCAGCTGCCACACCAGCACCGTGGCGAAGCCACTCGTTGGCTGCATTGACAATGGCATCCACCCTCTGGTCAGTTATATCACTCTGGTATAACGAGAAACTCACTCCATTACTCAAAATCTGCTTTAAGAACTGCGCAGGCAATGCCAAGAATTGATTATCCTGTAGAGTCCCATTGTGGTCTAGAGCACCAGGAGTTGTAGTTCTTTGATGACTGCGTCTGGTCCTCCTGCTACTACCTTGCTTTAATCCAAGCTTTTCCCTTAAGGCTTGTAGCGAACTGAGAATTTCATTCTTTTCCGCATAGACCACTAACTTGTTTTCTGTCATTTCAATAACCACATTATTTTCAGTTTCCACGGAATTAATCGCCTGGACTACCCCATCATCTGCACTTTCTATTTCAACTTCTTCTCGGCCCATGTTTGGAAAAACGCTTTGGTAAAGATCAATGAACGAATCGCATCCTTCTTGATAACTGCACGGATTGCTTGATGCTTTACTGGGACGTATTTGTACATGCGACGCGTTTTCAGTCCAGACGATCTTCAAGCCGTACGTTTCTTCTATGTATCGAAGCTTCTTCTCGTACACCCGTTTAATAAGCTTCATGAACTGTGGCTGCACCTCAAAGCTGTTGAGATCCTTAGTATCGAAATTATCAGTGACATCATTGTCCCAAGTTGCTGAAGAATTTTGCTGGGTCTGGGTTGTATCACTTTGATGAATTGCGTCATGTCCGCCTATTGATTGCTGCAGGACTGAAGATCGTTGATGGAGAATGTCTTGCAGAAACGTTTGCGCGGTTAAAATCTGGTTGAACGTTCCATAGAGGACACATTCCTTATTAGAAACATGGGGACATTGAACTTCCGCCTTATGCTTTATAACTTCAAGCGCTTTTCCCCATTCTTGAGATGATAGCTGAAGCCTATCAACGTTAATACGTGCCTTAACTAGCTGAAGAACCTAAAACAAAGGAAGCAAATGGGTAATATTACTTATAACAGCAGTGTCGACATTTTCTTCGCATTCACATTTGTCAGTTCGGTTACAGAAATCAGAAGACGTAGTTCCGGAAGCTGATTGGGGCAATAGATAGCAACACCGCTCTTCTTTTTTTGGAATCTGAGAAAAAAAGTATACATCTTACTTCTGAGCGAGACATTACCAAACAAACGATTTGTATTTTACCTCAGGGGAATCATCTGGAATCAATCTGTGAAGCTTCAATGTTGATCCCTCAAGTGTGTGAGAATGTCCTAGTACTGTTTCCACTACTAGATAGGTTAAGGGAAAACAACCATTAAAGGAAGAGGAGTCATGCTAACAGTTACTCGCTGTATTTGGTGTTTGTCTTCACCATTATTTCTCGTTAAATTCTCTGCAGCTTAAACAAAGCACTCGCACATGAAAACCCGCCAGCTAAGCGGGCTACATCTATCAATGAGTTGATCAGCCTCCCTTTTTAGCTTTACAATTTAACAATAAAAAACAAACAAACAAACAAATAACCAAACATTGCTCTTGTATACTCGCGCCAAATAAGAGAACGTTTGCCTTGCTGTCGTCCGTGAGTCCTGCATTTTAACCTCGTCTCTCATTCCAAAAAACAAAACAAAACAGTTCAACCTCCAACAGGGACCACCTGGCCTCTGTACCACAGCCACCGCATCGGGCAGAATGGCGCGATATATGCAAATATCAATGAGCTGTTACGGCGGCCTATTCAAATCGGTAACGCCCAATGAAACCGGCACAATTAGAGAGAAAATGGGCGAATTTGGCCAAGGCCACTGACTTTAATTGCGATTTCGCAGTAACTAGCGCAAGGTTTTCTAACATAATAGAGCGGATTTTTGGAGTTCCCAGGTTGATCTTCTATTTATAAAATTAACTGAAAAGAATGAAAATAAGTTCCAGACTTTTAACTTAGAAAATTGTGCTCATTTCGGTGTTTCTAGTATGGGAAACGACCCTCATGAAATTTAAAAGTTCATTTTCTCCCAAAGCACGCAACAATCTTCCGATATAATAGATCGGATTATTGAAGATACAGATGCATTTATCGATTTTTCTCCGAAATAGGCCATTTTAAAGTTGTGTGCTTAGTTGCCTGGCCATGAATGCAAGCGAGGCTGGAGGTGACCTTGCTTTGATACAGACCTTCAAGCTTTTCTCATGTAAATGTAAACTAGTTAGCACGAGAACAACTTGATTTGCACAGTAAAAGCAGAGAGGTCTGTATCAAAACAAGGTCAACTCCAGCCTCGCTGCCAGTCAGAGGCCAGGTCACTTTGCCAACAACTGTAAAATGGTCTATTCGAGCGAAAGAAGTTCCAACGCGTTCTGGAGACCCTTGGGATTCAGTCATTGTCTTTCCAAGATGATAGTTGCTATGAAAAAAACAATGCGAAGGAAGCTATTGACGAAATGCAGTCAGCTGTAAATAGAGGCTACTGACTTGTAAATGACATGCGAGCTGGAAAAGACGCGCGAATTTTCAATAAAGCACGAGTTAGGTTAGCCGTGTTCGCGAACTCACCGAGACGTCCGTAAAAATGACCGATGCAAAGGATAAAGGATTTGAACCAGGAGCTCTTTTCAGAGCTCACAGAACCCCTGAGAACCCCTGGTTCAGCCTTGACTAAATGAAAGTGATATTCCTGAGGCTAGTCTTGCGGAAAGGAAGCCAGCAGACGTGGGAAAAGCTACACTTTTGTTTCGACGGCCATTTAAGGTAATTCCCTTGAAATTGTTCTACTATCAAACTTTTTTTGAAACTTGGCGTAATGAACATTCATGATATGAACATTATAAAAATGCAATTAAAAAATGGGGTCACCGTGCTTGTTTACGCGTCAGGAGGCTCTTAAAATGGGGTATTTTTACCGGTTGTGCGTTCAAAGTTCGAATCACCTTCATACAGAATTAAATCTTGGTTAACTGAAAGGCACAAAGTTTTGTCTTGAAAGTAAAGCTTCATTTATTGACATAAGCAGTATTGCTTCATTTAAGCCGTTTTTGATTGCTTGGTTGCGGGGATATTGCACTTTTTCGGACAGTTCCGTGGTTAACTTGAAGTCCTCGCCTTGGCCAAAATGCACCCAGTTGGGAACTGTTTTCCAAAAAAAAAATCATGTTCTACTATCAAACTTTTTTCCCTCTTCAAATATGTTCTTCATTAGACTAGTCTTGGCAAATACCTGAAATAAAAATGGGGGGTCACCGTGCTCGTTTAAGAGAAAAGGAGAATTTTTTCCGTTATTGAGCTTATTTTGAGGGAAATCTCTTACGTTTTGCACGTGCACGCGCTCATGTGCACGCGCTGATGACGCGAAAATCGTGCGCAGTAGGGATGCGCAATGCGATACTAAGGAATTACCTTAAGCGTGATCGTGAAAGCACAGCGCGTAAGACGACGGTATGTTTACCGAATGATAATAATAAATTGTTATTTTACGCTCCAATACAGATTCTAAGATCCAGTCCTTGATCCAGTCTTTCATTTTCTTTAGACATTCGCTCCTTTCGATGATCTGCATGTTAAGTTGTTGTTATACTTTACCGAATAAAATTTAATTTTTCCGTAATCTTTTTCTCCAGGCCAAATTTTACAAATTTTAGATTTTACTAAGTGTAGTTAAACAGATAAAGAATAAATGTGATGCCGAGTAATTGTATTGTGACTAACATACAGGCAACAAATGCAAGGAAACGATGCTATATACTTGTAATATTTCGATATAAATCTTTATCATCTTCAGACTAAGGTGGGATACAAGTAGCAGAAATTTAAATACTGAGAGATGCTACAACAGCATTAGCACGTGAAAATGAAAACAAAGAACGAAACTGTCAATAGAATACAGTGCTTAGTTGTAGTTGCTAGACGATACGTATCATTCGATATAAACATCAGAAAACATACCGTCGTCTTACGAGCTGTGCTTTCACGATTAAATAGCTGCCAAAACAAAAGATTAGCTTTTCCTAACTCTGCTGGTTTCCTTCCCGCAAGACTAGCTTCAGGAATATCATTTTCCTTTAGTAAAACTGGAGCTGCGGAGGTCTCCGCTTCACCTATCGCCATCTTGGAGTTATTCTATCCTCACCCGCCTCGTTTTCATGCTCTCGTACCGAGGCTTACCTGAGCGGTCCGCCATTTATGAATTCGGTGTATGTAAACCGATTGAATAACTGAAGAAACCGGAAGTGAGTTATGTTGAAAATTTATAATAGCAGGGAACTATACGTCAGTAACACTAACAGTTTCGTGCAAGAAATAGCTAAACAAGACAAGGAATGCACAAACCTTCGCTTTTCTCGAAGGTTATGACGGCTGTTCCTTTCTTCGGAATGTGTAGATCATCGATTTCACCTCCGCCATTCTTCTGCCGCTGGAAATGAATCATAACGCTTTCCTTTGTAGTGTGTGGCGATATGTTTGATACCACAATACTCCTTGCCGCTTGCTCTTCCCCTAGAAGCTGTATGTTCGGCACATTCGACTGACAATTGCCTAAAACCCCTGCCATTTTGGGTTTTAACGGCCACGCAAGCTATGTATAACAGATAACGCTTTCTGAGAAACGAAGGAGTGAGACTGGGACAAAGCCTCTCGTGCTACGTCGCTAAACAAAGTCTGCATGTGTTTTCCTTGAGTCTTCTTGCCGTTTGATCCGGGAGTGTAAGGCAAGATTTTTCACTCTAACTAATCATAAATGCTCCCGTTATCGCCCTAACTATATCAGAAGGGGAAATATTTCTTTGGCCTTTCGATTTGGACAGTTTCTATCACAAACATCACAGGGGATTCCCGGAAAGCGAAGTACTTCCGCTTTCAATTTCTCAGAAACCAGTCGTATATTTTAGTTCGTCCTGCATCAGAGCTTGGACGAACATAGCCGAAAAAATGGCAAACGCAGAAGGAACTGCTGGATCGACAGTTTTTCAGGTGGAAGGCGACATTCACATCGACGAGGCGTTAGTTTCTCGCAGCGTTTATGTTACAGGTTATAAACCGACAACAAAATCGGAAGACCTAATTATTCATTTTCAGCGAACGAGAAACGGCGGCGGTGATATCGACAGCATCGTTACCAGCAAGGGAGGAGCTGCAGTAATAACATTTGACAGCCCTGAAGGTAAAATGTTTATGGTTAACCCACTCAGTTCATATATTTAGAGACTCAAACCTCCTGTCGGAACAATACGGTTACGAAAGGAGCATGTTTAATCACTGCGTTACTTGTCTGGAAACTGAATAATCAATATGCAGGCAGGATGTCTTTCATTTTCGATAACAGTTAAGCCGTACGGTGTTACATTTTCATTTGCGATAATTCAGGCTTTAGACATGTCTTATTCTTTAAGGTATCAGTATTTCGATGTGCAGTTCGTGTTCCCTCGAGATGATAGCAAACATTGAAAACTGCGACCTTTTACGCGGAGTCTAATTGTGCATGTAATTTTATACTGGACTCGTTAATAAACTTATGCAAACGCAGGGAATGTTTTGTCGTTGAAGCTTAAACCTGATAACTGAGCTTACACATCTGTAAACTACACAGAACCGGAAGATTAGTTTCAATTTATTTTGCATGGGTACAATAATCAGTAACGTGTATAGAGGCAGTCGACATTGCTAAAAAATGTCGCACAATCATGGTTGAGCCACACATTTCGCCCACGCGATCGTAGAGAGCATAAATGGATTCTCCGGCCGAAGTGATCCAATCGGCTTCCTCAGCTCAATAAAGAAGTCAGACCATGGGTTTATGAGGATCACGAGCTTGTGACTCTCTTGTAGTTCCATTTAATTAATGTTGTGTGATACACTAGATGTATGCCCACTTACTAAATTATCACAATAATTCAGGTAATTGGCGTCTTTTACTTTAATTTACTTTTTGCATTCTGTTATTCTTCTCTGGCTTCTGTGTTTGGGAACTTGTGTTTCAAGAAAGCATGGCCTTTGACACCTGGCCTGCATATAAGCCTCTATTGGAAACTGAACCAGAGATGTATAGATGCCAAACAGTATTTAATTTGATCTACTCGACCAATCTCTAAAACAGAAAACAATCAGGTCCTTTGATATGTACTACTTCTAGTAAGCAAAATGCTAGCAAATATGAAATCAGCTTCCACGGATGCTGTTAATATATCTGGGTTATTTTCTTGTGCATTAGTTGTGGAAACAGTTCTACAGAAGAAACAGGAGTTTGAAGGAGCCGCTTTAATTGTGAAACCATACGAGGAAAGCATGAAGAAGGATAATCAGGACTTTGAGGTATTCCATACCTGGTGCAATGGTTTCTATAATTTTTCTAAACTCAGTAACTGCATAAAAAGGTGATATTTGTGTCTTGTGTTAGGTTAAATACATTTGTAAATGTGATTTTCCTCGCATTCAAGGTGCCTGTGAGTTCACAAGGTGTTTCGATGTGTTCTCAATGTTTTTCAAGTTTGCTAAACAATGTCGTTTGGAGAAACTGGACATTGCTTTTTATTTTTCCGCGCCTAAAAATTCTTCTTCAGCAGGTTTTATTGAACGTCATTAAAAACATTTATTCTCTACAGCAAAGCTATGTGGGGCGAACTTACATCAACGTTTTTTGTCCTTTTGTAAAGGTATTTGAACTGGTTTCTGCAGACCTTTGTTTGGAAACTGTGGAACTCCTCACCCGTGGGCAAACAAAAACCCTCTTAGACGAGATTGCTGGCAAAACTGGCATTAAGTGGATTGAAGTCAGTGAAACCTTTACTATGTCAGGAGATTTCAAACAAGTGGAGCTGTCCCGTACTTACTTACAACAGGCTATAAATCAATCTGGTGGAATAGCAGTATTCAGTGGTCTGAAAAGAAAAATGACACAACCTCAGAAGCATGATGAAAACGAGTCTCAGTTTGGTGGCGATGAACACGATGGAGGTCATAACGAAGCCAGCACCACGGCAATTGCTGCGCGAAATGGAGTACATCGCCAAGACCAAGGACCACACAAGACACAGTACAACCATGCTGCTTCTGTCACACCCCCTGCCATTCAATCTTTTGAAGTCGAGCCGAAATTTATAAAAGTTTTTGTCAAGGCATATAAAACTGAAGTAGATAACATTGGAGCCGAATATCATGTGGTGGTACCGAAAGAGGCCAAAGGAGGCAAAATCAGCCTGATACCAGAGGATGGGTGCAGCGATGAACAATACAACAAGGCTTGCGACCTGTTCATTGACTTGTACCAACAGATGACTCAGGCAATGAAGATGGAACGTTTCTCCCTGAAAAGTGAAAAAAATGTTGTCGGTGCTCGAAATAAAATTCATGAAATGAGTAAAATGTTTCCCGTCTCTGTAGAGATGGCAAGGGATAAAAAACACTGGGAGCTGTACGGAGAAGAACGCGCCTTGGAAGCAGCCCTGGAATTTCTTAGAAAGGAGGAGATAGAAATAAGGAGGGAATCAGGAAAAGACAAGGGTAGTGGAGAATTTCAACAGGCAAGACATGACGAGGAGGCGATGGATGTGGATCCAACAGATTCTTCCAGAGGTTCCCAAAGTAAAGATCCACTAGAAACCTACATAGGTTAGCAATACTTTTCATCTTTGTGAATGGAATTTATTAAACATTATGTAAACATTATGCTTTAAGATAATGTTAAGTGACCCCCAAATCATTATTTTTTCTCTTAATATAAAAGAAAAATAAATGGTCCATAAATCATGATATAGGCCTCACACTTAAGTTACTGTGTAGGTTTGTGTAAGCTTCCACCTGGAGTAAGGAAATTTTTAGATGCGCTTAAGGCGTCAAAAGTGTGACGTAAGGTAAACTTATTACGTTTTTACATTACTAAGCCTTGGAGGAATCTTACTCTGTAAAAATAGCTCGTGTATTTTGCTTTCATTTAGTTTTTGGTGAGACTATTGAGGCCTCCTCTCCAGTTGCTTGCTTTTATCGTTCAGCTGTTGTCATAGCTGTTAGGCAGGACAGATATCCTACGACTGAGAAGGCCGTAAACCAATCCGTCAATTTACGTGGATAAACTCTCTGTAACTCATGTTTTCTCTCTGTAGGTGGTGTCAAAGTGTCAGTTTACAAGGGAGATCTTACCAGTGAACGGGTTGATGTCATTGTAAACGCCGCCAACGATCGCCTTCGTCACGATGGAGGTGTAGCTAAGGCCATACTTGACAGGGGAGGAAAGGCAATTGAGGTAGATTCAAACAAGATTATAGCAAAACGTGGATCACTAAAAGCTGGTGAAGCAGTTATAACAAGGTCCGGAAATTTACCTTGTAAGAAGGTTGTCCATGCTGTAGGACCCGTTTTCCGAGACGCAGAATTGTCCCAGAGGAGGTATATCCTTCGCCGAGCTTGTTTAAGTAGTTTAAACATCGCACAAGAATACACCTCCATAGCATTACCAGCCATTGGCTCCGGCAGTTGTGGCATGCCGAAAGACGAATGCGCCAAAGTCATGTTTGATGCCGTCGGGGAATTTGTTAAACAAGGCAACCCAAAGAAGAAAAAGATCACTGATATCAGATTCGTGAATATTGACGATCCCTCAGTTCACGCCTTCAGGACGGAGTTCATCTCTAGGTATGGAAATAACCAAGAACATTCCGGCAGATCTATTAAAAAGCCACCAGATGTTGCCGAAGGTGCCACCAACTCAATGCCTTCGCCTGCAAGGGCAAATCGTGGTAAAGGTAAGAGCAAGCACAGCTCTGACAACAGTAGGTCATCGACGAAACCGGGTGATGTGGTTAGCAGCCATCACCAGAATACTTCAGGCAGTTCAGTTGCTACAAATGATCGCCCTTTGAGCAATTTCAATCTAACGTCGCTTTCAAACACATCTTACAGTAGTGCAGTGAAAAACAATACGGGCGGAGGAACTGAAGAACTGAAGACCGGAGGAACTGAAAGATCAACCACAGCTCAGGAGCCGGGAGGTGCAGGGAAGAAGGGATTTTATCCCCCCCATTTGGCCAAGACAGACCGGAAAGATGAAGGTATGGCAATAGTAATACTATTATCTCGTGTAATTCCGTCCGAAACATAAAAAATCATTAAACATCCGGGTTATCGTAATCTTAATCAAAAAAGCGTAATCAATAGTGAACATTACATGCTGGTGTGTTGGTGAAATCATCGAAATAGCGGGTCACTACTTACTAGGTGAGCTGAGAGTTAAGCCTTGTTTTCATATGCCTTAAGAATATCTTTGACGCCATCACTCACACTGCCTGGGGATACTGCCCAAATGCATGTCAACATTTGTCCAAATAACGAATTGCCCCAGGGCTTTACCACCTACTAGTATACCTTTGAGCTTGATTTCATTTGGACATCACTGGAGTCCTTAAGGTATAGGTGCAGTAAAACGTTCAACTTGAATACCATCTTTGAAATATGGGCAATTACCAGTGGGGGAAATCGTAGCGTTACGTAGGCATAGGGAAAAAATTGCGCAAAACGTTTGGGAAATTTCTAGCAGGGAAATAGGTACCCTATGGAAGTGCCGCGTGACCTGGTATTGGAAGGTTGGCAAGAAACTCTAAAAGACGTTTTAGCGAAAGCTAAATTTGTGGGACGCGGTGGTTTGCGTTGGCTATCATTGGTGACTCTTTCATTGATAACCGACAAACTAAACTGTTTCAAATATTAATTTCTTGAATTAACAGATTCTGCTGATGGAGGAGCAGGCTCAGCAACAGAATGTCCCATTTGTCTCGATACCCTGACCAATGCACGGACTTTGAAGTGTAAACACGTTTTCTGTAAAGACTGCGTGGAGACTGCGCTTAAGCATGACAACAGATGTCCCGTGTGTAAAGAAGTGCAGGGCGCTATGAGAGGAAATCAGCCTGCAGGACAAATGCATTTTCACAGAAGACGTGAACGCCTTCCTGGCTATGATGGTAACATTACTTAAGAAATAGAAAACATGTGCCGTGTTTCTATCGAGTTTTAGTATAAATCTACTAGCGTTCTATCACGAATGCTGTTCTCTGATTGGCTACGCTACTCACTATCTATTCTGTGATAGATAGTGAGTAGCGTAACAGTGTGCACTTGTTAACAAAATGACGGCCGTTTCTTGGCGTTTTCGAAGTGTTGAGAAGAGGATTTAGATTAAGTTTTGAACGACTAGTAGATTTATACTAAAACAATTAGATTATGAGCTCGAGATTTCTATGCGTGATAGTTGACGAGAGCGAAAATAGAAACACGAGTGAAAGTTTGGGAGAACGAGAGATGCTGTGGGAACAAGAGCCGCAGGCGAGTGTTTCCACAGCTTTTTCGAGTTCTCCCAAACTTTCACGAGTGTTTCTATAACTCGATAGGAACACGGAGAACATGTTTTCTACTTCTTTTAGAAAATACCGCGACGAAGAAAAAGAAAAACAACTTGTTTTAAACCAATCAGCGTGCGTATTTGCTTTGGGTTATTTTCTAAATTACAATAAAAGGTTTAATGAGCAATCACAAATATCGTCCACAAATATCATCCACAAATATGACCTTAAAACAAGCCAAAAAGCCCAGGGTTTATGAGATGTTTGCAGTATTGTTTGGAGCATTTGATCCGAGTAAAGAGAACGCAAGTACATGACGTTTCTTTGTCATCTTGTAGATTTTTTAAGTCGTGCGGTTCTGCGCTTAAGGACGTTCGCGCGAAATTTTTCCAGTCGATAGAATTTTTTTAAATTTTTACTGCAGGCAGATAATGAGTTACTTGTACCAGAAATGCAAAAAAAAATTTGGGGTCACCGTCTTCGTTTCAGGGTTTTAGGTGAAGGTGAGTCAACGGAGGCAAACGATCTTAGTCATATTTTGCAGAAGTGGGTCTGCTGCGTAAATAATTCCAAACCTTACTAACGTTTTCACAAAATTTACCCCTTTAAGAGGCATTTGAGACCGCCGCACAGATGCACGAAGAACTACTAAGAACGGAATTCGATGGTGCATTTTGCCAAAAATTTAAACTTCTAGTCGATAGATTTTTTTCATTTTTTCCCTAAACATAGAAAATCAGTAGAGAAAATGATCCATCGAAAGAAACATTGGGGTCACCGAACGTCCAAGATCGTTAAATCCAGTCAAAGCTCTAGCAATGGCCATCTGCCTTATCATTTGTTTATTTCATGACTTAACGCGCGCGCTCATGGATGACATGGCATGTGAATTTGCGTGCGCAGTAAGGATGCGCAGAAACAATTAGCGCGAACGTCCTTAATGACGACAAGATGACGCCGAAACGTTATGTACTAGCGTTTATATTTCCTTTAAAATGTTTCTCCCTATCTTCTTTAATTTGAAATTAAGTGCCTGAGTATTTAAGCGCCTTGTCGGTGGGTCTACAACTGCTGGATAATGGGTCAGTGTAAAATTGAAGTATGCGCAGAGGGTGCTGTTGCTACCATCGACCTGTGCACAAATCAGCTTCATGTTGCTTAAGTTTATTCGACCGACATGTAAACAAGAAGGCTCGATTCCTTTCCCGAGCAGCGGCTGGTGATCAAGCCTACTAAACTAGCAGCTTAAAATTCCTCTCCTGGATTGAAGAATCATGTATGTACGCTGTGAAAATTGTGATTGATTTACTGGGCGAGTGTATATTACACACAGCACGACCAGCATTTGGGTGTGTTCTGACTTGCCAAATGCATGCGTAACTTTTCTTCTAGATCTTTTCTGTGCGTAACACTTTCCAGTGTCAGCGTAATAATAGCAGGAATAACACAAGTAACAACTACCTTTTTTCCAATTCTGTGCGTCATTGATCTGCAGACTGTGGTTCAATTGTCATCGACTACTATTTTCCATCGGGAACTCAAGGCAAGGAACATCCTAATCCTGGCTGTTGGTACGACGGCACCCAACGTACTGGTTATCTTCCTGATAACCGGGAAGGTAATGAGGTACTGCAGCTATTGAGAAGAGCTTTTGATGCTCGATTGGTTTTTACCATTGGAACCTCAGTCACAACAGGACTGCAAAACCAGATCACGTGGAATGATATCCACCACAAGACTAGCGTGTATGGAGGTCCTCAGGGGTAGGTATTTGACCTGGAAATTAATTACTTTCCGTTATCGTTACCTTTTTTACCCAATACAGCCACTGCCGTTAACGCTGACTTTTCTTCAGTATGGGAATTCTATTTATTGTACATTCTGTGAGAGAGCTATGTTTTTTTCAGCGTTGTGTTAAATAGAAACTTTTTCATGCCAACAACTGATACGTCATTACACATAAACTGCTTTCATGTGGCTTTAAGATGAAATTTCACTGTAATTGTAGGATAATTTGGTTTCATCAACTGAGGTGATAACATGAATTGGCCACCGTAAACAGCTTCGAAAGCTGACGTTTCGTGCGTTAGCCCTTCGTCGAAGCGAATCGAGGAACTGACTTGTGTTTGGTTTATATACAGAAAGAGGAACTACGCTCTTGGTTGGTGCATGGTAACGAATAAATTAGCAGACTGAAAAACGTTCGTTGATACCGTGAGGATTAAGAGTGTCGATTTGAAAAATAAAGTTTTGTTCTATTTTTCTCTGAGAAAATATCGGAACCCAAGGGATCCATCAAGATCACTGATCATTTCACCTGTACCTCAGCCAATGTCATCTACTGAAAAACTTGCACTCTTTGCAAAAGTTATACATCGGCGGAACAGGGAGACGACTAAACGATCGATTCTGAGAACACCTTCGTGACGTAGAGAAAGACGACAAAAACGCATCTAAACTGGTCGCGGGACACTTTAATCTGCCGAATCATTCTAAGCAACATATGGCAGTTTGCGGACTTTCCCAACATCAAGGAAGCACGGAGCCGCAGAACTCTAGAACAAAAATTTGTTTTTCAAATCGGCAATCTTAATCCTCGCGGTATCAACGAACGCTTTTCATTCAACTAATTCATTCTGTTGTTTTTCATGTTGCCAGGCACCAACCAATAGCGTAGCTCCATCTTCTGTATATAAACCACACACAACCCAAAATTCCTCGATTCGCTCCAACGAAAGGCTAACGCTCGAAACGTCAGCTTTCGAATCTCTTTACGGTGTCCAGTTCACATTATCAACTCAGTTGATAAAACCAAAGTATCTTGTAATACTCTCCACCGACGTAGCACCACAGTTTCTTTAGAAACTTACCCCCTTTATAACTCTAAATGTAACCTAGTGAATTTTTTACAGGTTTGGATATCCAGATCCTGACTATCTCAGGAGGGTTAAAGAAGACCTGGCTGCTAAAGGAATCCGCTGATTGAAAGCAATCACTTTTATTTAAGGTTGAATACGTGGGAGTTATCAGTATCTCTGTTAACAGTAGAATTGAAAGATCAGGTAAAAGGCAACTTAGTTTAAATCTCAGGATTATCACCTCGAATCGGGGTGATAAGCTTCTAATAAGTAAACAGCGGAATCAATTTTTTCGGGGAATCAATTTTTTTTCCTACTCGCGAGATCCCCAAAACATCCGTACTGATGACGTAGAGCTACAGAGATCCATGTAATGAATCTGATTGGTTGATGCTGTCGCACCAAAGGCGAGACCCAAGCTGCTAATAATCGTTGCGATCACGGGGTTCGTCATCTTAATAGAACAGTTCAGGTCAAACCTGAGACTGTTATTTTTAGTGAGGGAAGAATACAGTTGGTGCGTCTGGTAATAATATTCATTTGCACGCTTGAGTAAAAACTAGCTTTTTCTGTTTAAAATTTTAAATCTGCCGGCCTTTCAAGTTAAGGCACTTCGTGTAAATCTGAATGCAAATTACATGCGTTGCGCAAAATAGTGAAAAAAGGCAGTCTTTTGGTGCATGATTTTTCATAAAAAAAGGTTGTTAATAGGTTCCACGTTAGGTCTTGACGGTGTCAATGCATTTAAGCATATAACGAGATTAGTGTATTGCAGACCTTGCTGGATTTGTGTTTAATTTTGCAGGAATACCGGGGAAAGTCGTTTGTCGATAGTTTTGTTGATTGATGTATCTAACGAATTTAGTATGATGGCGTTCAAGATATAGACATAACGTATCGTCCTTGAATAGTTTAATACTAGCTTGGCGATGTTGCTGTGTGTAATTGTACTGTCATCTTGGGTTGGTTTGACGTGAAAAGGCAACGAAGCATATTTGTAGAAGCTAGTGATATCCTAGCTGAGTATACCTGAGTATTGATTTATCTTTTGCTGTTAATGTTCCTTCAAAATACGTGTGATTAAATTGAAGTTAAATTTAGTTCCGAATCTATGTGAACCCTCATAAAGCAAATAGCTATTTTTCATAGTCTTGTCCAGTTTAAGATCTAGAAATGATGAGATCCCAGCACGGAGTGTTAGAAAATTTCGTAAAATACAATACAGTAGCCAAAACCACTGCTCCCCGGGAAACTTATCTGTTTGAAAGGGGTGTCTGGAAGACCCGAATAGCGAATAGCGGATAGTCGCGAATAGCGAATAGTACGAATACTGCGAATAGCGTGAACAGTCGTGAGCCATGGCGAACATTGGCGAATAGTGGCGTATAGTTGAAATAGGGGTGGGAATAGCGAGGTCCCCGTCAACCTCGCAGCAACGTAGGATGGGATTTTCCCGCTAAAAAGAATAGACGCTTATCAGGACAAATTAACAGGTGTTTCTAAAAGTTATTTCTTCTGTTTTCACCGCTGTAAAAGCGTAAAGACGTCTGTATTAGGTTATCCTGGTATTTTCTGTTTTTTTTTTTTTAATGTCGGCGAGGGACAGTCCTAGCCTGAGTCCTAAGAACAAAAGGTAATAAATTCACTGAAATTTTGTTGCTTATTTGGATAATTAATTAACGCAAGATATAGCTCAGATGTTGTTGTTTTTATAACCGGCTATCAGAGCAGCTTGTTTGCGTCTTTTCAGTGATTACTGATCAGAGAACACTTGCCTCGCATTTGTATTTTATTGTTTTTTCACAGAACGTGTTTGGTCGAATCTATCAGCGTCCGCAAATAAACGCTATTGCTCCACGTGATCAATTTCAACGACTATTCGTCACTATTCGCTCTGTTGGAGACGTCGCACTATTCGTACTATTCGTTATTCGCGACTTTTCCGTATTTGCTATTTGTTTTTTGTTTTTTTTTGTATTTGAATTATCCACCCGCTTGAAAGTTATATTTTAACTCCGAGAGATAATTGTAAATACAATTCCATGCCTTAGCAGTCTAGACTACCCACACGGTACGACGACGGGTTTAATATCTTCTCGAGCACCTCTAAGCTAGCCCTTGACGGCTTAAATCTGTGATCAGTTTGAAGACGAACATCCCCAACCTTTCACATGGAATACCATTCCGGGCGCCAATTCGAAGAAGTGGTTTTGAACTGAGATGACAGTAGAGCCATATACGTTCAATTTTTTTTAAAACGCCTCTAACCTAGCAGCTATTTGCCCAATGTACATGTAAAGGGTGGCTGTCAGTATTTCCCATATCGGTAACGGCCTAAGGTTCTAAATTACAAAGTACTGTAGAGAGTAAAACAGGGCTGACTTTCTCGTGTTATCTAATTAGAAATCAACTGACTGGGATTCAATGAAGAAAGCAGCGCGCGTGCCAAGGATACGGTTATAAAAATACTGCTACTTTTTGACAAGACCGATCATAAAAATCGAAGAAAAAGTTCTCCAACTCGCCTTCATCATTCTCCCTCTCTCCCTTTCCAGCATTTCATCGAACGTCACGTAATACTGTCTTCGGACTACGAATCCTTGAAATTAATATTGAAAAAATAAAATAACCTTTATTTACCCTGGACAGTGTTTATAGCACAAAGGCTAGAGGGGCTGAGCAAATAACTGAAACAAATAATTCAAATTGAGCATAACATTATTAAGAATCCCAACTGGCGGAGGCAAAACAATTGGCTATTTACAAGCGTGGCCGAGTATTTGATCTCGGGGCTACCGTGAAACAAACCCAGGTAGTGGCCAGAGCGGGAGTCGAACCCGACGCGCTGACCATTCGGCCACGCTGCCTCCTGCGTTGACATGGACTCCAGGGACGTCCAGAAATCTGTAGCAAACATTACACTGGCAGCAAATCGAGAAGACCACTGAACTCTTGCCATTAATTTCAATGAAACAGCAGAATATCAATGCAGATTGAATGGGATGGGTTAGGTAGGAATGGAAAACACATTGCGTTGACAACGCATGTCATGTCGTAAAAACTAAAAAAATGTCGTAAAAACATTTTAAAAATCTGATGTTTCAAAATCATCGATTTTGCGGCATACGTTGGGTTCGTATTTTGTCACCACAGTGTACCTTTCATCCCTACTGAAGTTGAGATGGTCGAAGAACAACAGTGTTTAGTCGCGTGGTCGATTGATGTTTTAGCGGTGATCTCAGGCCCCCTGCGGTGATCTCGGCGCTTTCCATTCGACCAAATATTCCGGTTTGAAATTCCGGGTATTCCATGTGACGAATGGAACAGTATTTTCCAGTTGGATGGAGTAATCCTTCCCAGCTAAGTAGCGTTCCAAGTTTCGCCCGAAAATACGAAATAAACAAAAGAAACAAACGGTGGACTCTTAGCTTTGCCTATTTTACCTTTTTTATTTGCTTTGGAGTTGCTCGACGACAGCTGAAGTTGAAACAAACGATGTATTAGGTGAGGCCGACACTGCGTAGGAATTTAAATGGAGTCCGCGACTACACGGAGGGTACGATACCTCTTTATTTTCCTGACGAGTTCAAGAGACATTTTCAAATGACGACGCAAACTCACGAGCTGTTCACTGGTGCGGTCATGCCCACATTACACGTAGCCGTACATGTATTTTCACACTTCTTACTAAAGCTTGTTGTGGTCACTCCGCTACAATAATGTCGAGTTAGACTGTCAGATAGAAACATGAAAAGTTTGAGGCAGCCATTTTGAGTTCAATTTCCGCGTTCGGTGAAAGTTGGCCGAGCAGAAATGGTCGAATGGAACGGAATTTTCCGGTTTTCCGATTTTCCGGCGTTTTAGGCCAAATTCGCGAGATACGCCCAAAATTTCGGAATGAGATTCCTGAAAAGGACTGTTCCATTCGCTCTCCCCACCCGGAATTTCCGGAACATTTGTCGAATGGAAAGCATCATGCCATTATGCCAAAGATTTCGGATATTTTGGTAGGAATTCAAATGGAAAGGTCCGTTTCGGTTTTTCTTCCGACCGGAATATTTCGGATCACCTCTGGAGGTGGTCCACTTTGAACGTCGGAATATTCCGACTGAAATTCGGGGACGTTCCATTTTAGTTTCACAAACCGGTTCTTTGCCCTAATTAGGGAATTCGGAAAAGGAATAAAAAAATGGTAAGAGCCATTCCTATTGGTTGGCCCGGTTTGATCGGGAAAATGTCGTTTTATTTTCCTCGGGTATTCCCACTGATCTCTGACCGGTCGGTTTGGCGTAACCACAGAGTATCACTGAAAGGTCTTTCCAGATTACGACGGGTGCTCTCTTTTGTTTGTAGCTCTAAACCAGCTGGCCACATTTGCCTCGAGCCAAGTCTCCTCTGGCTGTG
>OZ026606.1:23292572-23310072 GCA_964020085.1 Micromussa lordhowensis
CTACAACTTTGAATGTGATCGGCTTATTGAACTGTCTGATAACAAACTATCCGATAACAAACTGTCCGATAACAAACAGTCCAATAACAAACTGTCCCGAAACAACTTGGCAAGTGAATAAGTGGAAACCAAATTAAACCAATCACAATCGAGGAAATAGTATTTTTTATGATTAAGTAAGATATCGAGCAAGAGGAAAAATTGTTTAACATTATTCATTTTGTAGTGAGCTCTGGGTCGGTGAAAAGAAAAACGAGTGCCTGGGAATTTCGGGGGAGAAAAAAAGGGAAGCCGGCTTAAAAGCGAGTTTTAAAGGTTTAGGTTAATACTTTGCCTTGCATGATCGTGGGATCAGTCGCACCGGAAGTCGACAATAACAAAACAACTCGGCAACCAAACAAACCGACAAAATCAACAAAATCAGACGTTAGTCGTCTCTTCTAAGACCCATTTAGATCTAGAAATACTGAAAAGTGTTAAGGGCGCACTGGATAACCCAGAGTCCTTTTGCTACGTTCTTGATTTACCGCGTGGGACATTTTACGTTTTGTTGACGTGATTTAACACATGTCTACATTTCTCTCCAGATGCCGTAGCAAACGTAAGCTAACGTAATAACGTCTTGGACTCGAGTTTCAAATGATTTACATGTGGCCAGAGCGGGACTTGAACCCACGAACTCCGGTTTCAAGTCTGGCGCCCTAACCACTCGGCCACGCAACCTCCGACAGAAACAATAACAACAAAAAAAGAAAACAGAAAAACGCTAAGACCTATTTAGAAAAAAGGATAAGTGGTAAGGGCGTCCTGGATAACCCAGAGTCCTTTTGATACGTTTTTGCTTCACCTCATGCGACATTTTTGTTCTGTTGGCGTAATTTAACCCATGTGTACATTCCTCTCTAGATGCCGTACTAGTAGTACCAACTTCCTGGACTCCTGAATCAAACAAGTCACCTGGTAATGAAAGCCCTTTATTGTTTAATTACTCTGCAGTGAAACGGAAACAAAAAAAAAATTTCTAACTTAGTAGAAGTAAGAAAACATTAGTCCTATAGGAGGGGGCATCTCCTTAATGAATAAGACAAAAATAGCCCTAGGATGGTTAAAACAAACAATAAATGTGACAACTCCTAACGGACAAACTCCTTAAATATTCACTTCTTAGCATAATTGTGTAACCTGGATACCAACGAATCTGCATATCTGCACAAAACTATCTTACTACATGACAACGTGAAAAATTATATTTTTATTAACTTAGTGGTCAGAGCGAGACTTGAACCCGTGACTTACGGATTTCAAGTCCAGTGCCCTAATCACTCGGTCACGCTGCCTCCGACAAAAAAAGACAGCAAAAATAACAACAAAAAACACAGAAAAGCAACGACTAGAGAGAAAACAGACGCCAATCATTTTTTCTAAGGCCCATTTAGAAACACGGAAAAGTGCTAAGGACTACGGGCGTACTGGATAACCCAGAGTCCTTGTGACAAGTTTTTGCTTCACCTCATGAGTCATGGGTTCTTTTTTGGCGTAATTTAACACCTGTGTACATTGCTCTCCAGATGCAGTGTCAGCATTACAATCGTCCCGGACTCCTGATCATGTATTTAGTAAGTCACCTGGTAATGAAAAACCGCTATTATCAACTTAATATTTAGAGCGGGACTTGAGCCCGCGCCCTCTAGAGTTCTAGTTTAGCGCCTTAACAATTCCACCACGCTGCGTCAGACTAAAAAAAAACAGCAACAACAACTACAGCAACAATAGACTTTAATCGTGTTTTGTAAGACCCATTTAGATACACTGATAAGTAGTTAGAGCGGGACTTGAGCCCACGCCCTCCCGCGACCTGCGGATTTCAAGTCCGGCGCACTAACTTCTCGGCCACACAGCCTCAGACCAAGGAAAAAAAAAACTAAACAACAATAAGAACTACAGCAAAACCAGACAGTCATCCCTTCTAAGACCCATTTACAAACACTGATTAGTACTACTGAGGGGCGTACTGGATAACCCAAAGTCCTTGTGATACTTTTTTGGTTCACCTCATGAGACATTTTATGTTTCGTTGGCGTTATTTATTTAACAGGAGTACATTCCTTTTCAGGTCTCCCTCTACCAACGGAGCGGCCTGTAGTACATTATGGTATTGAAATAATCATCTTTGTCAACTTTGTTTTTGTCTGTTTTGTTTTTCAAGGAAGGAGTTTTGAAGAGAGGGGCTAATTAGCTCATATTCGAACAATCATAAAGCACAAATCCGTACTATCGATTTGCAATGCGCCGGTGAATCCAATCTAATCAAGCAGAAATCTGTATTTCTCGACCTGGCTCTTGACCGAATCGTCGTCACAGTTTGTTTGAGATAGCAAATTTTCCAGACAGATGTAGTTTTTGATTCAGTGGTCGTTTTGAAAAGGGTGTTGATGATTCATGATGATTTAATATGATCAATGGCCCATTGAAGCCGCTACCTCTGGCGTCCTAATCACTCGGCCAAGCAGCCTCCGACAAAAAAAAACAACTTAGAAACACGGATAAGCGATGAGAGCGTATTGAATAACCCAGAGTCCTTTTGATACGTTTTTGCTTGACCTCATGAGACATTTTGGTTTTGTTGGCGTAATTTAACACATGTGTACATTCCTCTCCAGATGCTACACCAGTAGTACCAACTTCCTGGACTTCTGAATCAAATTACTCACTTGGTATTAAAAACCCTTTATTGTTTAATTACTCTACAGTGAAACGGAAACAAAATAATTTTTAACTTAGTATAAGTAAGAAACCACCAGTCCTATAGGAGGGGACATCTCCTTAATAAATAGGATAGTTAAAACAAGTAATAAATGTGACAACTCCTAACGGAGAAACTCCTTAAATATTCACTTCCTAGCATAATTATGTAACCTGCATACCAACGAATCTTCATATCTGCACAAAACTATCTTACGATAACAACGTGACAAATTATATTTTTATTAACTTAGTGGTCAGAGCGAGACTTGAACCAGCGTCTTAAGGAGTGCCCTAATCACTCGGTCACGCTGCCTCAGACAAAAAACAACAGCAAAAATAAGAACAAAAAACACAGTAAAGCAACGACTAGAGAGAAAACAGACGTTAATCAATTTTTCTACGACCCCTTTAGAAACACTGATAAGTGCTAAGGACTACGGGCGTACTGGATAACCCAGAGTCCTTGTGACACGTTTTTGCTTCACCTCATGAGTCATGGGTTCTTTTTTGGCGTAAATTAACACCTGTGTTCATTGCTCTCCAGATGCAGTGTCAGCATTACAATCGTCCCGGACTCCTGATCATGTATTTAGTAAGCCACCTGGTAATGAAAAACCGCTATTATCAACTTAATATTATGGTTTGCTTTGATTTACCTGCTGTAAAGCGATGTGAGCGAGATCGTGCTTGGCTTTCACAACCCTTGCTGTTGTCGTTAATGCAGAATTATCTGGGTGATTAATTGTCGCTTCTTAATTTAAAACCTAGTGCGTCAATTTCGTAGCGGTCTCGGCCCCTTCGTCAAATTCTTAATGAGGAGAAATTCGCCGAAACTTAGGCTTGTAGAATAATTAAAACAAACGAGAACCTCAGAACACGCTAATTTATATCTGCTGCGATCGATTTGTTTCCATCCAAACATGAATTTAATCTAAAACTTCAGCTTTTTCACACATCGCAACGGACGCGTCCCCATCCGGAGTCTTTCACATTCCATTCTAGAGATATGTGAGTACCAGTTCAGAATTTATAAGTCAGCTTTCTACCCTTACAATTTCCACATCTTTCGTTTATTTGGATTTGGCAAAGAGGAGGTTGATGTGTATCAATTCATGTCCAGACAGTTAAGATCACCATGTGCTTTTGTCACGATCCCGTCACGATCACCAGCTATGCGTCCTATGTAATAATGTGTCCTTGTTGTTTTCTGCAGACAATTTGGAAATCTGCGTCACGAACAACACGAGGATGTCATTACAGTCTTTTCGCGTGGATTCCAATGAAATTTTGCTCTGATTTACCTGTAAAACGATGTGCAGGAGATCATGATTGACTTTCACAAATCTTGCTTTTGCTTTTAATGCAGTACGAGAAAGTTTGTACAAATCTGGACGCCCGGGTCAATTTGGACGATTAATTGTGACAACTTATTTTAAACAACTACAGAATGCAGGGCCACTTTTAAACATTCACCAACGAGCCGGCTCGTTTGGCTCGGCAGTGAAAAAATTTGTATGGCGTTAACTGTTGAGTTCATATATTTAGCAGCTCGTTTGGCTCGGCAGTGGATGAAAGAACGAGGAATAATTGTATGCGCATTAAGTGTTTGGTTCATATATTTAGCGGCTCGCTTGGCTCGGCAGTGGATAAAAGAACGAGGAATAATTGCATGCGCGTTAAGTGTAAAATTCGTATATTTAGCGGCTCGTTGGGCTCGAAGGAAATCGTCGTTACTACTAGTAAAACTTGCAGAATAATTAAAACAAACGGATGCTACGATAAATTCCCGCTTTTCATTCAAACAGTTTTAGCAGTTTCACATATCCGGCGATCGACTAGCCTGCGAACGCAGACCTATTTCCGGCTGCTACTGGTGCCGCCAGCCTAGACAAGCGACAGCCAAAAATAGTTCGCAGGCTAGCGATCAACGCATTTTCGATACTGTTAACACTATAGACTTGATGCGTACTAGTACCGAATTTGCTAGAAAGATTTCTGCTCCTAGAATTTCGACATCTTTCGAATTTCATCTCGATTTTCTGGTAAACTTGGGGGAGGTAGGTGTGTATCATGTGTGTATGTGTATGTGCTTTATTGTCTCGATCCCTTGTCTTGTCACGCCTCGCCATCGATTCGTCATGATGCATTAAGTTGACAAAAAACAACAGTTTTTAAGTTACACACCACAATTTGACCTACTTTAAGAAAGAAAGGTTATAATGTAAGACTTGGAACGCGCAGATAGATTGTCAATGACTACGTAAAATATGTCCTTATCAACAGTGTGCCGCAGCATTACTATCTTTTAGATATCCTAGTTTATTTAACAAAAGTACTTTCCTTTTCAGGTCTCCCTCTACCAACGGAGCGGCCTGTAGTACATTATGGTATTGAAATAATCATCTTTGTCAACTTTGTTTTTGTCTGTTTTGTTTTTTAAGGAAGGAGTTTTGAAGTGAGGGGCTAATTAGCTGATATTCGAACAATCATAAAGCACAAATCCGTACTATCGATTTGCAATGCGCCGGTGAATCCAATCTAATCAAGCAGAAATCTGTATTTCTCGACCTGGCTCTTGACCGAATCGTCGTCACAGTTTGTTTGAGATAGCAAATTTTCCAGACAGATGCAGTTTTCGATTCAGTGGTCGTTTTGAAAAGGGTGTTGATGATTCATGATGATTTAATATGATAAATGGCCCATTGAAGCCGCTACCTCTGGCGTCCTAATCACTCGGCCAAGCAGCCTCCGACAAAAAAAACAACTTAGAAACACGGATAAGTGATGAGAGCGTATTGAATAACCCAGAGTCCTTTTGATACGTTTTTGCTTGACCTTATGAGACATTTTGGTTTTGTTGGCGTAATTTAACACATGTGTACATTCCTCTCCAGATGCTACACCAGTAGTACCAACTTCCTGGACTTCTGAATCAAATTACTCACTTGGTATTAAAAACCCTTTATTGTTTAATTACTCTACAGTGAAACGGAAACAAAATAATTTTTAACTTAGTATAAGTAAGAAACCACCAGTCCTATAGGAGGGGACATCTCCTTAATAAATAGGATAGTTAAAACAAGTAATAAATGTGACAACTCCTAACGGAGAAACTCCTTAAATATTCACTTCCTAGCATAATTATGTAACCTGCATACCAACGAATCTTCATATCTGCACAAAACTATCTTACAATAACAACGTGACAAATTATATTTTTATTAACTTAGTGGTCAGAGCGAGACTTGAACCAGCGTCTTAAGGAGTGCCCTAATCACTCGGTCACGCTGCCTCAGACAAAAAACAACAGCAAAAATAAGAACAAAAAACACAGTAAAGCAACGACTAGAGAGAAAACAGACGTTAATCAATTTTTCTACGACCCATTTAGAAACACGGATAAGTGCTAAGGACTAAGGGCGTACTGGATAACCCAGAGTCCTTGTGACACGTTTTTGCTTCACCTCATGAGTCATGGGTTCTTTTTTGGCGTAAATTAACACCTGTGTTCATTGCTCTCCAGATGCAGTGTCAGCATTACAATCGTCCCGGACTCCTGATCATGTATTTAGTAAGCCACCTGGTAATGAAAAACCGCTATTATCAACTTAATATTTAGAGCGGGACTTGAGCCCGCGCCTTCCAGAGTTCTAGTTTAGCGCCCTAACAATTCCGCCACGCTGCGTCAGACTAGTAAAAAGAACAGCAACAACAACTACAGCAACAATAGACTTTAATCGTGTTTTGTAA
This sequence comes from Micromussa lordhowensis, assembly GCA_964020085.1. Taxonomy (NCBI): domain Eukaryota; kingdom Metazoa; phylum Cnidaria; class Anthozoa; order Scleractinia; family Lobophylliidae; genus Micromussa; species Micromussa lordhowensis. Next base: position 23,299,068 of record OZ026606.1, read on the forward strand.
GACCCATCATTTAGATACACTGATAAGTAGTTAGAGCGGGACTTGAGCTCGCGCCCTCCCGCGACCTGCGGATTTCAAGTCCGGCGCACTAACTTCTCGGCCACACAGCCTCAGACCAAGGGAAAAAAAAAACTAAACAACAATAAGAACTACAGCAAAACCAGACAGTCATCCCTTCTAAGACCCATTTACAAACACTGATTAGTACTACTGAGGGGCGTACTGGATAACCCAAAGTCCTTGTGATACTTTTTTGGTTCACCTCATGAGACATTTTATGTTTCGTTGGCGTTATTTATTTAACAGAAGTACTTTCCTTTTCAGGTCTCCCTCTACCAACGGAGCGGCCTGTAGTACATTATGGTATTGAAATAATCATCTTTGTCAACTTTGTTTTTGTCTGTTTTGTTTTTTGAGGAAGGAGTTTTAAAGTGAGGGACTAATTAGCTCATATTCGAACAATCATAAAGCACAAATCCGTACTATCGATTTGCAATGCGCCGGTGAATCCAATCTAATCAAGCAGAAATCTGTTTTTCTCGACATGGCTCTTGACCGAATCGTCGTCACAGTTTGTTTGAGATAGCAAATTTTCCAGACAGATGTAGTTTTTGATTCAGTGGTCGTTTTGAAAAGGATGTTGATGATTCATGATGATTTAATATGATAAATGGCCCATTGAAGCCGCTACCTCTGGCGTCCTAATCACTCGGCCACGCAGCCTCCGACAAAAAAAAACAACTTAGAAACACGGATAAGTGATGATAGCGTATTGAATAACCCAGAGTCCTTTTGATACGTTTTTGCTTGACCTCATGAGGCATTTTGGTTTTGTTGGCGTAATTTAACACATGTGTACATTCCTCTCCAGATGCTACACCAGTAGTACCAACTTCCTGGACTTCTGAATCAAATTACTCACTTGGTATTGAAAACCCTTTATTGTTTAATTACTCTGCAGTGAAACGGAAACAAAATAATTTTTAACTTAGTATAAGTAAGAAACCACCAGTCCTATAGGAGTGGGCATCTCCTTAATAAATAGGATAGTTACAACAAGCAATAAATGTGGCAACTCCTAACGGGGAAACTCCTTAAATATTCACTTCTTAGCATAATTATGTAACCTGCATACCAACGAATCTTCATATCTGCACAAAACTATCTTACGATAACAACGTGACAAATTATATTTTTATTAACTTAGTGGTCAGAGCGAGACTTGAACCAGCGTCTTAAGGAGTACCCTAATCACTCGGTCACGCTGCCTCAGACAAAAAACAACAGCAAAAATAAGAACAAAAAACACAGTAAAGCAACGACTAGAGAGAAAACAGACGTTAATCAACTTTTCTAAGACCCATTTAGAAACACTGATAAGTGCTAAGGACTAAGGGCGTACTGGATAACCCAGAGTCCTTGTGACACGTTTTTGCTTCACCTCATGAGTCATGGGTTCTTTTTTGGCGTAATTTAACACGTGTGTACATTGCTCTCCAGATGCAGTGTCAGCATTAAAATCGTCCCGGACTCCTGATCATGTATTTAGTAAGTTACCTGGTAATGAAAAACCGCTATTATCAACTTAATATTTAGAGCGGGACTTGAGCCCGCGCCTTCCAGAGTTCTAGTTTAGCGCCCTTACAATTCCGCCACGCTGCATCAGACTAAAAAAAAACAACAGCAACAACAACTACAGCAACAATAGACTTTAATCGTGTTTTGTAAGACCCATTTAGATACACTGATAAGTAGTTAGAGCGGGACTTGAGCTCGCGCCCTCCCGCGACCTGCGGATTTCAAGTCCGGCGCACTAACTTCTCGGCCACACAGCCTGAGACTAAGGAAAAAAAACTAAACAACAATAAGAACTACAGCAAAACCAGACAGTCATCCCTTCTAAGGCCCATTTACAAAAAAAGCCCATTTACAAACACTGGTTAGTACTACTGAGGGGCGTACTGGATAACCCAAAGTCCTTGTGATACTTTTTTGGTTCACCTCATGAGTCATTTTATGTTTCGTTGGCGTGATATATTTAACAGAAGTACATTCCTTTTCAGGTCTCCCTCTACCAACGGTGCGGTCTGTAGTACGTCATGGTATTGAAATAATCATCTTTATCAACTTTGTTTTTGTCTGTTTTGTTTTTAAAGGAAGGAGTTTTGAAGTGAGGGGTTAATTAGCTGATATTCGAACAATCATGAAGCACAAATCCCTACTATCGATCGATTTGCAATGCGCCGGTGAATCCAATCTAATCAAGCAGAAATCTGTCTTTCTCGACCTGGCTCTTGACCGACTCGTCGTCACAGTTTGTTTGAGATAGCAAATTTTCCAGACAGAAGTAGTTTTCGATTCAGTGGTCGTTTTGAAAAGGGTGTTGATGATTCATGATGATTTAATATGAACAATGGCCCATTGAAGCCGCGACCTCTGGCGCCCTAACCACTCGGCCAAGCAGCCTCCGACAAAAAAAGAAACTTAGAAACATGGATAAGTGCTGAGAGCGTATTGAATAGCCCAGAGTCCTTTTGATACGTTTTTGCTTGACCTCGTAAGACATTTTTGTTTTGTTGGCGTAATTTAGCAGATTTGCACATTCCTCTCCAGATGCTGCACCAGCAGTACGAACTTCTTGGACTCTTGAATCAAATAACTCACTTGCTATTGAAAACCCTTTATTGTTTAATTACGGGTTATCGTAATCTTAATCAAAAAGCGTAATCATAAAGTGAAGATTACATGCTGGTGTGTTGGTGAAATGCAGTCAGCGTAATCATATCGAAATAGCGGGTCACTACTTACTAGGTGAGCTGAGAGTTGCCTTGTTTTCATATGCCTTAAGAATATCTTTGACGCCATCACCCACACTGCCTGGGGATACTGCCCAAATGCATGTCAACATTTGTCCAAATAACAAATTGCCCCAGGGCTTTACCACCTACTAGTATACCTTTGAGCTTGATTTCATTTAGACATCACCGCTGGAGTCCTTAAGATATAGGTGCAGTAAAACGTTGAACTTGAATACCATCTTTGACATATCGTGGGCAATTACCAGAGGAGGAAATCGTAGCGTTACGTAGGCATAGGGAAAAAATTGCGCAAAACGTTTGGGAAATTTCTAGCAGGGAAATAGATACCGTATGGAAGTGCCGGGTGACCTGGTATTGGAAGGTTGCCAAGAAACTCTAAAAGACGTTTTAGCGAAAGCCAAATTTGTGGGACGCGGTGGTTTGTGTTGGCTATCATTGGTGACTCTGTCATTGATAACCGACAAACTAAACTGTTTCAAATATTAATTTCTTGAATTAACAGATTCTGCTGATGGAGGAGCAGGTTCAGCAACAGAATGTCCCATCTGCCTCGATACCCTGACCAATGCACGGACTTTGAAGTGTAAACATGTTTTCTGTAAAGACTGCGTGGAGACTGCGCTTAAGCATGACAACAGATGTCCCGTGTGTAAAGAAGTGCAGGGCGCTATGAGAGGAAATCAGCCTGCAGGACAAATGCAGTTTCACAGAAGACGTGAACGCCTTCCTGGCTATAATGGTAACATTACTTAAGAAATAGAAAACATGTGCCGTGTTTCTATCGAGTTTTAGTATAAATCTACTAGCGTTCTATCACGAATGCTGTTCTCTGATTGGCTACGCTACTCACTATCTATTCTGTGATAGATAGTGAGTAGCGTAGCAGTGTGCACTTGTTAACAAAATGACGGCCGTTTCTTGGCGTTTTCGAAGTGTTGAGAAGAGGATTTAGATTAAGTTTTGAACGACTAGTAGATTTATACTAAAACAATTAGATTATTCGCTCTCGATTTCTATCGCGCCATAGTTGACTCGGGCTGCGCCCTCGTCAACTATCACGCGATAGAAATCTCGAGCTTATAATCTAATTGTTAAATAGAAACACGAGTGAAATTTTGGGAGAACGAGAAATGCTGTGGGAACAAGAGTCGCAGGCGAGTGTTTCCACAGCTTTTTCGAGTTCTCCCAAACTTTCACGAGTGTTTCTATAACTCGATAGGAACACGGAGAACATGTTTTCTACTTCTTTTAGAAAATGCCACGACGAAGAAAAAGAAAAACAACTTGTTTAAATGTAAATTCTCTTTGCTCGCGCTAGTTCTGTGTTTCTATCGAGTTACAGAAACACGGTTTTAAACCAATCAGCGTGCGCATTTGGTTTGGGTTATTTTCTAAATTACAATAAAAGGTTTAATGAACAATCACGAATATCGTCCACAAATATGACCTTAAAACAAGCCAAAAAGCCCAGGGTTTATGAGATGTTTGCAGTATTGTTTGGAGCATTTGATCCGAGTAATGAGAACGCAAGTACATGACGTTTCTTTGTCATCTTGTAGATTTTTTAAGTCGTGCGGTTCTCCGCTTAAGGACGTTCGCGCGAAACTTTTCCAGTCGAGATAATTTTTTTAAATTTTTACTGCAGGCAGATAATGAGTTACTTGTACCAGAAATGCAACCGTCTTCGTTTCAGAGATTAAGCGTGTGGTAAACTATACTGATTTCGAAAAATTGTCGCATATCATCGAGCACGGTCTACAGGGGTTTATAGTTAAAAATATCGAAGGTGAGTCAACGGAGGCGAACGATCTTAGTCATATTTTGTAGAAGTGAGTCTGCTGCGTAAATAATTCCAAACCTTACTAACGTTTTCACAAAATTTACCCCTTTAAGAGGCATTTGAGACCGCCGCACAGATGCACGAAGAACTACTAAGAACGGAATTCGATGGTGCATTTTGCCAAAAATTTAAACTTCTAGTCGATATATTGTTTTCATTTTTTCCCTAAACGTAGAAAATCAGTAGAGAAAATGATCCATCGATAGAAACATTGGGGTCATCGAACGTCCAAGATCGTTAAATCCAGTCAAAGCTCTAGCAATGGCCATCTGCCTTATCATTTGTTTATTTTATGACTTAACGCGCGCGCTCATGGATGACGTGGCATGTGAATTTGCGTGCGCAGTAAGGACGTGCAGAAACAATTAGCGCGAACGTCCTTAATGACGACAAGATGACGCCGAAACGTCATGTACTAGCGTTTATATTTCCTTTAAAATGTTTCTCCCTATCTTCTTTAATTTGAAAGTGCCTGAGTATTTAAGCGCCTTGTCGGTGGGTCTACAACTGCTGGATAGTGGGTCAGTGTAAAATTGAAGTATGCGCAGAGGGTGCTGTTGCTACCATCCACCTGTGCACAAATCAGCTTCATGTTGCTTAAGTTTATTAGATCGACATGTAAACAAGAAGGCTCGATTCCTTTCCCGAACAGCGGCTGGTGATCGAGCCTACTAAACTAGCAGCTTAAAATTCCTCTCCTGGATTGACGAATCATGTATGTATGCTGTGAAAATTGTGATTGATTTACTGGGCGAGTGTATATTACACACAGCACGACCAGCACTAGAGTGTGTTCTGACTTGCCAAATGCACGCGTAACTTTCTTCTACATGATCTTTTCTGTGCGTAACACTTTCCAGTGCCAACGTAATAATAGCAAGAGTAACACAAGCAACAACTACTTTTTTTACAATTCTGTGCGTCATTGATCTGCAGACTGTGGTTCAATTGTCATCGACTACTATTTTCCACCGGGAACTCAAGGCAAGGAACATCCTAATCCTGGCCGAAGGTACGACGGCACCCAACGCACTGGTTATCTTCCTGATAATCGAGAAGGTAATGAGGTACTGCAGCTATTGAGAATAGCTTTTGATGCTCGATTGGTTTTTACCATTGGAACCTCAGTCACAACAGGACTGCAAAACCAGATCACGTGGAATGATATCCACCACAAGACCAGCGTGTATGGAGGTCCTCAGGGGTAGGTATTTGACCTGGAAATTAATTACTTTCCGTTATCGTTAACTTTTTTACCCAATACAGCCACTGCCGTTATGGCTGACCTTTCTTCAGTATGGGAATTCTATTTACTGTACATTCTGTGAGAGAGCTATGTTTTTTTCAGCGTCGTGTTAAATTGAAACTTTTTCATGCCAACAACTGATACGTCATTACACATAAACTGCTTTCATGTGGCTTTAGGATGAAATTTCACTGTAATTGTAGGATAATTTGGTTTTATCAACTGAGTTGATAATGTGAATTGGCCACCGTAAAGAGATTCGAAAGCTGACGTTTCGAGCGTTAGCCCTTCGTCGGAGCGAATCGTAGGAATTGTGAGTTGTGTGTGGTTTATATACAGAAAGAGGAGCTACGCTCTTAGTTGGTGCATGGTAACGAATAAATTATCAGAATGGAAAGCGTTCGTTGATACCGTGAGGATTAAGAGTGCCGATTTAAAAAAAAACGTTTTTGTTCTATCTTTCTCTGAGAAAATATCGGAACCAAAGCGATCCATCAAGATCCATGATCATTTCACTTGTACCTCAGCCAATGTCATCTACTGAAAAACTTGCACTCTGCAAAAAGTTATACATCGGCGAAACAGGGCGGAGACGACTAGGCGATCGATTCCGAGAACACCTCCGTCACGTAAAGAAAGACGACAAAAACGCATCTAAACTGGTTGCGGGACACTTTAATCTACCTAATCATTCTAACCAATATATGGCAGTCTGCGGCCTTTCCCTAAATCGGGGAAGCACAGAAAGCCGCAAAACTCTAGAGTAAAAATTTGTTTTTCAAATCTGGACTCTTAATCCTCACGGTATCAACGAACGCTTTTCATTCAACTAATTTATTTTGTTGTTTTTCACTTTGCCATGCACCAACCAATAGCGTAGCTACATCTTTCTGTATATAAACCACACACAACTCACAATTCCTCGATTCGCTCTAACGAAAGGCTAACGCTCGAAACGTCAGCTTTCGAATCTCTTTACGGTGTCCAATTCACATTATCAAATCAGTTGATAAAAGCAAAGTATCTTGTAATACTCCCCACCGACGAAGCACCACAGTTTCTTTAGAAACTTACCCCCTTTACAACTGTAAATGTAACCTACTGAATTTCTTTACAGATTTGGATATCCAGATCCTGACTATCTCAGGAGGGTTAAAGAAAACCTGGCTGCTAAAGGAATCCGCTGATTGAAAGCAATCCTACTTTTATTTAAGGTTGAATACGTGGGAGTTATCAGTATCTCTGTTTACAGTAGAATTGAAAGATCAGGTAAAAGGCAACTTAGTTTAAATCACAGGATTATCACCTCGAATCGGGGTGATAAGCTTCTAATAAGTAAACAGCGGAATCAATTTTTTCGGGGAATCAATTTTCTTTCCCACTCGCGAGACGTGCAAGACTGGACCCCCAAAAAATCCGTACTGATGACGTAGATCTACAGAGATCCTTGTAATGAATCTGATTGGTTGATGCTGTCGCACCAAAGGCGAGACCCAAGCTGCTAATAATCGTTGCGATCACGGGGTTCGTCATCTTAATAGAACAGTTCAGGTTAAAACTGAGACTATTTCTAGTGAGGGAAAAATACAGTTGGCGCGTCTGGTAATAATATTCATTTGCATGCTTGAGTAAAAACTTTTTCTATTTAAAACTTTTTTAAAAGAATGAACAAGTAGCTACCAGCCAAATTAAGGCATTTCGTGTAAATCTGAATGCAAATTACATGCGTTGCGCAAAATAGTGAAAAAAGGCAGTCTTTTGGTGCATGATTTTTCATAAAAAAATTGCGTTAACAGGTTCCACGTTAGGTCTTGACGGTGTAAATGCATTTAAGCGCATAACGAGATTAGTGTATTGCAGACCGTGCTGGATTTGTGTTTAATTTTGCAGTAGTACCGGTGAAAGTCGTTTGTCGATAGTTTTGCTGATTGATGTTTTTTTTTTTTTTTTTCTTGCAAAATGGTTTATTAGAGTTACACTACTTACAACACAAATACACTGATAGATCTACTTACATAGTTTACAACAGTTACAAAATTTACAACTACTAATTAAAGTCCAATACATTACCAACAAAAATATATAACAACTCAATTACTTACGCACTACTTACAATACAATGTGATTACCTTTTTTTAACGAAATTACAGGTTTTTTATTTTATCCTTATCCTTAAATTTACATTTTACATTTTTTTCATTTCGGTAAAAAAAAAGGTAATAAAGAAACGAAGAGAAGACACTACGGATTAGTACAAGAATGTACACACTAAATGTAAGTTAACAAAAACAAAAATTAAAAAAAAAGAGAAATAAATAGAAAAAAAAAAAGAATTAAAGAAAGTAGAAGAAAAGCAGAGAAAAAAAATTACAAGATCTTTCCATATGTTTTATTAAATATTGTAATTTTGTTGTTGGCTATAGCAATTTCTCGCTGTATATTAATTTTTTCCTTTAAGAGTGCTAGAAAGCTGTCAAAACAAAGCTCTTTTTCGTGCAAGCAGCTATTATATATAGAGTACTTTGCGATAAGAAGGGCATAATTCAGAGAATATATGTATTCCATATTCTCAAAAATTCCGTATAAGATCATACTATTTGATAAAGTGACAGTTTCCTTAGTTTTACTAACCCACCAGTTTTGAAATGAGCTCCAAAAGGATGAAGTTAGAGAGCAATGTAAAAACATGTGATCTATAGTGTGCCTGTCAGTCAAACATTGAGGGCATATATCATAGTCACGTATTTTGGCTCTAAAGAGACTAACATTAGTTGCAAGAATATTGTGAATTATCTTGTATTGAAACATTGTTATTTTTATGTCATTCTTTATTTTGAACGGCAGTTCATAAACTCTGTGAATGTTTTCCTGAGTAAAACCGTATCTTAAGATTTTGCTTTCCGCGGTAGGGGCTGAAAAGACGTTTTTTAACAAAGCAGAGTATACAGTTTTAGTGGAGATTGTGCTTGCGCTATTTTTGTTTTTGTCGTTTGAAGTTTGCGAATAAATTTTTTGCTTTACTATTTCTGACTTCCATTGGGTAGGGATAGAGCTGATTAATCCAAAATAGAGAGTAAAAGGGGTTTTCAGTTGATATTGTTCGGAAAATTGATTAAACGATAAAAAGTGACCGTTATTGTCAAGGAGGTCTTAGACACGTGTAATATTGTTTTCAAACCAACACTTATAAAAGAGTGGTTTACCATCAATCATGATGTTGCGATTATTCCAAATTATTTCTTTGTGGGGGAGAGTATCATTTCGAAAGGCGTGTTTTGAACTTTGCCACTGTTGCAACACTTCGCGATATAAAACTGGGAGGTTGTTAATTTGCAGAGAGTTAACATCGTAGTTGCAGTATGTCATAAATGACAGTCCTCCGAGATTCTGCATAGCAGCCTCAGGGATAATTTTCCAGGATGCATCGGTTCTGGATTGCAAACGTGGTATCTACGCAACTTTTAAAGCTTTGATCATAGTGTTAAAGTCAGTCATTTTGAGACCGCCGTGCTTTCTCTCACCAATGATGGTTGACTTTTTTATCTTTGCAGGTTTTCCATCCCAAATAAAACTAAAAATTAATTTCTCAATTTCTTTAATTAAATTTTCTGGTATAACAAGGACAGACGAATTGTAAATAAGCTTAGAATGTCCGAACGTTTTAACAATGTTTATTTTCCCATAAAGTGTGAGATTTCGTCTTTTCCAACAATTTAGTGTCTTTTCTAAATTTTTGATTTTTTCTACAAAATTCAACACGTTTGCTTTGTTCAAGTCGTAGGAAAAGAAGATGCCAAGAGTTTTTATTGGGTCCCGTGGCCAGCGGAACCCAAACGGCGTTTCGGTGTTATTTTTCCAGCAACCGAGCCACATTCCTTCGGTCTTTTTAGTGTTAATTTCCAGACCGGAGAGATTTTTGAACTTATCGAGCAGAGATAGTAGATGGGCAATAGAATCAAGGTCACGAACAGAAACAGTGGTGTCATCTGCATATAAGGAGACTTTAATTTCTTTTTCACCTACTTTGATGCCTTTAATGCCGGCATCGTTCTTAATAGTTCTCGCTAGTATTTCTATACCGATCACGAATAACAGACCGGACAAGGGACAACCTTGTCTAACACCTCGTTCTAAAGAGAAAAACTCAGACGCATAACCATTGTTTAGAACGCAACTGTTTACATTATTGTATACAAGTTTGAACCAATTTTGAATGTCCGGGCCGAAGTTAAACTTTTTATGAAATCCCATTCAATAGTATCAAAAGCTTTCTTAAAATCTAAGAAAAGAGCAATTCCAGGTATGCTGGTTTCTTCAGTGTATGACATGTGTATGACATGTATCTAACGAATTTAGTATGATGGCGTTCAAGATATAGACATAACGTATCGTCCTTGCATAGTCTAATACTGCTGTGTGTATAATTGTACTGTCATCTGGTTTGACATGAAAAGGCAACGAAGCATATTTGTAGAAGCTAGTGAAATTCTAGCTGAGTATACCTAGCTGAGTATTGATTTATCTTTTGCTGTTAATGTTACTTCAAAATACGTGTGATTAAATTGAAGTTAAATTTAGCAGTTCCGAATCTATGTGAACTCTCAAAAAGCAAATAGTTATTTTTCAAAGTCTTGTCCAGCTTAAGATCTAGAAATGATGAGATCCCAGCACGGAGTGTTAGAAAATTGCGTAAAATACAATACAGTAGCTAAAATCACTGCTCCCCGGGAAACTCCTACGTAAAATTATCTGCTTGAAAGGGGTGTCTGGAAGACCCGAATAGCGAATAGCGGATAGTCGCAAATAGCGAATAGTACGAATACTGCGAATAGCGTGAACAGTCGCGAGCACTGGCGAACAGTGGCGAATAGTGGCGTATAGTTGAAATAGGGGTGGGAATTGTGAGGTCCCCGTCAACCTCGCAGCAACGTAGGATGGGATTTTCCCGCTAAAAAGAATAGACACTTATCAGGACAAATTAACAGGTGTTTCTAAAAGTTATTTCTTCTGTTTTCACCGCTGTAAAAGCGTAAAGACGTCTTTATTAGGTTATCCTGGTATTTCCTGTTTTTTTTTTTAATGTCGGCGAGGGACAGCCCT
>OZ026606.1:23312572-23345072 GCA_964020085.1 Micromussa lordhowensis
CTCCGCTACAATAGTGTCGAGTAAGACTGTCGGATAGAAACATGAAAAGTTTGAGGCAGCCATTTTGAGTTCAATTTCCGCGCTCGGTGAAAGTTGGCCGAGCAGAAATGGTCGAATGGAACGGAATTTTCCGGTTTTCCGATTTTCCGGAATTTTAGGCCAAATTCGCGAGATACGCCCAAAATTTCGGAATGAGATTCCTGAAAAGGACTGTTCCATTCGCTCCCCCCACCCGGAATTTCCGGAATATTTGGTCGAATGGAAAGCATCATGCCATCATGCTAAAGATTTCGGATATTTTGGTAGGAATTCAAATGGAAAGGTCCGTTTCGGTTTCTTCCGGCCGGAATATATCGGATCACCTCTGGAGGTGGTCCACTTTGAACGTCGGAATATTCCGACCGAAATTCGCCGTTCCATTTTAGTTTCACAAATTTCGGATATTTTGGTAAGAATTCAAATGGAAAGGTCCGTTTCAGTTTCTTCCGACCGGAATATTTCGGATCACCTCTGGAGGTGGTCCACTTTGAACGTCGGAATATTCCGACCGAAATTCGCCGTTCCATTTTAGTTTCACAAACCGGTTCTTTGCCCTAATTAGTGAATTCGGAAAAGGAATAAAAAATGGTAAGAGCCATTCCTATTGGGTGGCCCGGTTTGATCGAAAAAAATGTCGTTTCATTTTCCTCGGGTATTCCCACTGATCTCTGACCGGTCGGTTTGGCGTAATAGAAAGTACAACAGAGTATCACTGAAAGGCCTTTCCAGGTTACGACGGGTGCTCTCTTTGTTTGTCCCTCTAAACCAGCTGGCCACATTTGCCTCGAACCAAGTCTCCTCTGGCTGTGAGGGAGAGACGAGACTGGGGTCGTGTCAATACTTCCACTTTTCCGAGAATTATCATCACGCATGTGATCAGATTTCTTTCAACTAAGAGCTATGGCTCAAAGTAAAAACTTTTTTGATGATGTCAAGAAGGAAATAGAATGCCCAGTGTGCCAGGAGCAGTTTAGTGAAACCAAAGAGCCGAAAATCTTAAAGTGCTTTCACACGTTTTGCAAATCATGTTTGGAAGGTTGGCTGCGACAGCAAGGCGGAGGAGCATTGAGTTGCCCGAATTGTCGTCAAATCACCGAATGTCCGAATGACGACATTAACAGCCTTCCATCCAACTTGTTTTACAAGCAGATGGTGGACATTGTTAAGGCTTACAGCAGACGAGGACAGGAAGATTCACCACACTGTGGAAACTGCGACGAAAGAAAGTCGTTGAAGTTTTATTGTGCCGAGTGCAATCACTTCTTGTGTGAAGACTGCGCTGGGGCTCACAAAAAAATGAAAGCTCTCAGTGGTCATCAGGTTAAAGAAATTGGAAAGTTCAAGCCAAGCGACGCCCGAGATTACGCCAGGAGAGCGAACACTTGTAAGCAACACAACGATGAAGTCAGGTTTTTCTGCGAGCAATGCAAAACTTGTATTTGTCGTGATTGCGCAATATTGGATCATGAAGATCACAAGAAGATGTCCTTGGAGAAAGGACTCGAGAAGAAGAAATCAGAAATAGAAGTTAAAATAGAAGAAGTTCTAGTTAATGGTTCCCGCCTGAAGAACCACAAGGAATCTCTGGAGAAACGAAGACTAAAAGTAAACACCTGTTTCGAACAAGCCACGAAAGAAGTCCAGGAGGCTGCAAAATGTTGCCTAAATTTGATTCGAAAACACGAAGAAAGCGCGACGGAAAGATTAGTGAAGCAGAAAGAAAGTTTTGAAGCCGAATTTGTAAACCAAATGACCAGCTTAGATGGAAAACTGGCTGAAATTGGCAGCAGTTTAGAGTTTGGCGATGAAGTGCTTTTCCGAAATAATTTACCGGAGATTTTAAACGTAGAAGAAATGTTAGAGCAAAGGCTGCGAGAACTTTCGATTCCCTTCGAGCCGATGCTCAATTTCCCCGAGGTCAGGTACACTCGAAATGATGTGTCATCCTTGGTAAACACCCCCGGAAAGCTACACACGACCAACACCGAACCATCCTTATCAGTAGCTGAGGGCCAGGGACTGACAGAGGCTATACAAGATGAATGCGGCACATTTACAGTAATTACAAAAGATGCAAAGAACCAGACAACTTACAGTGACATCGACGAAATAGATGTTGCCATCTTCTCCGAAGACAAGGGGAACCTGAAAACCAACCTAACAGACTGTAAGAATGGCCAGTATGTAGTGCGGTACAAATCCTATGTTGGAGGTGATTTCAACGTGTCCATTTCAGTACGAGGCGAAGCTATCAAGGGAAGTCCGTTCAATTTGACTGTGGCAGAGAAAACAACAAAAGGATCAGCAGGTACTCGAATATTTTGCTTAGCCACATACGCCGCATTCTTTATGGCGCAGCTAGTGTAGGGCTAGGGTCATACATCTACAGCACTGAGAAAAGTCACGATATTCTTAAACACAGCATAGAACACAATGACGCCTTAAGGGTATTTTAAACTTTCGCGAATTATTTGAAATATTGATTAGATAGCACTTGTTACTAGTAAGCGAAGAGCCGTGTGGTGATAGCATTTGACAGCCCTGCAGGGTTTTACACATCAGTGTTATGCTAATGCTCGCGATGCTCAAAAAACCGTGTCACTGTTATTCTTCTAATGAAGCATATTGTGTTAATCCATAACTCTTATAGTTTTAAAGCTTGAGGAATGCCTCGATGTAAACCTCCATTGCTCCAACTTCGTTTTTGCAAAATGTGTTTTCTAGTAGAAAACGGGTCCACAGGTTATAAAAGATTAAAAATTTGTCTGAACAATTATTAACCCATAACACTTGTCGTTTTGAAGCTTGAGGATCGCCTCGATGTAATCCTCCATCGCTCTAACTTCGTTATTGCAAAATGAGTTTTCTAGTAATAAAAAACGGGTCCACAGGTTATAAAAGATTTCTCTGAACATTGAGGACATTAACTTTTTTAGCCTTAAATTGCTGGAGCTTTTTTTTCAGTTTAATTAATAATAATTGATAGACCCCCTATACCCATGTACGATATACCATTTATAAGCTATTGACCTGTGTATTCATTTGACAATCGCATCAACAACCGAGGAAGCCATAGCTTTGACAAAAGGTGGTTTGAAAAAAGAGAACGTAAAAAGCTCAAAATGTTTATACATATTAGCTATACCCCTAAACTATATCTTATTTGACAGCTTTCAACGAGTATGTTAATAACAAATGCACCAGAAGCTGCATAATAATTGCATAATAATTCCAAAAATTCCAGGGATGGGTATCATGTATTGCTTGTTTTCAGTGTCACGCCATTCAAAATAGAGATCAAAACCGTTCAATAGATTAAGTCCAGAATCTGAGAAATGATTAGGAAAAAAAGGTAAGTATGCAAAGACTCTCGCCAAGATTCAGGTCACAATAATTTTTCTTATGCAAGATATCCGGAGAACATTTTTACCCAAATTTATAGAGACTTGTATGGAGACGCCATATTGGTGCCCATCCGGATGGGCAACAACATGGGCGCCGGAAACCAACAGAAACATCTGTCACTGAGTTTTGCTACAAAAGCGATTCCTCGAGGAACTCAAAAACATTAAAAGAATACTTTTTCTAATACAAGAACTGTTCAGATAGCTAAATTCCCTAACATAAGTCCTGAAATAAGTCACTTTTTAACCAACACGGCTGCCATGTAAATGTAGCGTCACGCAAAAGCTTAAGAAATGCAAGCGTGATCTGTCACAAAACCAAGAACCCATTCTGAGCAAAATGTTTATGGATATTAGTTTTAGCTGCTCTTATACATCATGAGTAAAATATCAGGAGGATCAATAGTTTTGTAGTTTGAATTTTAGTGACGTCATGTAAAAAGTCAGAATTTTATGTTTTCAATGAGTAGATCTTTGCAACGGTCATTTTGCTGCAAAACTTTCATCAAAATCGGTTGGTGTGATGTCTCGTGTTTAAGAATATTTTAAGATAAAACTGAGGCTGAGATTTTGAAAAGGATAGATATAATTTTGCGTGTTAAAACATCTGTAAATACAATACAGTTTTATGATTACAGTTTTTAGTGATTACACTAAATTGTCCTTGACATAGTTCAAACAAAATCGGGTACTTTCGTTTCCATCACGCTATTTCTGTGCGAAATGCTTTTTTCAAAGCCGAAACGGCCAAGTGTTGTTTGGCGTGACATCTTGGCCTCACTGACTGCAACGAAAAGCGGTGGATCGTGGAGCACACATGCACAATGTAACGCGATACAGATCCAGATACCAACAACAACAACAACGGTTTATTGGTATTCCCACATAGAGATGGTATTACCTACAATAGCAACTAATATAATACTAATCATTTTAAACTAAATAAGATTAAAAGTTTCCCTTGTATTCAATGCTTCATAAACAAAGTAACCTAGTTTCTTACAAACGAAAGAATCAGAATTATTAAACAGGAATATATTTTTTTCAGTATCGTTCAGAAGATTAAAAGATGGATATTTAAGTACTATGTCACTTGTTATTTGTTGCCTAATAGTTCTATAACGATCACAATGAAATAAGAAATGATTTTCGTTCTTAATTTGGTTAGAGCGGCAGTGTTGACAAATCCTAAGACATTCAGGTAACTTAGGTACACAGTGTCGTCCAGATTCGATTCTAAGATTGTGATTACCTGAGCGTAATTTATCTACAGCTCGTCTATGCTTCAGGTTCTTTACTTGTTCTAAATAATGAGATTTGCTTACATCTGTTTTAAATATAGAGTAGAAACATAACTTCTTATTAGAACGGATTAACTCGAGCTGATGTCTTTTTAGATTGTTTGAGATGTGATGCTTTATTTTTTGTAAATTATTTTTAATTGTTGGTATATCATTAGTTTGCATGATTGTTTTGTTGTACGTTTGATGCTGAATGTCTATATAACAAGACGCCAAAAGGCGATTCCGTGGGATGCTTGGGCTAGGGAGCGTAAAGTTAGCGCCACGATTAATCAGTTAGATCGGCCATAAAAAATTACTGAAGAAAGTGTAGAAGAAGCTGTCACTGTGCTTGTAGTAGAAAATAGCGTAGGCCGGTGGAAAATTTCTGGTAGAAGAAATTGAAACGTGAAAAATGAATTTTTTTTTAGGCTAGATTTGTTTATACGTTGAGATCGCGAGAACTGCCAGAAAATCTTAAGACATGAATGGTAACGCAACGTTTTACTTAGTTGAAGACTAAAATATTGTGAAGGGCCGTATTGCTGTGAATTAACGTAACGAATCTGCCAAAACATTAACATGCTAAAATACTGATTGTCTGTTATATAATTAGAAGTTTTTGTATGAGAAAAGAACCGAAGTAGGCTCACTTGTGTAAGAGAAAAACGTAACGCACCGTAACGCAACTGGTATATTCCCATTGACATATCGATAATGTGTCCTTGTTTATTCAAGATAGCGAAAGGATTAAGTTTCCATCCATCAGAAGCATGAGGAATTCTTCTTAACACATCATTCCCTTTGTATTTGTTAACAATGGAACACTGAATATGAAATATAAAAATAAACATCGATGGAATTAACCTTCTCGCAAACACTATTTACATGTACATGTGCGTTGTGGGAAACAGGTAAGCTCAATGTCAGCAAGAATCCTTGGGCAAAAATACACAAAACTTTACACATCACGTAGGTCGACTCATGGATTGAACTGCGAAAATTTCGATAGAGTAAAATTCTCGAGGTTTACATGTAAATATCTTCAACTTTAAACTAAAATATTTGAGCCAAATTTTGAATTGGTTGGTGTCGATGTTTTCCGTGATAGGCTCCTTGATTTGTGAATATACACTGATGCAATGAATGTTGCTTCAAACTTCTTGTTTAGACTAAGCAGTTAGGGAGGTTTGCCGGATGAACACGCAGGTTTGGTGCCTGAACTCGTTGGTTCGTTTGGCAGGCTGAGTGAACAGTGAACTCGATGCCGATGCGTAACACAGAACGGACTGTTCAATTCAAAACACAATGTCGAAATGCCTTCTAAAATTACCTTCTGTTGATGTTTATTATTTCCTCTCCTTGCAAGAATCGCAGAATCGCGAATTGTTTCTTGCCCGAACCGCAGAAATTACAGTCCTTGCCAGAATAGCACAATGTTGACAGTATATTTCACTCTCGTCAAAGTCATTGCACGGCCCAATGATTATACATGTACTTTCAGCGGTCACGTGCACATCTTGCACGTACCCAATAAAAATACTTGTACTTTCACCTGTCACGTGGATTTTCATTGTCAATCAAATTTGCCGTTTTGCGTCGACAAAATCCTCCCGAAACCTTACCGTGGCCTGCCTTACAGGCATCCCACGGAATTATGTATAATTTCATTAACCGTTAACATAAAAGATGTTTTTGCTTTGGTTGCTAATTGACTGGAAATGATTAAGCATTGTTTGGCAATACTGTTTTCTGGAAGAGATTCAAGATGTATCCAAAATGTAATTATTCTTAATAAGATATTCAACTTTAAAGAAAGTCGTCCAGTTTCATTACGAGCTACCACATTAGGTGCTCTTTTATTAAGGCCAAGAAAATATTCGTAGAATTGTATGTGTAGCCTTTCTACTGGGTCTTTTTCCCATTTTTTGATGTTCATGTTATCATAAGCTCCCCAAATTTCAGGCCCGTATAAAAGAATGGGAAGAAATAAAGTATCAAGAAGTTTATTACATGTATTGATAGGTAGTTTATTAAAGTCAAGATAACGTTTAGAAGCAAATATTGATCTTCTGGCTTTTTCAACCAAAACTTTTTTGGAATTAGCAAAACTACCATTTGTGCTGAAATTAATGCCAAGGTAACTGTACTGTGAGGCCTTATCAATTGGAGTTCCATTTAAAAAGAAAGAGAATTTATCACGTGTTGATTTGCGATTTTGTTTTTGAAAAATTAGTGTTTTTGTCTTTTTAAGATTAATTTTTAGTAGCCATTTCTCGCTATAATTGTGGAGGATATTTATTTGTTTCTGAAGACCAGCGGCACTTCTTGATATTAAGATTAGATCATCTGCATAGAATAAACAGTTGACAGGGAGCCCATTTGGTAAAGTAATTGAGTCTGTGTCACGTGAAGATTCTAGTAAGCGGGGAAATTCATCTAGATATAAATTGAACAATAAAGGAGAAAGGATACACCCTTGTCGCACTCCTCTGTCATAATCAAAGAAGGAACTTCTCTTGTTACCGTTTTTTACAGCACATTTAGTCTTTGAATACATATCAGAAATTAAATGATAAAATTGTCCACCTATGTTTTTGTGTAATAATTTGTGTAACAGACCATCATGCCAAATAGAGTCGAAAGCTTTTTGAAAATCTACAAAGCAGCAGAATAATTTTCCCTTGTTTGCATTAGTGACATATTTATCAATAAGTGTTCTTAGCGAGAAGATGATCTGATCTGATGTTCGGAAACCTTTGAGGAAACCGATTTGAGAGGGATGTATTGAACTGTGATCTTGGAGGTAGTTAAGTAATTTATTATTTAAGACAGTGGAAAATAATTTGCCTAAGCAACTAGTGACACAAATGCCTCTATAATTTGAAGGATCAGATTTATTTCCTGACTTGAAGATAGGACTTAAAAGCCCAGTAGACCATGAATCTGGATAGTTTCCTTTGTTAAGTATGAAATTGAATAATTTTGTTAGCGAAGTGGTCAAATATTGGGCTCCACTTTTCAACATTTCATTCCTTATTCGATCAAGACCACTGCTTCCTTATTTTTAAGCCTTTTAATTGATTATTTAACTTCTTCCTCAGAGAAAGGTTTATCTAGAATATTTAGTTGTGATAGTGTTGTTTTTTTTGTGTTCTAACTCTTTCATTATTTCTTCTTGTTTCTTGAGTAGATTTGCACTTGGTTCTGAATGTAATTTTTGAAAATGATTATACAGTTTGCGCATAGGAACAGTCGAATCAATGATGATGTTGATATCCCGCCCCTACATGCTCGAAGTTTAAAAGTTCAAGACTCGTTAGTCTAGGGATTAACACATTTCAAGAAGCTGTTTTCCTAGATCATTAACATGAGTATCAAAACATTTCCTGGGCGTTATCTTTGGTGGAGGAGAAATTCCCCCGGGTGCAAGATTACAATTGTGGTAGTTTATAAATCATGTTGTACACCCGTGCGGGCATTAAAGCACCTGCCAGGACTACAAAATAATCTTTTTTAAAAAGATTAATTTCGTTCACTAGATTTGGAAGAGTATCGGGGTTGAAATAAGATGAATGACTTGGTGGAATATAACATGCACATAATTGGATATCTTTGTCTAACTGAAGAATATTTTTATCTATTTTTACCCATATTAATAAACCATATTAATACCCCAAAAAATTCTAAAACGGAAATGTCATGAGCTTAATGTAGGAATAATACAAGAATATTTTTAGTCTTAAATCGGCAGAAAAATAAGAATATTCAGCCTGGGCAGGAAAAACAATATTCTTATAAAAGAAAAAAAGTGTACGAGCAAACGTATCTCGAAAGCAGAACAGATGTGACAGAAGTGAGATGTCAAGTATCGCGTTACAGTCGCTATATATGCAAATTAGAGTCAAGCTTTTTATGTCCTCAACGAAATTGACAGTTACATTTGGATGCTCGTTTGGCTCGTTTGGCTCGGCAGTGGATGTAAGAACGAAGAAGAACTTGTATGGCGTTTGAGTTTTGGCTTCATGTATTTCGCGGCTCGTTTGGCTCGTTTGGCTCGGCAGTGGATGTAAGAACGAAGAAGAACTTGTACACTCTTTTTTTTTAATAAGAACCAGTAAAATTTAGCTCAGGCTCGATGTTCTTATTTTTTCGGCCATTTCAGCCTCAAAATGTTCTTATTTTGTTCTTAAAATTCTGTGTTCTCTAATGGCCCCAAATGTGGTTATACCGTACTTTACAGTACTTCACTGTAGGGACCCTGACCTACAGGGTGCCTAAACCATAGATAAACATTAAACAGTTGGATTTAATAATTGTAAAAAATGGGCGAAGCTTGCAGAACGTGGATCATATTATACTGTACCAAAGCACTGTTTGCATGCGTTGGCGCTACATGTTTTCTCATCCATCAAGATGTCAAAGCGAAAGCAAGCAACCTTAGGGGAATTTGGCTCTAGTAAAGACCATGAATTTTGAAAAGAATCATTAGCTTTACACTGTCGTCGCGGACTGATGTTTGTTTGTTGAAAAAAATTTCAGCCTCAGATTGTTCTTAAATTGTTCTTATTTTTCTAGCGATTTCAGCCTCAATGTTCTCATTAAGTTTGTTCTTATTAAAAAAAAAGAGTGTATGATGTTTGAGTGTTGGCTCCGTGTATTTCGCGGCTCGTTTGGCTCGTTTGGGTCGGCAGTGGCAAAGAGCAAACGAGCCAAACGAGCCGGCTCATTTGATGCAGGGTTAAAAGTGGCCATGTATTCTGTAGTTTAGCCGAGAAAAAAACTGGCCAAAAAACAGAGGTGCCAAACTCTGCAAATTACACGCGGGTAACAACGGAAGCCACACAGACATATATGACCTCTATACTCTGACGAAATGTCCTCCTGAAAACACAGGATTATTGCTTAGCGAAATATTCAAATGTCCCCCGATCGTACCATACAAAAGGGGCAGATCCTAAAAAATATACTAGTTCGAGCAAAACTTCCTAAGCGGCTATTACACGTGGATGGGAGTCGCGCAGGCCTGTCACCTTATTGTTATCCTTAGCTTGGGTAATTCTGACGATGGAAGGTACTGTATTTAGCTATTTAGTTGCAACTGAACTTCACTGGCCTCGAATTCCAGTATACTTCAGAATTTCCTACGATACCCTCTGAGCAGTTTTTCTCCCAAAATCCATCTTCAGGATCTCTGAAAGCGTTTTCAATTTATTTTAGATCATAATCTCGGTCATTTCGAAGCGAATTTATTTGATCGCTGCTATAGTAATGGAGGCCGGCGACGCTTGAACTCGAGACTCGTGGCAAAGACGCCGATCCCACAAGTCCTCGCGCGCATGTCTCTTTGCTGGCCGCCCATGAGCGTTTGCGGGAAAAACGTCGATACCTTGCGTACAAGCGATCAAATCGAGATTTTTTGCGGCTATACAATCTACCGGAAATACCTACATTCTCTCTTCTCCAGTCTTCCTCTATATTGCGCGGGGAGTCCTAAGATGCCTCCTCGGAAAAAGCACGGTTTTACATTGTTTGTTCTAACTTAGGCTTAAGAAAATGTGGAAGTATTCCAAAGATCGTTTTAGTTCTCAGTTCTCAGTTTCTAGATATTAACAGACATTATGCGACCTTTTAAAGCAGGCGAATTTAGTTGTACATCTATTTACGTTTAGTAATTTATGCAGCACTTGCTAGCTAGTACGAACTTAACAACACAGTGAATATTTATTCATAAACTCTTTAACTTGGTAACTGAGCCAGCACATTACTTGACTTGCACAACTTTTCTAAGTTCAAGCTATTTTGATTAATTTGCATGGGTACAATATTCACGCCTCTAGAAGCACCGGACATAATCATGCAGGCTTAAAATGTCGTCGCACAATCAAGTTTGCTCCATTACCCATTGTACCTTATTCATAAAAACTACAATTTCCTCGATTGTGATTGGTTTAAAAAACTCCTATTTTCCCCTAATTCATTTGCCAAGTTGTTGTCGGGCAGTTTGTTATTGGACAGTTTGTTATTGGACAGTTTGTTATTGGACAGTTTGTTATTGGACAGTTTGTTATTGGACAGTTTGTTATCGGACAGTTCAATAAGCCTATCACATTAAAAGTTGTAGTTTAAATCAACCAATCACATTCAAAGTTGTAGTTTAAATCAACCAATCTCAATTTCAGAGCGACATGAAACAATAAACACTTCGTTTGCCAGTGTTGTAATGCAAATTTTCCCTTTCTTTCATAACTTTGCTATTCTTCTTCTCTCAGAAATTATAATTTTTATGATTAATTGGTATAAGGGCTTCGTGTCGTCCAATTCGGTCTGTAATCATACTCTTGATAAACAAATCGGTCTCCCGCTACGCGGTCGACCGATTTTGTTATCACTTGTATGATCATTGTCCGAATTGGACTCCACTCAGTCCTATTACCATTATTTACAGGGTATATTGAATCTCGAAAGCAAACATAAGCATCTCAAGCTCAATAAAGACATCAGAATATCGATTAACTAAATCACGCGGCTCACACTCCCCAATGCCGCGAGATTGTTACACTTGTTATACTATGTGACAATCATTTGCACATTCACTTGCACCCTGGTATTTAATCACATGCACTTGCACTTCAATTGCATTATACAGCATTGTCACGCACGTATCCGATAGTATGTATATCCAGTATTTCTTGCATCGGCTTAATAAATTCAGTTTTGATCATGTTACCGAACGACAAACATGGTGGCAGCGACGTAGTTTATTTTGCAATAATGTAAAGGCTCTAGCGCAGTTACCGACTCAACGATTCTTCAGCCTACGGCGATGGCTTCGAACACCCCGTTTCCCGAGTTCAAGCAAACAGGAGATGACAAACATGACTTGGAAACGTACATCGAAGATTTGACAGATTACTGCGTCATGCAAAGTTGGTTTGATCCATCGAAAGAAACTGACGCACAGAAATGGACCAAACCTGAAAAAGCTATGGCATGTCTCCGGGCATCCTTATCTCCAGCAGCGAGAACGGTCTATAAATACAGTTTAGGCTTAGACGAAGCCGATCAGAAGAAACCCCATTGTGTTGTCGCCGCACTAAGAGAACACTACGGCGCTAGCATCGGAGTGTCAGGGGAACGACAAAAGTTTCTTCGCCTTCTGCAAAACGAAAACGAATCGATCGCCTCCTGGGAGACGCGTGTACGGAATCAAGCAGCACAGTGTGAATATGAAGGCTTCGCTGACGAGCTTATGAGGGACCAGTTTATCGCTGGCCTAGTAACGTCTGATACGCTTCGAGTGAAACTAATCGGAAAAGGACACAGACACAGAGACATCGCACAAACGAAAGTTACGCTAAGAGAAGTTGTCGAAGTGGCCAAAACGTTCGAAGCGACTGTGTTCGCGAATCAACTCATGAAAACTGCCAGGGACACACAGCAGGAACAGGTGAATTTTACGAGTAAATCAACATTTACAAATCAGCGGCAAACTCTGAAGCCAGCACAGCAATCAATACAGTGTTTCTGGTGTGGCGGCAACCATCAACAGCCCCGCCAACAGCATTGCCCAGCGTTTGGCAAAAGATGCAGAAAGTGTGAGATCCCTGGTCATTTCGCGCGCGTTTGTAGAGGTGGAGCAAGACGACAAGGACGCCAGCAGCAATTAAATTTTGTCAATGAAGACAACGGTGAAGAGGCGTTTGTGGCGGATTGCGAGATACCCTCACAGCCCCCAAGGAAATTCTTTGCTCATCTACATCTCGTACATGGAAGAAAAACAAAAGTCGTGAAAGCACAAATCGACTCGGCATCCACATGCAACACGATTCCAACCAGTCTACTAAGCGAGTTGTTTCCTGACGTAAAGATTTCGCGGAGCAGAAGCAAGATTAACACGTATGGAAGCGAAACTATCCGCCCTGAAGGCCAAGTAACCTTATGTTGTGATAGAAGGGGCAAGATTCACACCATAGATTTTCTTGTGGTAAACGTGCCTGATCAGAAACCGCCACTTCTCAGCGGAAGAGATGCTCAAGCTCTAGGTTACTTGAAGATGTATGCTGATGAAACAAACGCAGTCGAAGAAGAGATTCTGCGCAATATGCAGTCACCTCCACCACTAGGAAAACTGACAAAGGAAGACGTGCTACACCACTACTCAAATGTATTTAAGCCAGGCCGCGGAAATCCTCTTGGAACTCCCCTGCACATCGAGCTTGATCCTAATGTCACTCCAGTACACGCCCCAACGCGTCGAGTTCCTGTGGCAAAGTTGGACAAAGTAAATGACGAGTTAAAGAGACTCTGTAATGAAGGCATCATAAGGCCGGTCACACAGCCTACAGATTGGCTCTCAAACATCCTGGTGAAAGAGAAACCCAACGGAAAACTTCGAATATGCATTGATCCAAGTCAAACCATTAACAAGGCCATCAGAAGACCCAAGTACACAATACCGACGATTGAAGAAAAGCTTCCACTACTAACGAAGGCTAAAGTGTTTACCATTGTGGATGTATCTGAGGCTTTCCACACCATCGTGATGGATGAAGAGTCCTCTCTACTCACTACGTTCCAGGGCCCAAACGGTCGCTACTGTTACACTCGCATGCCATTTGGGATCGCCTCGGGACCGGAGGAGTACCAAAGGCGTCAGCATGAATTCTTAGACGGCTTACACGGGGTAATAAACATTGCCGACGACATCTGCGTTTTTGGATGCGGAGATTCTAGAGAAGAAGCTGACATCGATCACGACAGAAATCTCACAAGCCTGTTAGAAAAGTGCAACAACCATGGCCTGCGACTTTCGGAAAAAAATTGCAGTTTAAATCCCCCTCTGTCACCTTCATGGGGCACAAGCTCACTGACAGAGGTGTAGAGCCCGATCCAGCTAAAGTAGCCTCGATTACAGAGATGCCAGCGCCCACTGACAAGTCTGGAGTACAGCGTTTTCTTGGAATGTGCCAATACTTAAGCAAGTTCTGCCATAACTTGTCAGAAACAGTTCTTCCATTGAGGGACTTGACCAGGGAGGACTATGCATTCCTGTGGTCAAACAAGCATGAAAGTGCATTCAACTCGGCAAAGAAACTCATCGCCTCAGCAACTGCATTACGCTACTATGACGCAGCCCTTCCTGTGACGCTACAAGTGGATGCATCTGAAGATGCTATCGGTGGAGTATTGCTGCAGAATGATCAACCTGTTTGTTTTACATCTCATACCCTCAACAGCACGGAGAAAAACTACGCCCAAATTGAGAAAGAGTGCCTCGCAATCGTCTCTTGCATGGATAAGTGGCACCAGTACCTATACGGAAAACACGACATAACGGTACATACAGATCACCAGCCACTAGAGACAATATTCAAGAAGCCTCTCACCAAAGCCCCCCGCAGACTGCAAAGAATGATGCTGAAGTTGCAAAGATATCAGTTCACTGTCCGATACAAGAAAGGAAAGGAACTTTACGTTGCGGACACCTTATCTCGTGCTGCCGTCACTGGCCATCCCTCCTCCACTGCCAAGCAGGAATGTGAAGTGTTCCGCCTGGAAATAGCTGAAATGGATCTTGAGCCAAACCAAGTTACACCTGACACACTGAAACGAATAAGACGAGAAACCGCCAAAGACCCAGTTCTAGCACCCCTGCACATGGTAATAATGAACGGGTGGCCTTCAGAAAGAAAAGAAACCCCAGAGCCTCTTAGGCTATACTGGAATTTCAGAGATGAAATTTCAGTTTATGATGGTGTTCTATACAGGTCCCACCAAGTAATTGTCCCAGCCGTTCTACGAGACGAGATGTTACAGAAAATACACAAAGCACACCAGGGAGCTGACAGCAGTATAAGGCGAGCGCGCGAGTCTCTGTTCTGGCCAGGAATGCAAGCAGCAATCCGGGAGAAATGTTTACCATGTGGACTTTGTGCCCAGTACCTAAGCGAGCGACCACAACAACCAATGAGATCTCATGATATACCCACTAGACCGTGGTCCAAAATAAGTGCCGACCTTTTTCAGCTGGATGGAAGCAACTACCTCGTTATGGTCGATCATTACAGTGACTTCTTTAAATTAGACTCCCTCAGCGGGAACACAACAGCCAACACAGTTATTTGAGCTATGAAAAGGCAATTTGCTCGGCATGGAATTCCAGACGAGTGCATAACCGATAACGGCCCACAGTTTGAAAGCCATGAATATTCACGTTTTGCTCAAGAATACGGTTTCATCGCACGTAAATCATCACCATACCACAGCCGAGGAAACGGAAAGGCGGAGTCAGCGGTTAAAATTGCAAAGAACATTCTGAAAAAGTCTCGCCATGAGGACCCCTATCTGGCCCTCCTAGCATACCGAAACACACCTCAGCGGGGATACGATTACTCGCCAGCACAACGCCTTATGTCTAGAAGATTACGGGACATCATCCCCACAGCTCCACGTCAACTTGTTCCGCAGATAGTGTACCCAAGTGTAGTACAAGAAAACATCGCGGAAAGGAGATGGAGATCTAAGGCTCAATACGACAAGAGGGTGTCGGCGCCGCTTACTGAGTTCTCAAAAGGAGAAAAAGTGTACGTGAAACCTAGGCCTACGAACAAACATCAACCCTTGATCTATGGGGAGGTAATTGGAAGACCCGCCCCAAGGTCCTGCCTTGTGAGCACAGCAATGGGGCCAGTCCGGCGAAACCACGCACAAATCAGAGAGGCAAAGGCAGAACCAGTCGACAATTATGATGGAAGATTGGACCGATTTGAAACAGCATCTCTACCATCTGAAAGTGAGCCAATAGAGGGAACGGATCAGCCAGTGGAACAAGAACCTACACCGCCACTACATCGCCGTTCAACAAGAGAACGTAGACTTCCTTCAAGATTTAAAGACTTTATTATGAACTGAACACTTTAATCACCGTGATTTTAAATCACTTAAGTGACTTTCTTTTGGACACTTAACAATGAACACAATGGACACTCCGTTAAGAATTTCATCTTCCAGAAGGGGAAAGGTGTTATACTATGTGACAATCATTTGCACATTCACTTGCACCCTGGTATTTAATCACATGCACTTGCACTTCAATTGCATTATACAGCATTGTCACGCACGTATCCGATAGTATGTATATATTTCTTGCATCGGCTTAATAAATTCAGTTTTGATCATGTTACCGAACGACAAACACACTTGATCTTTCTTTTTAAACTACATTTACAGAGATCAATTTGCTAAATTTGACGCAATAATTTGAGTCTTCAATTTACTATTTTGCTTACGGTTATACTGAGCTGTTATGCGTCTGAAATCTTGTATTTGAAGGATTAATTTTGTATACTCCAATTTGGTGAGCCAATTGGCTCCCCGGAATTCATCCCTGACCCCCTACAACAGAAAATTATCAGCTTTCTTTTACTACCACCACCGCTACCATACACCGAATGCAAATATGGCTGTCCACTCGGTCGCCGCCCGGGACGAGTTGTATGAAAGCGAGGCTAGTGAGGCCTCTGTGTTTTGTTTTGTCAATGCTTCCCCATGCAGAAAAGTCTTGCTTCGTTGTCAATCTGGTCTTTTCTATTTCGCTATGTCTACGAGTTGTGGTGTATCTGAATACCACCAGAAGAGAGCGAAAATATTAAACCGTTCGCTTGTAAGGGAAAATAGTGGATTCATGTGATTCGTTGAGACGAAGGAAGTAAGTTCACGATCGCTGCGGGAACGAAAGTTTGTTCGCTACATTTCAGGTCAAAAGATCCTAGAAAATCGTTTAAATGGCGAGCTTATGTGGTGTCTAGTGGTGTTCCACGCGATTTGCTAAGCCAGTACCTAACCAAAGGTAAAGAAAAGCTCCTCTTGAAATAAATCCTCTGTCTCAAAAGAACAAGTTGTTTACGTCTGCGTCCACTCGCACGGAATTGTACAAGACAAATATTACGGTGGAATCACCAAGCGAACGAACCTCAACTGCCCTGTTCGTTGAAACCAGTGAAAGCAAATGTCAACGATTTGGAGCTAAATGCGATCTGTTACATATTTGCTTAGATCTTCCAGTCTGAAATGTAGCGAACAAACGTTTTCAGTTCCCTCTTCGATCGTGAACTCCTTATCTCCGTCTGTTTTTTCCTCAGAGGGACGGGCAAACTAAAAGAAAAAGGACACTTTCTCTTCTGTGGAAGATGTCGCTTCCTTCTGGTGACAGTTCAGAAACACAAAACTCGCAGCCAGGGCGAAATGAAACAGACCAGATCGACGACGAAGCAAGACTTTTCTGGGGAAGCATTGTCAAAAACAAAACACAGAGGCCTCTCTAGCCTCACTTTCATGGAACTCGTCCCGGGCGGCGACCGAGTGGTCCGCCATATTTGCATTCGGTGTATTGTCCTGTTTTTTTAATTATAGAATCTTGCTGGGTAATTATAATTATAATTAACCCAATCGACATTTTGATTACAACTACTTAGATGCCGTCTTTCATTATCTCCAAACAATCCCATAAATCAGTCATGTTTCAGGTCCTCCTACTGTATCTGTCACTTTGCTATTATGCCAACAAATATGAAACCAGATCTGACCCATGCTGTAACATGTGCGCTATTTTCTTGTGCATTAGTTTTGAAAACAGCTCTACAGAAGAAACAGGAGTTTGAAGAAGCCACTTCAATTGTGAAACCATACGAGGAAAGCATGAAGAAGGATAATCAGGACTTTGAGGTATTCCATAACGTACTGATGCAATGGTTTCTATAATTTTTCTTAGCTGCTTAAAAAGGTAATATTTGCGTCTCATTTTAGGTTAAATACATACTGTATATGAATCAATATGTTTTTTAAATGAGATTTTCCTCGCATTCAAGGTGCGTGTGAGTCCACAAGGTGTTTAATTTCGATGTGTTCTTAATGTTTTTCAAGTTTGTGAAACAATGTCGTTTGGAGAAACTGGACATTCCTTTTTATTTTTACGCGTCTAAATATTCTTCTTTAGCAGGTTTTATAGAACGTCATTAAAAACATTTATTCTCTACAGCAGTGCTATGTGGGGCGAACTTACATCAACGTTTTTTTGTCCTTTTGTAAAGGTATTTGAAGGAACTGCTGGATCGACAGTTTTTCAGGTGGAAGGCGACATTCACATCGACGAGGCGTTAGTTTCTCGCAGCGTTTATGTCACAGGTTATAAACCGACAACAAAATCGGAAGACCTAAGTATTCATTTTCAGCGAACGAGAAACGGCGGCGGTGATATCGACAGCATCGTTACCAGCAAGGGAGGAGCTGCAGTAATAACATTTGACAGCCCTGAAGGTAAAATGTTTATGGTTAACCCCCTTAGTTCATATATTTAGAGACTCAAACCTCCTGTCGGAACAATACGGTTCCGAAAGGAGCATGTTTAATCACTGCGTTACTTGTCTGGAAACTGAATAATCAATATGCAGGCAGGATGTCTTTTATTTTCGCTAACAGTTAAGCCTTACGGTGTTAAATTTTCATTTGCGATAATTCAGGCTGTAGACATGTCTTATTCTTTAAGGTATCAGTATTTCGATGTGCAATGGTTAACCCCCTTAGTTCATATATTTAGAGACTCCTGTCGACCTCCTGTCGGAACAATACGGTTACGAAAGGAGCATGTTTAATCACTGCGTTACTTGTCTGGAAACTGAATAATCAATACTGAGGCAGGATGCCTTTCATTTTCGCTAACAGTTAAGCCGTACGGTGTTACATTTTCATTTGCGATAATTCAGGCTTTAGACATGTCTTATTCTTTAAGGTATCAGTATTTCGATGTGCAGTTCGTGTTCCCTCGAGATGATAGCAAACATTGAAAACACGGAGCCGAATTAATTATGCATGTAATTTTATGCTGGACTCGTTAATAAACTTATGCAAACACAGGGAACGTTTTGTCGTTGAAGCTTAAACCTGATGCCTGAGCCTACACATCTGTTAACTACACAGAACCGGACGATCTTTTTTTAGTTTCAATTTATTTTGCATGGGTACAATAATCAGTAACGTGTATAGAGACAGTCGACATTGCTAAGAAATGTCGCACAATCATGGTTGAGTCACACATTGCGCCCACGCGATCGTAGAGAGCATAAATGGATTCTCCGGCCGAAGTAATCCGATGGGCTTCCTCAGCTCAATAAAGAAGTCAGACCATGGGTTTATGAGGATCACGAGCTTGTGACTCTCTTAATTTGTAGTTCCATTTAATTAATGTTGTGTGATACACTAGATGTATGTTCATATTACTAAATTTATCACAATAATTCAGGTAATTGGCGTCTTTTACTTTAATTTACTTTTTGCATTCTGTTATACTTCTCTGGCTTCTGTGTTTGGAAACTTGTGTTTCAAGATAGCATGGCCTTTGACACGTGGCCTGCATAAGCCTCTATTGGAAACTGAACCAGAGATGTAGAGATGCAAAACAGTATTTAATTTGATCTACTCGACCAATCTCTAAAACAGAAAACAATGAGGTCCTTTGATATGTACCTACTGCTAGTAAGCAAAATGCTGGCAAATATAAAATCAGCTTCCACGGATGCTGTTAATACATCTGGGCTATTTTCTTCTGCATTAGTTGTAAAAACAGTTCTACAGAAGAAACAGGAGTTTGAAGGAGCCGCTTTAATTGTGAAACCATACGAGGAACGCATGAAGAAGGATAATCAGGACTTTGAGGTATTCCATAACTGGTGCAATGGTTTCTATAATTTTTCTTAACTCAGTAACTGCATAAAAAGGCGATATTTGTGTCTTGTGTTAGGTTAAATACATTTGTAAATGTGATTTTCCTCGCATTCAAGGTGCCTGTGAGTTCTGACAAGGTGTTTCGATGTGTTCTCAATGTTTTTCAAGTTTGCAAAACAATGTCGTTTGGAGAAACTGGACATTCCTTTTTATTTTTCCGCGCCTAAAAATTCTTCTTCAGCAGGTTTTATTGAACGTCATTAAAAACATTTATTCTCTACAGCAAAGCTATGTGGGGCGAACTTACATCAACGTTTTTTTTTTGTCCTTTTGTAAAGGTATTTGAACTGGTTTCTGCAGAACTTTGTTTGGAAACGGTGGAACTCCTCACCCGTGGGCAAACAAAAACCCTCTTAGACGAAATTGCTGGCAGAACTGGCATTAAGTGGATTGAAGTCAGTGAAACCTTTACTATGTCAGGAGATTTCAAACAAGTGGAGCTGTCCCGTACTTACTTACAACAGGCTATAAATCAATCTGGTGGATTAGCAGTACTCAGTGGTCTGAAAAGAAAAATGACACAACCTCAGAAGCATGATGAAAACGAGTCTCAGTTTGGTGGCGTTGAACACGATGGAGGTCATAACGAAGCCAGCACCACGGCAATTGCTGTGCGAAGTGGAGTACATCGCCAAGACCAGGGACCAAAAAATAAAACAGAGTCCAACCACGTTACTTCTGTCACACCCCCTGCCATTCAATATTTTGAAGTCGAGCCGAAATTTATAAAAGTTTTTGTCAAGGCATATAAAAATGAGGTAGATAACATTGAAGCCGAATGTCATGTGGTGGTACCGAAAGAGGCCAAAGGAGGCAAAGTCAGCCTGATACCAGAGGATGGGTGCAGCGGTGAACAATACAACAAGGCTTGCGACCTGTTCATTGACTTGTACCAACAGATGACTCAGGCAATGAAGATGGAACGTTTCTCCCTGAAAAGTGAAAAAAACGTTGTCCCGCTCGAAAGAAAATTCATGAAATTAGTAAAACGTTTCCCGTCTCTGTTGAGTTATCAAAGGATCAAAAGCACTGGGAACTGTACGGAGAAGAACGCGACTTGGAAGCAGCCCTGGAATTTCTTAGAAAGGAGGAGATAGAAATAAAGGGGGAATCAGGAAAAGACAACGGTAGTGGAGAATTTCAACAGGCAAGGCATGACGAGGAGGCGATGGATGTGGATCCGCCAGATTCTTCCAGAGGGTACCAAAGTAAAGATCCACTGGAAACCTCTATAGGTTAGCAATACTTTTCATCTTTGTGAATGAGATTTATTAACCATTATGTAAGCATTATGTATTGAGATAATAAACAATTATTGGATGAGGTTTTTGTGATATCCGGAATAATCAACGTCGAAGTAGTAGTAGTAATTGTTATATTATACATTGTTTTAAAGAAAATAAGGACAAACGCATTATGTTCGACCATCCATGCCCACATCACCCGCGAACTTGACGTTGCTCTTGGAAATCATGCATTGCGTACGCAACCTACAGATTATTCACTAATCTGCTAGCGAATCTGCTAGGGCATAAGCTGTGATACAGTCCTCAAACAAAAATTGTGCAGGCTTTGTATAAGCTGCCGCGTGCAGTAAGGAGATGCACCCAGCTAGGCGTTAATAGTGTGAGTGTAAATTAGTTTTTACATTTGAAAGATTTGGAGGAATCTCATTCTAAGAAATTAGTTCGTGTTAGTTGCTTTTATCCCGTTTTAGTGAGACTGTTGGGGCCTCCTCTCCAGGTGTTAGATTTTCCTGTTCAGCTGTTGTCACATTTGATTTCATTTTGTGGCAGGACAAATATCCAACAACTGAAAAGACCATAAACCAATGCCTTCGATCTTTGTGGATAAATAAGGTCTTTTGCGACCTAACAAATAAGCCTCTACTCAATTCAGTTAAACTCTCAGTAACGCACGTTTTCTTTCTTTAGGTAGATATACATGTAAAGTGTCTGTTTACAAGGGAAATCTTACCAGTGAACGGGTTGATGTCATTGTAAACGACGCCAACAATCAGCTTCGACACGAAGGAGGTGTGGCTAAGGCTATACGTGACAGGGGAGGAAAGGTAATAGAGACAGAGTCTAACAAGATTATGGCAAAACGTAAATCATTGAAAGGTGGTGATGCAGTTACGACAAATTCCGGAAACCTACCTTGTAAGACGGTTGTCCATGCTGTAGGACCAGACTTCCGAGACGTAGGATTGCTCCAGAGCAGGATTATCCTTCGTCGAGCCTGTTTAAACAGTTTAATCATCGCACAAGAATGGAAAATGACCTCCATAGCATTACCAGCCATGGGCTCTGGCACTTGTGGCATGCCGAAAGACGAATGCGCCAAAGTCATGTTTGATGCTGTCGAGGAGTTTGTTAAACAAGGCAACCCAAAGAAGAAGACGATCACTGATATCAGATTCGTGAATATTGACGATCCCTCAGTTCAAGCCTTCAGAACGGAGTTCATCTCTAGGTATGGAAATAGCCAAGGCAATTCCAACAGTAAAAGGCTGACAGGAGGTGCCAAAGATGCCACCTCCTCAGTGCTACCTTCATCTAGGCCAGATGGTGGTAAAAAGAAGAACAAGCAAGGCTCTGACAACGGTCGGATACCAACAATCCCGAGTGACGTAGCTGGCAGCCATCATCACAACGCTTTTGGGGGTACCAATGCTTTAGCCGGTCCCCCTATGAGTAGTTCCAATTCACTGTCTCTTTCACCCACATCTTACAGTGGCGCGGTGATGAACAAAACTGGCGGAGGAACTGATGCAAGATCGTCTACAGCTCAGAAGCCTGGAGGAGGAGGCAAACCGGGATTTCATCTGGGGGCCTCCGCGGGCGAAAAACATAAAGGTAAGACACGCAATTTCAAAAACAAAAACAAATATGGAACCTTGATTGCAGTCAGCGGCGATGATTGTGTGTGTTTAACCTTTTCCGGCCAAAAAATGACCATGATGTTGACCTTTGCAAGAAAGCCTGCTTATGCATAGCAGAGTTGGCAGTGAGTGTGAATAATAAACCATGAAGAATCACTGAGAGCAGGAACATAATTGGCTTGGTGCCCGACTTAGTCATTAGACATTTTACCTCAATGGCTGAATGTAAACGTTCATGCCTATTACTCCTTTCCATATAAAGCCTCCAATCCCTTGTCTACGTTGGCCTAACTGACATATATATTTTTTCATATCATCACTTCAACTTGCGCTTAGTCGTTCTGGAGATCTGACTCAGATCTTTTCCCGACTTTCTTGGGCTGTGAATTGTGTGACACGACGTGGAATATGCAGAAATCGGTTAAGCTTCCAATTTTTGTAATTTTCTGTGCCACCCCGGACATTTCTGACTGTGAGCATGACTAGCAATGTTGAAAAATTCTTTTTGTTTTTTCATCAAAACTGCTGGGCTCCAAAATGCTAGGAAACTGATATCTTCTAAGAAGTTTCTCCGGGTATATAACATAGATGGGCAATAGATACATCAGAAACGGAGAGGTGATGTACTGGACGCCATAATAGTAAAATTACTATTTCCGTGCGATACACAATGTCTTTAAACATTCGGATTATCTAAATCAAGTCAATAACAAAAACGGACATGGTGTCTCGGTGAAATGTAGTCAGGATAATGGATGCTTGACAACAGCTGTCCAAATAGCAAATTATCCCAGGGGTCTTCCAACTGGGTGGTGGCGCGGTGGCCTCATGGCTAGACTGCGCCGGGGACATTGTGTTGTGTTCTTGGGCAAGACATTATAATGGGTACCAGCGAATTTAATGCTGGTGGTGACCGTGCGATGGACTAGCATCCCATCCAGGGGGGAATAGAAATACTCCTAGTCACTTCATGCCACGGAAATCGAGATAAGCTGCGGCCTGTTGGGGCACTTTACCTTTTACCTTTCTACCGCCTGCATGTCGAATAATGAAGAGTCGGATATCCATTGGAAATGAAGCAATATCTAAGCAGAACCTAGACTTTAAGTTTGTGTTTGGTTTTCTACCTAAGCTTTTTTTTACCATTGGTGACTCTTTCATTGATAAGAAGTTTTTATGTAGCGCTAATTAATTTATTAATTAATTTATTCATAATTATTCATTATTCATTTTTTATCTATACAAGTGCCACAAATAGAGAAGCTTAATGTTATAAACACTCAAATAATTTGATTATGTTTGTATGTATCATTTGTATGTAACCTATGGACTAAACTGTATCCAATTTTTAATATCTATAACCGAATGGAAATTCGTTTTCTCGACATTCCAGATTCTGCTACTGGCGTAGCAGGCTCAGAAGCCAAATGTCCCATCTGCCTTGATACCGTGACAAATGCAAGGACTTTGAAGTGTAAACACGTATTCTGTACAGACTGCGTGGAGACTGCGCTAAAACACAATAACAGATGCCCTGTGTGTAAAGAAGTGCAGGGCGTAATTAGAGGAAATCAGCCTGAAGGAGAAATGAGGATCTTCAGAAGTCGCCAAAACCTTCCCGGCAATTATGGTAACATTATTAACATGTGAAAGTTTGCAGTAAATGTTTGATGAATGGTATTAAATGGTCTTTCAGGTTCATGGAGCCAAGGAACCTCAAAGACCATTTAACCATCTTCTATTAAAGAAATGCAGAAGTAAATGTGACTGCCTGAAATAGGAAATGTCATGTATCATAGAACTTAAGCCAGTACTGGATACTCAAACTGAATCAGAGCAAAATTGTTTGTTTATTACAAAGTTTCCTGATAGTCACTGTTTCTTGCTTTCTAGATCTTGTCACTCATTAATGTTGTTGCCACCTTGCGCATAATTCTAGATCTATTTATAATGCGAAAACTAATCTACATATTTACTTGACAATGACATCCGACGATGTGGAAACGTCGTTTATTAAAACGTTCGCTAATTTTTGTTTTGAAAAGGAGAGTTCGCAAACATTTGCTACATCAGATCTTAGCGCTATGTCTTTAACAGATTCTACTAATGGTGAAAGGTAATTTTCAATTGCGATATATCCTGTAACGGCAAAAGTGTTGGGAAGTTATTGTTTTCCTTCCCTCTCTCTTCTACTTTTCGACGTCGTCTGAGAGTGATTGTTGCGGAGAACTTTAAAATTGACAGGGCAGTCAAAAAACCAATGCACAGCGATAAGCTTGTTCAAAGGACGTCACATTATAACATGTCCGCCATCTTGGATCTACCATACTGGATTTCAACAATTTTTCACATATCTCAGAACAGCACCAAAATTGATTTGAAAAAAAATAGGAGAAAAATTACATATACAAAACCTATAAGAGCTATCGTGTAAAATACAATCTCCGCATAATCCAAAATATAACTGTAAATATTAACACCCTTTGAAAAAATGGTAGCCATCGATTCGCGAAGGCATGTGACCAATTAACTGACTAATTCTCGCCGTATTGTACAAACATATAGGGTGCTAATAACACGTCGGGCGCGAAGATATAAGATATAACATATACATAAGCTAAGCCAATTTTACAAAATAGCTAAGGATCTTGCCCCGCTTACTTGCCAAGCTATCTAGTGAGCGTACACACATTTTCGTCTTAGCTGAAGGGAAAGTTTCACTCAATTTCGTTGCAGAAGTTCTGGATTTCAAAAGTGTTTTTCCATCCGCAATCACTGGCTGAAATTGCATAATTCTCTGGACCTTGAGGTCCGAAACTCTGTATCCCCTTCAAATTTTAAAGCTAAAATACATAGAGGATATTACATGACCGCGCGTGGATATGAATTTTATCTTTGAGTGTTCAACTCGATATCTCACGAGTGAGCGCAGCGAACGAGTGAGATGTCGAGTTGAACACGAGAAGATAAAATTCATATCCACAAGCGAGCATGTAATATTCTGTTTATTACATAAACATACTAATGAAGACGTTTTTGACGATTTTCCGAAGATTTCCGACCACTTTCCGAAGATTTCCGAAGATTCGCGAAAATTGCTCCGAAGGTAAGGCGAACGTTTCCGAACATTTTCGGAGATTTTCCGAAGATTACCGAAGATTTCCGAAGATTTCCGAGGATGCACCGATGATGTTTCGATCACACAGTAACATATCTAAGTACTTTTTAAGGGATTAAGGAACCATAGCAATAGAGATCATTTTAGTAGCTATGGTAACCATAACGACGGTGAGCTCTTCACGTGTGAAGATAACATGTTATCTTCACGTGTGAAGATATGAAGTTTTCGCGGGAAAGCTCACTTGGTATTTCACTGGTGTTTATGTAATAAATATATGTTATTTGCCGTCCGGGAGGTCCGTATTGGGAAAAACTGTACTCAAGACCAAGGGCACAGTTTTTCCCAATACGGACCGACCAACGACGGCAAATAACGTGTTTATTTTTTTCTTCGGGACTACTTTAAAAGCAACTTTTGTGTTGAATTTTTTATTAAAGAAATTCAGCTCAAATCTGGCGTACGCGCGCGCATTCACGAAAAATCAAAAATGTCTTTTTTTGCTGACTCTCGTTATCGGAATCCATAATTGTTTGACTCTGTCCAAAAAGTTTACATTTTACATTGTTTACAACACTTTTACGTTGTTACAAAAAGCTTGAAACGTTTCTTCAGTTGGAAATTTCGGAGCGGTCCGTAACTCGGGGTCCGGATGGGAAAATACGGACCGCTGGAGCGCGCGCAATTAGCCAATAAGATTGAAGGATTCAGGATTCCGGACCGCTGAGAAGATGGAGAAAAAAATAAGGTCAACTATTTTCCTTCATACTTACAATAGGCGTGCATCTATTGATCACACCCGCCTTAGACTTGGGTTTTCTAGTCTTTGAGAATATATCTTCAAAATGAATGGTTGTGCGTCGCCTATTTTGCGAGTGCGTGAGTAACTCTGAATCAATGAAACACTCTTATTTTGCCCAAGATATACCGCTCAACGTAATGTCCTCCTTACTTGTGCTGCTAGTATTCTCCGTAAAACATGGTCATCGAGCGGCGATGCTAGGAAACTAAATTTTCTATTGTAAAGTGTTCAGTCTGTAAATTGTGATGGGAACTGTGCTTTTTTTCGAGTTTTTCAACTAATACTAATCGCTTTTCGGTGGCCACTGTTTGATTATTAAAATTATATCTAGATATGGAAGCTTAGCTCGTTTTCAGTGTAATTTTTGTGTCTTGTTCGTGTGTGTGTTTGAACGAATTTTAAACAATATTTTACGATCGAAAGCATAAATTGAGTGAAATGTTGCTTTTAACACGAGAATACTCATTCATAGCATCAAGCCAATATCCTCACCGGGCACTCACTCGAGAAATGTAGAAATGTAGAAAACACTCGCCTGCGGCTCGTGTTTTCCTCGTGTTCTCAAATCCCCGTCGTGTTTTATCACAGTGTAATACACGGCTTAGGCGTCTTTATTTGTTAAGTAGACAACCGTGTGTGCCATGTCTTGCTTAATTTGATAGTTTTAAAGTTTCTTGTAGTTCTTTTCTGTTCTTATTACTGTGACTCTAGCATCAACATCATTCATAGCAATAAAAAATATGGAACTTTTTATAAACTTTGTTTTTTATTATTTTGCAGATTGTGGTACAATTACCATCGACTATTACTTTCCACCGGGAATTCAAGGCTCGGAACATCCTAACCCTGGTCAAAGATACGAAGGGACACAACGTACTGCTTATCTTCCTGATAACCGGGAAGGTAATGAGGTATTGCAGCTTTTGAGAAGAGCTTTTGATGCTCGATTGGTTTTTACTGTTGGAACCTCAGTAACAACAGGACGACAAAACCAGATCACGTGGAATGATATTCACCATAAGACTAATGTGTCTGGAGGTCCTCAGGGGTAGGTGAAAGTGGATATTTTACGATGCACTTGAAAATACGTAAATTGTACAGATACAAAGATGTTGATGAATAGTTTCCAAACTTATGATACAAAATATTGACTAACTGCTGGAGCTTTTAACAATTTGAATGCTAAACTATTTACAGTCATGCTAATATATTTCACCAGGGCAAAAAAGTAGCTAAGTCAAAATAATAAAAAGAAATACTAAACTATTTTGTATATAGCGCTCTTGTCATCGCCATATCAAAAACCGCTTTACATCAAATTTAGCTTGCTAAAACTAAAACTAACATCTGTAAAGACTGTAAAATTTGTTACAAAAGGACGAA
This sequence comes from Micromussa lordhowensis, assembly GCA_964020085.1. Taxonomy (NCBI): domain Eukaryota; kingdom Metazoa; phylum Cnidaria; class Anthozoa; order Scleractinia; family Lobophylliidae; genus Micromussa; species Micromussa lordhowensis. Next base: position 23,340,264 of record OZ026606.1, read on the forward strand.
AGGGTGAGTAACATTAAGATCTTGTAAAACCTTAAAATTCCATAAGCATTCTAAAAAGATATCATTAATTGTTTTACTTTGTGTGACCCATGTTTCTTCGGCGTCACGTACATTGATCAGGAAATTCTCTATTCGATCTGTAAACTAATACTATACCTAGAGGTGAATATACGAAAGATCATTTATTAGAACTGCGGAGAAAGGTCTGAATTGTTTTAGGCTTTAATTTCACAACTGCTTAAGTTGTGTTCATTACTGCAATGATCAGTCATGTCTTGATACTAAACCTGTTTAACTATAAAGTGCTTCCAGTGTTTCATCGTCAACGGTAACTTATTTTGAATGATATTTGTTACAGGTTTGGATATCCCGATCCGGACTATCTGAGACGAGTCAAAGAAGACCTAGCTGCCAAGGGAATCCGCTGATTGAAAGTAATCCTACGCTTGCTGAAAGTTGAAATGCGTCACGACAGAGTAATTAGTATCTCTATGTGCAGTAAGAAGTGGAAGATCAGTTAATGAATAGTTTTACCATAGTTAAAGATATAGGCTTATCAACTGGATCGAGGTGATAGAATAAGCCTCTGCTAAGTCTAACAGATACCTTTCTTCGCGGGCTCAGTTCTTTTCCCGCGCAAGAGACGTGCGAGACTGGACCCGAAAAATTCCACACTGATGACGTAGCTCTACAGGGATCCTGTAGCGAATCTGATTGATGAATGCTGAAAAAATTCCAACTCAAGCAGCAGCTGAACGTTGGCATCACAGGCTACACCATCATTATAGAACAGTTCGGGTCGAAACTAAGACGATTTCTAGCGAGGATTGAACGTGTGTAATAGTAGTAACGCCGACAAGTTATGTAAAAATCTTCCCTTTTCAAAGTTTTAAAATTCCGCTGGCCTTGCTAAAAGAGGAAACAAGCTGCAAGCTAGATTAATGCATTTCCTGTAAGGTAGTCTCTCGCAAATTTCGCGTGTCAGTCGAAATAGAGAAAAATGCAGTCTTTTCAACCATGTCTTTTCACCAAAAGTGAGTTAATGAGTTTGACGTTAGGTCTTTACAGTATCAGAATATTTACGCACATAACGAAAGGAGACAAGATTAGTGTAGTGCAGACTTTGCTGGACTTGTGTTAAATTTTGCAGAAATACTGGTGAAAGTCGTTTCTTGGTTGATTACTGATTGATGTATCTAATGAATTTAGCATGGCGTTCAAGATAAGGACATTACGTATCACTGAGATATCGTATGTCCCTGAATGTAGTCTAATACTAACTTGGTATGTTACTGCGTGCAATTTTACTGTCATCAAGGCTTGGTTTAGTTTGACATAGCATATTTGTAGAAGTTTGTAGAAGTGATGTTCTAGCTGATTATACCTGAGTATTGATTTATCTTTTGTTGTTAATTAATGTTACATTAAATTGAGTTAAAGTTAGTTCCGAATCTCTATGAACCTCATCAAAGCAAATTGTTCTCTTTCCGATGTTCTGTGGTCTTGTCCAGCTTACAACACGGCGAGAACACAGCACTGAGTATTAGAAAATCGATAGCGACCTAAGGTTTAAAAACACAAACTTACTCTTGAGAATAAAAGAGCACTTACGTCGGGTAAAAGATAGTCCTCGTACAGTGTAATCTAAATAGAGATCAAGTGACTGGGATTCTCTGGAAAAGCCAAAGATACGGGATTAAACAATACTGGTACTTTTTGAAAAGAATGATCCTAAAAATTAGAGAAGCACTCCACCTCCTTCCCTCTTCTTTCTTTCTCTTTCCAGCACTTCATCAATTTCACGTGATACTTGCTTCGGACTACGAAATCTTGAAGTTAAACACCACTAACGTGGACTGAGTAGCATAAGAAGTCCAGAAATTTGGAGCAAACATTACACTGGCAGCAAATCGACAAAAACACTGAATTCTTGCCGTTAATTGCAATGCAATAGCACAGCTTCAATGAGATTGAATGGGACGAGTCTTGGTAACAGTGAAAGGCACACTTCGGTGACAAACATGACAAGACAACCCATGTCGTAAAAACTATTATTTTAAAACTTGACGTTTCAAAATCATCGATTTTACGGCATACGTTGGGTTGGTATTTTGTCATCACAGTGTAGCTTTCATTCCTACTGAAGTTGAAAGTGTTTGACTCACGTGGTCGATGTTTCATCTCGAAAGAGACCCGGAATATCTTTAAACGGCCTTAACGACGGGTGTTTTCTTTGTTATTTAACAGGGTAAGAAATCTTCCATCAGATTTAAATACCACGATTATTTCAAGACTTTTGCACTAATAATATGGAGGAAGCCATGACATTCTCGTCCCCAGGGCCACCTGTCCCTCTAAACCAGCGGGACCCTGGCGTGAGGTCACGTTTGCCTCGTGCCAAGGCTCCTCTGGCCATGACGGAGAGACGAGACTGGGGTCGTGTCAATACTTCCGCTTTTCCGAGAATTATCATCAGATTTCTTTCAACTGAGAGCTATGGCTCAAAGTAAAAACTTTTTTGATGATGTCAAGAAGGAAATAGAATGCCCAGTGTGCCAGGAGCAGTTTAGTGAAACCAAAGAGCCGAAAATCTTAAAGTGCTTTCACACGTTTTGCAAATCATGTTTGGAAGGTTGGCTGCGACAGCAAGGCGGAGGAGCATTGAGTTGCCCGAATTGTCGTCAAATCACCGAGTGTCCGAACGACGACATTAACAGCCTTCCATCCAACTTGTTTTACAAGCAGATGGTGGACATTGTTAAGGCTTACAGCGGACGAGGACAGGAAGATTCACCACACTGTGGAAACTGCGACGAAAGAAAGTCGTTGAAGTTCTATTGTGCCGAGTGCAATCACTTTCTGTGCGAAGAATGCGCTGGCGGCCATAAAAAGTGGAAAGTTCTTAGCGGCCATCGCGTCAAAGAAATTGGCAACTTCGAGTCAAGCGATGCGCAAGATTATGCTCGAAAAGCAAACGCTTGTAAGCAACACAAAGATGAGTTCAGGTTTTTCTGCGAGCAATGCAAAACTTGTATTTGTCGTGATTGCGCAATATTGGATCATGAAGATCACAAGAAGATGTCCTTGGAGAAAGGACTCGAGAAGAAGAAATCAGAAATAGAAGTTAAAATAGAAGAAGTTCTAGTTAATGGTTCCCGCCTGAAGAACCACAAGGAATCTCTGGAGAAACGAAGACTAAAAGTAAACACCTGTTTCGAACAAGCCACGAAAGAAGTCCAGGAGGCTGTAAAATGTTGCCTAAATTTGATTCTAAAACACGAAGAAAGCGTGACGGAAAGATTAGTGAAGCAGAAAGAAAGTTTTGAAGCCGAATTTGTAAACCAAATGACCAGCTTAGATGGAAAACTCGCAGAAATTGGCAGCAGTTTAGAGTTTGGCGATGAAGTGCTTTTCCGAAATAATTTACCGGAGATTTTAAACGTAGAAGAAATGTTAGAGCAAAGGCTGCGAGAACTTTCGATTCCCTTCGAGCCGATGCTCAATTTCCCCGAGGTCAGGTACACTCGAAATGATATGTCATCCTTGGTAAACACCCCCGGAAAGTTACACACGACCAACACCGAACCATCCGTATCAGTAGCTGAGGGCCAGGGTCTGACAGAGGCTACACAAGGCGAATGCGGCACATTTACAGTAATTACGAAAGATGCAAAGAACCAGACAACTTACAGTGACATCGACGAAATAGATGTTGCCATCCTCTCCGAAGACAAGGGGAACCTCATAACCAACGTAACAGACTGTAAGAATGGCCAGTATGTAGTGAAGTACAAATCCGATGTTGGAGGTGATTTCAACGTGTCCATTTCAGTACGAGGCGAAGCTATTAAGGGAAGTCCGTTCAATTTGACTGTGGCAGAGAAAACAGCAATAGGATCAGCAGGTACTCGAATATTTTGCTTAGCCACATACGCTGCATTCTTTATGGCGTAGCTAGTTTAGGGCTAGGGTCATACTTCATCTACAGCACTGAGAAAAGTCACGATATTCTGAAACACAACATAGAACTCGACTGTACCCCTGTTTGAACATAATGAACGGGAGTGTCTCCGCTCCCCCTCATTAAATTTAAGGAAGGAAAGGGCAGAGAACACCGGCGTGATAATCTGACTAAAAGCTTGTTTATCTTGAAAAAAGTGTTCAACAAAATTTGGTGACTTTTCCCAACATTTCATTGTTGATGGCTGAGCAAATTACGTGTTGTAACAAGCCCAATATTTTCGTATAATTTCTACATCATCCAACATATCAGTATTATGCTAATGCTCGCGATGCTCAAACAATATACATTATATTATATTAACCCATAATGCTTATTGTTTTGAAGCTTGAGGAATGCTTCAATGTAATACTTTATTGCCCTAGCTTCGTTATTGCAAAATGAGTTTTCTAGTAATAAAAAAACGTGCTCTGAATAGCTAGCGTCGAAAGGTTATAAGAGATTTAAACTTTGTCTGAACATTGAGGACAACCTGTTGCAAAATTTCTGGGGCTTTTTTTCAGTTTGATTAATAGACCCCCGACATCCATGTATGATAAACCATTTGAAAGCTATTGATCTGTGTATTCAATCGCATCAACAACCACTAAGGAAGCCATAGCTTTATACATATTAGCTATACCCCTAAACTATATCTTATTTGACAGCTTTCAATGAGTGGGTTTGTAACAAATGCACAACAGGCTGCATAATTATGCAGAAAAAAAGTCTCAATCTTCCAGGGGTACTGTGCTGAACTGTATTATGTAATATATCAAACACGAGTGACAGTGTTTCATCGGGTACCC
>OZ026606.1:23347572-23357572 GCA_964020085.1 Micromussa lordhowensis
CCTGTATACCAACGAATCTACATATCTGCACAAAACTATCTTACGACATAACAACGTGAAAAAGCGACTTACGGATTTCCAGTCCAGTGCCCTAATCAGTCGGTCGCGCTGCCTCCGACAAAAAACAACAGCAAAAATAACAACAAAAAACACAGAAAAGCAACGACTAGAGAGAAAACAGACGTTAATGATTTTTTTGTTAGACCCATTTAGAAACACGGATAAGTGCTAAGGACTGAGGGCGTGGATAACCCAGAGTCCTTGGACACGTTTTTGCTTCACCTCATGAGTCATTGGTTCTTTTTTTGGCGTAATTTAACACCTGTGTACATTCCCCTCGAGATGCAATGTCTTTATTACAACCGTCCTGGACTCCTGATCATGAATTACGTAAGTCACCTGGTAATGAAAACCCTTATTATCAACTTAGTAGCTTGAGCGGGACTTGAGCCCGTGCCTTCCAGATTTCAAGTTTAGCGCCGTAACAATTCGGCCACGCTGCGTCAGAGTAAAAAAAAAAACAACAACAACAACAACTACAGCAATAAGAGACGTTAATCGTCTTTTCTAAGACCCATTTAGATACACTGATAAGTACTTAGAGCGGTACTTGAGCTCGCACCTTCCCGCGACCTGCGGATTTCAAGTCCGGCGCCCTAACCTCTCGGCCACACAGCTTCAGACCAAGGGAAAAAAACTAAACAACAATAACAACTACAGCAAAACCAGACAGTCATCTCTTTTAAGACCCATTTAGTAGCACTGATTAGTACTAAGGGCGTACTGGATAACCCAAAGTCCTTGAGATACTTTTTGATTCTCCTCATGAGACATTTTATGTTGTGTTCGCGTGATATATTTAACAGGAGTACATTCCTTTTCAAGTCTCCCTCGACCAACGATGCGGCCTGTATCACGTCATGGTATTGAAATAATCATCTTTATCAACTTTGTTTTTGTCTGTTTTGTTTTTAAAGGAAGGAGTTTTGAAGTGAGGGGTTAATTAGCTGATATTCGAACAATCATGAAGCACAATTTGCAATGAGCCGGTGAATCCAATCTAATCAAGCAGAAATCTGTCCTTCTCGACCTTGTTCTTGACCGAATCGTCGTCACGGTTTGTTTGAGATAGCAAATTTTCCAGACAGAAGTAGTTTTCGATTGAGTGGTCGTTTTGAAAAGGGTTTTGATGATTCATGATGATTTAATATGATCAATGGCCCATTGAAGCCGCGACCTCTGGCGTCCTAATCACTCGGCCACGCAGCCTCCGACAAAAAAAGAATAAAACTTAGAAACACGGATAAGTACTAAGAGCGTATTGAATAGCCCAGAGTCCTTTTGATACGTTTTTGCTTGACCTCATGAGACATTTTGGTTTTGTTTGCGTAATTTAACACGTGTACATTCCTCTCCAGATGCCGAACCAGTAGTACCAACTTCCTGGATTCTTGAATCAAATCTGAACTATCTTGGTATTGAAAACCCTTTATTGTTTAATTACTCTGCAGTGAAACGGAAACAACTGAATAATTTTCAACTTAGTATAAGTAAGAAACCACCAGTCCTATAGGAGGGGGCATCTCCTTAATAAATAGGATAGTTAAAACAAGCAATAAATGTGACAACTCCTAACGGATAAACTCCTTAAATATTCACTTCTTAGCATAATTATGTAACCTGTATACCAACGAATCTACATATCTGCACAAAACTATCTTACGATAACAACGTGAAAAATTATATTTTTATTAACTTAGTGGTCAGAGCGAGACTTGAACCGGCGACTTAAAGGAGAACGGAAGGCTAGGAGTCATATTTTATATGGAAGCTTAAAACTATTGAAATAGCTTAGATTTGAAGTAAAAAGCAAGAAAAGTAAATTTTACCTCTCGAAAGTGACGAAACGAGTTCAAAATCCGTGGTCATTTTTCGAAATTGAACGTCCGCCATTTTGGACATCTTTCCATCCGGTTTCTTCCATAAAAGGAATGCCCGCCGCCATGTTGTTACGTCACTGCGCACAGGTGCCTTTTTTGTGAAGATCGGATCGTGTCGAAACCACTTGGATTGTTTGGATTATGGCTGAGATCGAGCCGTACTCTTTTGAACCCATGCGAGACAGTTCGGAGTCAGAGGAAAACAGTGTTCACGAGAGACAAGATGAGCACCGAAGGGGAAATACATTGTGGTGTGTATGCGAGTGTTGTGCAAACTGAGAAGGACAACAAGAGAAAGAATGTTTATGCTGTAAGGAGATCGAGGAAGCCGTAAATAAAATTTCAGGTGAATGAAACTTTTGTAGCCACTCCTTAAGAAGTGGTTTATTTTTCAAGGGCAGTCGATGAAAACTTATCCCTCTTTTGGAATCTCTAGGCGTTCTGTTTGAACAGCCAACTACAGCACATTCCACCATTTTGGAGGTGATGTTGTCTTCTCGAAATTCGCGCGTTTTTCTCATGTGCGCAGTGACGTCATGCTATGCGCCCAAGCCTTCAATATGGCTTCCAAAATGGCGGACGTTCAAATTGTTCTGTCACGGAGCTTTTTGCTGTTACAATCAGGTTAAAAGGTAAGTTCACATCCTAAAACATAGCAACTTGATTACGACGTATCATGTGCTTTCGTAAAAAGGACTTCCTAAAAATTGGGTTCTCGCCTTCCATTCTCCTTTAAGGATTTCAAGTCCAGTGCCCTAATCACTCGGTCAGACTGCCGCCGACAAAAAAATAAAACAACAACAACAAAACAGAAAAACAACGACTAGAAAGAAAACAGACGTTTATCATTTTTTCTAAGACCCATTTAGAAACACTGATAAGTGCTAAGGGGGTACTGGAAAACCCAGAGTAGATAGATAGATAGATAGATAGATAGATAGATAGATAGATAGATAGATAGATAGATAGATAGATAGATAGATAGATAGATAGATAGATAGATAGATAGATAGATAGATAGATAGATAGATAGATAGATAGATAGATAGATAGATAGATAGATAGATAGATAGATAGATAGATAGATAGATAGATAGATAGATAGATAGATAGATAGATAGATAGATAGATAGATAGATAGATAGATAGATAGATAGATAGATAGATAGATAGATAGATAGATAGATAGATAGATAGATAGATAGATAGATAGATAGATAGATAGATAGATAGATAGATAGATAGATAGATAGATAGATAGATAGATAGATAGATAGATAGATAGATAGATAGATAGATAGATAGATAGATAGATAGATAGATAGATAGATAGATAGATAGATAGATAGATAGATAGATAGATAGATAGATAGATAGATAGATAGATAGATAGATAGATAGATAGATAGATAGATAGATAGATAGATAGATAGATAGATAGATAGATAGATAGATAGATAGATAGATAGATAGATAGATAGATAGATAGATAGATAGATAGATAGATAGATAGATAGATAGATAGATAGATAGATAGATAGATAGATAGATAGATAGATAGATAGATAGATAGATAGATAGATAGATAGATAGATAGATAGATAGATAGATAGATAGATAGATAGATAGATAGATAGATAGATAGATAGATAGATAGATAGATAGATAGATAGATAGATAGATAGATAGAAACTTTTTTAAAGTGTCAGAGGCCATCTAGCTAGGGAAAAAGAATCCCTTACTTATTTGGGGACCCGAATTAGGGAAAAAATACAAACTAAAAACTATATAAGTGATAGGTAAAATATCTACAGTTGTCTAATTACGGGATTTGTAGTAAAAATATACAGTTCTCTACAATTATCTAATGATGGGATTTATAGTAAAAAATATACAGAAGTCAAGAAGAGCAGAGGCTACAGCCTGGGCAGCCATCATCTAAAAATTCACTTATATTAAGTTGGCGTATCTTGCCTTTGAACGACATTAGGGTTGTGACGTCCCTGATACTCTTGGGTAGTTTTGTCCATAGCCTAGGCCCTATATAGATATCTAATGAAATGTTTGCCGTAGGGGACTGTTTCATACCTGGGTATAGAGAAATCTGCTTGCCTCAGATTGTAATTACTATTTGGTTCTTTAAAGATGTTACTTATATATGCAGGGCACAGTTTAGTGTCACAGTCCTTGTGACACGTTTTTGCTTCACCTCATAAGACATTTTTGTTTTGTTGGCGTAATTTAACACCTGTGTACATTCCCCTCCAGATGCCGTGCCAGTAGTACAACCTTCCTGGACTGCTAAATCAGGTAAGTCAACTTTCCTGGTAACGTTTTTCCAAATGCCTTGGCTAGAAGATACTCACTAATTGAACAATTGGCAGTCTTTTTAGAGTATTTATATCCGTACGTTATTATTGTCTTTTACTCAACAGATTCTGTATCTGGAGGAGCCAGCCCAGAACACGAATGTGCCATTTGCCTCGATACCTTGACCAATCCACGAACTCTGAAGTGCAAGCACGTGTTCTGTTCAAAATGCGTCGAGACTGCCTTAAAACATAACAACAGATGCCCTGTGTGTAAAAAAGTGCAGGGTGTTATCCAAGGAAATCAGCCTAAAGGAGAAATGAAGATTCGAAAAAGTTATGACCGCCTTCCCGGATATTATGGTAACATTAATAGTAAATAAATAGTAAATGTAAAAATATTTATATATCTGACTGATTTTCCATAAACATGCCCGAAGAATTGAACCCCTTCATTTATGTAACCTGCTATTTTTTTTTCAATTTTTAATTTGTTTTATCCTGCTTCCTAAATGCAGCAGTTTCTAAAGCTTGTCTAGCCTTAACTGTAGAGAACTGCTTGCTGGATGTTTCATTAATTGATTGATTGCTTTAGATTTGTCGTTCTCCCTCCCCTTTCAATTGGTGTTAAGTTTAGCCCAGTCTATAGTCGTCTGAATTTTAGTTCGTGCGGTGACTTGGGGAAAGAGCTGATTTATTAGCTTTCTATATAACTGCTATCTAAAGGAAGGAGATCAAAAATTTATTTTTCATTTTACGCAATAATTGTTTTCCCACTAGATTAATTGAGATTAATGGGGAAATTAGCTCCACAAAATATGCTCCCCACCCCTCCCGAGCGAGGCGAAAAAGATCTTTGGCCTGTATATAGATCTTGAAGAGAAATATATTAATTTCTTCTGATTGCTTTCCGTTACACGACACTTCAACAGCAATGTGCAATTGTGGATTTTATTAATTTGCAGACTGTGGTACAATTGCCATCCACTATTCGTTTCCATCGGGAATTCAAGGCCAGGAACATCCAAATCCCGGCAGAAGATACGACGGCACCGAACGTACAGCTTATCTTCCTGATAATCGAGAAGGTAGAGAGGTGATGCAGCTCTTGAGAAAAGCTTTTGAAGCCCGTTTAGTTTTCACGGTTGGAACGTCAGTAACGACAGGACGCCCTAACCAGGTCACGTGGAATGATATTCACCATAAAACTAGCATGTACGGAGGTCCTCAAGAGTAAGTGAAAGTGGATAGTTTACGGTGAGCTCAAAACGAAAAAGCTCTCTGAAAGGATCTGGATGCTATGAAAAGTTCTCGAAAACTCGTGCTATTTTATACGAACAGTAGAGTCATTGTTTGTTGTAATACTTACAATGTAATGAACTTTATGAGATAAACTTTCAGTGAGGCAGTATATTTTCTGTCCCTTTCCTATTCTTTCTGTAGGCCATGTTTCCTTTTATGTATGATTGTACGTCAGGCAATTACCTTATATTCGATCTACAGCTAAGACATTGAACGTTTATTTCTGTCGTCTGTTTCAGGTTTGGCTACCCCGACGCAGGCTATTTGAGGCGAGTTAAAGAAGACCTAGCTGCCAAAGGTGTCTGCTGATTTAAAACAATCCGACATCTTTCTTTTTCCCTCTTAAATTGGATGGCATTTCGTAGTTCTGCACTCAGTACAAATTGAAGCTAAGGGACAAAGTACCGTAACTATAAGCTCGATAAACATATTTCTCGAAGCGGAGTCAGTGCCACCTTAGATTTTCTTGGAATCAAAGTGGCTGTGAACAGTCTCCCGCATGTTTTAACATGGAGATCAATTAATGGGTTATACCGTTTCCATGGTAACCGTTTTATTGTCAAGCCAAAGTGACCGAACTTAGTTTATCAATGCTGATGGGCATTTGTTAGATGCCGTTATTGTAGCGTCAACTGGAAAGCCATCATATAAATCAGGCATTGCTTTGGTATATGTAACAATTCTAGGATAGAATTCATCAGAAAGAGATGCGTTGTTCAGCATTGTAAACGATATTTTCTCCTACCAAGTTGAAATCTTAGTGCAAGGGTAAAGCTTTTGTTCTGCTTACAATTCGTCTCATCGCGTCGGTGGCTTTGGGTATTCACTTCGTAAGTCGTCATTACGGACTTTTAGCTGTAAATCAAAGATACCATTTCTTGTTAACGCCTAAAGCGGTCGGTCCGAGCGATCCAAGGCGGCTGTGCTTCCAGAAAACTGTTATAAAGTGTTTCTCTTTTTGCTATAGGATAGGAACTGAAGAAACCGCATCACAAATATTTTAAAGCTCCATTTCGTTTGGAACTGTTGTTAGAAGAAAGCATCGATAGTCTTTGATCTTGCGAGTATTAAAATTCGTTCAGGAAGGGCGATTTGTGGAAGATAATTTCAGAAAAGTAGTGCGGCGATGTAGCTTCCGAGACACGCAGATTTTTTCTGATTGAGAATCGACTTTTCTCCAGTTGGGATGGAATTACTCAATAAAGTTACCCGTCTTCTAGTAAGTTTGTTAATAAAGTATAAGCCGATTTTGTCTGACAAGAACAAGACTGTCCTTATCTCGTGATTGTCCTGCATGGAGCGAATGATAACCCGTACCAATTTCGGCTCATTTTAAAACCCATCTGCACTCCTCCATCCTTCCTACCCCTGGAGCAATGACCCACAGTTAAGAATACCGAAACCGTGACAAATGCGTTGCTCTCACATAGTGTAACCTAAATAATGCTGAGAAATCAAAAAGAACGACAGCGTACGTGCAAAGGAGACGGTATACCATTTGATACTATAGGAAAATTCATTACCTGACGAGGAAATTCCGCGTTAAATTGCACGCGAAAACCGATATCGCACGAATCGCGAAGCGATGAGTGCGATATCGGTTTTCAAGTGCAATTTAACGCGGAATTCACGAGTCAGGTAATGAATTTTCCTTGAATCGCATAATTGAATAAAATGAGAAAAAAAGAAAACAGCAGTTTGGTTTTATCCTGAGATAGATGACGTAGATGCGAAACAATATCACCGAGCCTCGTTTTCAACTCGCAATTCCGCGCTAAATACCTCGCTTCGTAAACCAATCAGAATGCAAGATTTTATTCAATTATGCGATTCTAGAGTGAATATGTACAATGCACTGGTAATGCCATATTTTAATTACTGTGGTGCTGTATGGGGTAATATCAATAAGGGACTAGCAGACAAGCTTTAAAAGCTGCAGAATAGGGCTGCTAGAATTCTTACCTTTTCTAACTATGACGTTCGCTCAAGTGTTTTGTTTGATGAGCTTGGCTGGGATAGGCTAGAATATGTAAGACTTAAACAGTTGGCTGTGGCAATGTATAAAATCCATAATAATCTTCCCCCATCGTATCTGAGGCGGATCGTTAGCAACACCTCAAATGTACATTCATACAATCTTAGAAATTCTGAGTTAAATTATTATGTCCCCAGACCCAGAACTGAGTCTTCAAGAAAGAGCCTACACTACAGAGGATCTGTTCTGTGGAACAAGATTCCCTCAGAGTTAAAAAAAACTGCGTAATGAAATGTTTTTAAAACTTCATTTCATGGGAAAGATTTTTCTAATACACCATGACCCATTGTAACTCTTATTATTCATAATGTAAGTTTTAGTATTTTTAACATTATAGTCAATAGTTCCTTAGAGTATTTTAGTCTAGTTTTAAACACAATTCCTAGTAAGACCATGTAAAATGATATGATTTCGTGTATAAATAAAGATTAATGATGATTTGAACTATTAGAGTGATCATATTAAAGTAGATCAAAGTGACAGCGTACGCGCAAAGGAGACGTTAACGGAAACATTTGAACTACTACAGTGATCATATTAAAGTAGATAAAGTGATCATATTTAAGTAAGGGATGGACCATTAGAAAAGTGATGGGGGGGGGGGGGTGGGGAAAAAAACCCCAAAAAAATTCATGCAAGGGAAAATACCAAGAAAAAAAATTCGAGCGAAGAGGAAGGCGAAGAAAAAAAATTCATGCAAAAGGAAGGTCCAATTGTGACTTTTATTTTTAATATATAAAATTTGCCAACATCTATTAAAAATAGGTCCGCAATGCGTACTTGTGTGGGATTTCATTCAAGTTTGCTACGGTTTGAATAAATGAGAAACTGTTTTGCTTTGTTATTATTCAGTCCCTTTTGCGAAGTAACGTATTACAGTTTTATGATTTGCGTTGTAATCTTTGAGAAGGGGAAAGCAACAATTGAAGGAAAAACTAAGTTGAAGGGTTGTTAAATGCCATTATTGACATTTAAAAAACAAATGATTTTGTAACAAGTCTAGATAAGCAGTGAAATGCTTATTTTCAAGATGAGGGTTATTGGGTAAAGTTCTATGTAGGTGTGATTTTGAACACACAGGTTCCAGATGTAACCAGAGGATTTTGGGAACTGAAAAAGATGTCAGCTTGATGTCTTTGAGTTGCGTGAAAGATTCAGTCATGATTCTGTTTATGTTAAGGGAGGCATTTTGTATACCAGTGGATTAGCACAAAAGTAGAAGCCACATTGGGAGCTTGATTTGGTTTAAATGTACGACTTATTTTTGATAATATATGCGTGTTATATATCACAATGCAGTATTTTCAATAAAGAAACACAGAAAAATTTAGTTGAATCAAGTGCCTATGGGGTTGCAAATTGAAGAATTTAAGGAAAAAAGATAGACGCATAAAAATACCAGAACAAGAGTAATTTTTAATAAATCACACATTGAGTAGCGCTTATTGACATTGTAATGATTTTTAACCCAATAAAATTAACAATTACCTGGAGGTTTTATTTAACAGAAAGTTCAACAGAGATAGAGGGTGCATTTCTTTGGGGTTATCTGAATCAGGATCAGTGATTGAAGATCACTGGTGCATCAGAGGAACTGATGAATCATGTTAGGTTATGGATTCATTGGTTCCTTTGATGAACTATGTGAGTTATCCTGGATCACTGATCATGATCCAGATCACTCCAAAGGAACACACACTGAGTGTTATCATAATAGATTTCAGGAATAGTAAACAGGAACATACCTCAAGGACAACAGAGTTCAATGTATAGTGAAGTTTATGATGATATTGTATGACTTTAAATATCAGAATGTTTGAGGTTTTCTATTATGGAGAGTGTAATTTCATGCCAGTTTGTTTACCAAGTTCAAGCTATGTGGAAACATGAACTGAATAGATAAACTTGACATCGTGCAAAGTGCTTATGTACTGCAGAAGAAGGTTGAAAACAAACATTGTGAGCAAGTGAACTTTGTTTATGACTTCATGTTAGTGCACACAAGAGGACCTGTGAGACTTGCTTCACTCTGAATTGCTGGAAAAGACTGAACGTTTGGCACCAATCAAAATTCAGAATGAGTATTACAATTCGGAACTGATCTGTCAAGAGAGTAGTTTTAGGGGGTCTACACATGTGATTTGAACTCTGGGTCTGTGAGGATGCCTGATGATTATCTAATTGATATGAAGTAGCTTTAACTATAAACGTAACAAACATAAGTTCCTTTGAACTCTGTTCATAAAAATTCAACAACATTTAAGCTAAATTAATTCAAGACAGTGTACTTTGGAATTTTAAATAAGCACAAGTAAATTTTTTCAAATGACAAATGTCATGTGGTCAAAGGTTGTATGCAGTTTGAAGTTTCGAAAAATTTACAAGTGCAAATCACATTAGAAATTATGTTATTA
>OZ026606.1:23362572-23370072 GCA_964020085.1 Micromussa lordhowensis
AAAATTCGTGCAAGCGGAAAATTCCCCACCCCCCTCCCCCCCATCACTTTTCTAATGGTCCATCCCTAAGAGAAGGACCACTCCCCGCAACCCCCGCCCCTATTCTCCCCCTCCCCCCCCCCCCCCCCCGCACCCGTACTGGCTTGAAACAAGCATATGTTGGAATTAAATAATGCTGATGCGGCACGCGTTTGGACCAAACCATTACAATTACATCCGTGAAATGTTCTCGTGAAGCCACCATCGCTTTGATTCCTAGAGCCTTTATTGTTTTTTTTTTTGCCTGACTAAAACTGGGAATCCTATTTATTCTCCTGACTAAATTAATGTGAAATAGATTCGTTTCGACTCGCAATTTCAATTAGTGATACTCAATGTCTGTTAGGCGTTATTACTGATTTTTAAACGGTGATCCTGAAAGAAACGAAAATATCACTGGACTTCCTTTACAACGGTTGCTTTTTTGATATTCCATGCTGTAGGAGATCGTTACCAAGTGAGAAATTAAGTAAAGCCGTGAAAAGAAAAGAAGAAGAGCGATAAACTAACTGATGTTCTTTCCCGTACCTTTAGCTTTCTTTTAAAGGTGTTTTCAACGATTTTGGACAAATGTTAATAAACCGAGAGGTCCTAGGCACTAGTATACCCACGCCCGAGGTTACGCCAGGAGAGCGAACGCTTGTAAGCAACACAACGATGAAGTCAGGTTTTTCTGCGAGCAATGCAAAACTTGCATTTGTCGTGATTGCGCAATATTGAATCATCCAAATCGCAAGAATATGTCCCTGGAGAAAGGACTCGAGAGGAAAAATTCAGAAATAGAGGTTGAAATAAGAGAAGTTCAAATAAATGCTTCCCGCCTGAAGAACCACAAGGAATCTCGGAAAAACGAAGACTAAAAGTAAACAACTGCTTCGAACAAGCCACGAAAGAAGTCCAGGAGGCTGCAAAATGTTACCTAAATTTGATTCGAAGACACGAAGAAAACGTGACGGAAAGATTAGTGAAGCAGAAGCCGAATTTGTAAACCAAATCACGACCAGCTTAGATGGAAAACTCACAGAAATTGGCAGCGGTTAAGAGTTTGGCGATGAAGTGCCTTTCCGAAATAATTTACCGGAGATTTTAAACGTAGAAGAAATGTTAAAAAAAAGGCTGCGAGAACTTTCGATTCCCTTCGAGCCGATGCTCAATTTCCCCGAGGTCAGGTACACTCCAAATGATATGTCATCCTTGACAGATGCCCCTGGAAAATTACGCACGACCAACACTGAACCATTCTTATCGGTAGCTGAAGGCCAGACAGAGGCTATACAAGGCGAATACGGCACATTTACAGTAATTACAAAAGATGCAAAGAACCAGTGACATCGACGAAATAGATGTTGTCATCCTCTGCGAAGACAAGGGGAACCTCAAACCCAACGTAACAGACTGTAAGAATGGCCAGTATGTAGTGAAGTACAAATCCGATGTTGGAGGTGATTTCAACGTGTCCATTTCAGTACGAGGCGAAGCTATCAAGGGAAGTCCGTTCAATTTGACTGTTGCTGAGAAAAAACAAAAGGATCAGCAGGTACTCTGGTTTAGATACTGTCTTGCTTAGGCACATATGCCGGATTCTTTAGGGCGTAGCTAGTGTAGAGCTAGGGTTATACTTCATCTACAGCAATGAGAAAAGTAACGCCATCATATTCTCAAACACAAAATAGAACTCGCCTTCATCCTCTTTGAACTTAATGAACTGGAGGGGGCTCCCCACCCCTCCCCCTCATTGAATTCAAAGCAAGGAAAGGGCAGAGAACACCTGTCCTAATAATCTGAGTGAAAGCTTGTTTATCTCGAGAGAAGTGTTCAACAAAATTTGGTGACTCTTCCCAACATTTCATTGTTGGTGACTGTGCCAATTTCGCTTGTGTGTTTTTAAATGGGATGTGTAATTCACTTTTTGTCGCAGCCTACTATACCGTAGATATTATCAAGTAATTGTCACTTTCAAACAAAGCCTCACCTATTTATCTACTGTGGTTGACCCGCAGCAATCGGCTGCTATTTTTGTTAGGGAAACGGTAATAACCGCTAGGTGCCAGGTATGTGTCTTTTGGTTAGAAAAATCCACGAGGTTGTTTTCGGTTAGATCAGTTCTAGTGTAGACTGCGTCAATTTCTACTAGGCATTGGACCATAGTTTCTCTCTACACAGTTACTCATCTCAGTACTCTACGCATCTTCAGTGCGTGTTCCAAGCAAAGTGAGTAATCTATTCCTTGCTTTGAGTCTTAGTTATTAGTTCTTCCATTGTTATTCATTTCAGTTAAGGTGATTCCGCTTAAAAAGAAGGAGTATCCAAAAAATTCTCAAACTTCATCCAGTTGGGAATTGTGTGATGATGATGATAATGATAACCTTTATTTACCCTCGGCAGTGTTTATAGCACAAAGGCTAGTGGGGCCGAGCAGACAACTGAAACAAATGATTTAAATTGAACATAACATTGTTCTGTTATAGCAGGGACCGCTGGATTGAGTCCGACGCGTTGACCACCCGGCCACGCCGCCTCCAATGCATGTTATTCATATTAGAGAAATGTAATAAAAAATAGGGGTTACCGTACTCGTTTTTCGTTTATAACAACTTTTCGACTGACGAGGTTGTCATTACTTACATGAAACCTTAGTGTGCAGAAAGGGGCACTAGAAATTCTAAGAAAAGTACTTATTGAATTAGTTTATTAGAGAAGTTAAACAAAATAGACCCTGAACTTATATTTAAACAATGTTAATAAACAGAAGTTACGATTATAATAATACACATGAAAAAATTACTCGATTCTGATTGGCTGAGAGCAGTGAAGTTCAAGTGTAACACCAGTGCAAAAAGTGTAAACCCGTTGCAAAAAGTGTAACACCAGTGTAAATCTGGATAATGATGGGCAGAAAGACAATGAGAAATTTTGTAGGCCAATGATATCATGTAAAGCAGTGACAAAAATTTTGAAAAAAAATTTTGAAAAAAGTTTTCTCGAATGCGAAAAAAATGGCTCCAAGAAACAACTTTCGGCAATTTTTCTGCGGGAATTTTTTCATGTTTATATTATTAATAAGTAATCATACGGTTTTTCTCGTTCAATTTGAAATTAATTTGCACCTGTGAGTTTTTTAAAAAGCAGAAATTGCACTCGCCGAAGCGCCTAGTGCAATTTGAGCTTTTTGAAAAACTCACTCGTGCAAATTAATTCCAAATTGAACGAGAAAAACTGTATGATTACCTCTGCTTACTAACAACCTTAGTACGAAATATTGTAGATACCTCGTGTAATTTAAATTCATGCATTTCAAAGTGGGGGTCACCTTGCTTGTTAAGAGAAAACGAGCATTTATTTTGCTGTCCAGCTTTATACTTCGATATAGTTATGTTGGCTTCTATTTTCGTTATTGTATTTCAGTTCAAATCGGCATACGGTTTAGGACGATTTACTGCTAAGCTTACAGCACGTGGTTTAATTCTACTTTCGTCTTGGCGCGCGATTCGTCTCAATTGAATTCGTATGGAACATTGATCTCTGCCAATTAAGCTTATTGGTTTTACTGATGTCATTGATTTGTTATTTTTTTATAGTACTTTTTTCTTGTATGTAGATGATGACGGTGATAAAAAAGAACTGGACAATGTAAAGGATAATGAAGAAGACACCAAAGGTAAAATTTTACATGACGGCTCCACACGCCGTGCATGATCAGTCAGTTTAAATTTTGTTTCAACCGGCGCTAAGGGCACAGTCTGATGATCACTTCAAGCGTGAAACTCGAGTAACTGTAGTTTCTATCTTAATGTTCATTTCAGTGAGATATATTTAAGAAAAGTGTTAACTTAGTGGATGAAAATAAAATAAATGTCATGACTTTCAAAGTGCTCGTTTCGCAAATGACATATACCTACATTCATATTCGTAATTTTCAATGCGAACTCGCTGTAAGCAGTCCGGGATCGTTATCAGTTTTGATAACCTCGACCAAAACAAACCATTAACCAATCGCTGCACAAGGTTTCGTTCACGTGGCATAAGTTGGTAGCAGCAATGTATAATCCAATATGGCGGCCGACGAGGCGCGAGGCGCTGCATGTGATGAAAGGAGTTACACTTTCATTGAATTAATTCTATGTTTGCTTCACAATAGGTTGGAAGAAAACTGTCTTCGTCCAAAAGTTACTGCGAAATTATTTCATTTCCAGATGGACACCGTATAGTATTTGTTCCGAATAAAATGACACAGTGAAGGTAGACAACAGTTATTCTGTTCACAAAAGCGTTTTTTATTGATACGAAAATGATAGCTTCTATCATGTCTAGCTTCACTCAGGCTTCATTTTCTTGCTAGCTGGCGAAGCTGCTTGTTCAACAATCTGTATAAAATAGAAACGAACAGTAACAGTGAATTCATCTTAAGCTTATTATATATATGGGGTCTGGGACTCTTTTACAGTTCATCCTTTGGTTTTTTAATCCATTGATTGTAATAAATAAATAAATAAATAAATAAATTGGCAATGAACAAGTTCCTACTATGTTCCAAGTGGAGAGCCAAGGCAAGAAGTTTAAAATTCAAGTTTAAAGTATCAGCAATTTCAATCCTTAGGGTTTCTAAAATTAGGAAACAAGCTCTCAAATTTATATTAATTTGTACAAAACCTTGTACTGTTAAACATTCACAGAGAAGATGCAACTCAGAAAAATAGTGCTGAAAAGCTTTCAAATGAATGGTCACTTAAGGCCAGATCGTACTGTCCTTGTACAGTGTATGTACATGCTCAGTTTCACTGGAATGACTTAATTTCTACTTTCAGTAGGTAAGGCATGAAAACACATCCAAAACAGTCTACAATGAGTAAGGATAATGACTTACCCCTCTCTTCGAAGCTTGAATTCGCCCATGCCAGCACTTCCTCTTTGAAGTCATAGTTTTTCCATGAAATTGCAGCATCTTCCTTGAGATCACACATCCCAATTAAGGATAACAGCCAGTTTCTTAACTAGAACAATGAATGAATGAGTGATCAGTTAACTAACGGTTTATGGCAGAGTTACACATACAAATGACACACAAAACAAATCCAGCTGTTATTTAAGCAGGTGTCCATTTGAGGCTAGAATTTTTTAGATAATTAATTTTGAATCTAAACTGAAAGTGACAGGTCTAGAGATGTGGCTTTGTTATAGACAATTTGAGACTTCCCAAGAAGAAACCACATGACAATAACAAAGCACTCAAAATCAGTCAAAATTAAAAAAAAACTTTTCTAATTTATGACATTTCTTAATACTGCTTCAAATTACTGATGAAAGTCAATTTAGTAATGAGTGGTAGTCTTGTACAGGTTTCTCTAACTGTCAGTCTCAAACGGTTAAAGAAAAAGTAGGACAGGGCCCGACACTTACATATAAAGTATCCACTAAGTGACATTTAACGTTAGGTTAATTCATCACAATGATGAAACAGACTAATTGAAGGGTTCGGTGGAAAAAGGGCGGTAGTGATTTTTGGCTAAAAATGAACATTGCCAAAACCGCTCCAAATTTGGCATGTACGTTTGTTTAGGTGTATTAAACAATGTGCTGCCTTTTTTTTCGCCATACGTTGCTTCGTTTTCGAGAAATAACGTATGCAAAAAACGTCGGTTTTCCTAGCGGCATCTTTTCATCGAACGCGAAACAAAAGAAACCTATTGTGTTTCTTTTGTTTCGCGGAACAATGAAATCAGCGAAGCTTTTAATGACTTCTAGTTGTTGGAGCCAATACTAGTTAAATATATATAAAATTAACACTTGCCCGCTAAAGATGTCTGGTTAGCACCATCGGTTAAGGCGCTATGCTAGCAGCGGATTTGAATTTTGTCGGGACACGGGTTCGACTCGACGTCGGCCCATTTTTCTTTTCCTTTCATTTATCATCTTCTGATCTTTTTCACATCAAAACAAACGTCAAAAATAGCCGGGATTGTCGATACTCCTTTAGATCAACCGTTAAAGTTGGCATCGAAATCCACCTTCGATAATGAAGATCCGGAAATTTCGAAAGATTCGGCCGTCGAAAAGAACGTCCCTTACATTTTCGGCCAATTTTGAAAGTTCTCAGAAATGTTTACATGTAAGCTGCAAAGTCACCGAAGTGCCGCATTCGCCGCTAGTTGTTCGAGCGATACAAGTTTTAACTTACGTTATTTCATTACAAACTTAGCGTTGCTTCTTTAGTTCAATCGATTAAGGCGCCGCTGTTCGCTTACTTTTGTCGCGACATCGGTTCGATACGAGGTCAGTCTATTTTTTTTCGCTATTTCACCTCTTCTTTCAATAACCAAAACAACTCGACGCTGCTTAAATTAACCGTCTAAATTCTCATCGAAACTCACCTTTGACTGTCAAATAAAGTTCCGCCGAGACTGTAAAATTGCGCGCCGTCGTTGATATTAAATGTAAAACTTTTTAGTATGACTTATGTGTGTGAGAAGCTGACACTGTTGACTAATTTAACAGCAAAACTTTGTCTGTCTACGAGCATCACGTGATCGAAGGTCTCTCTTTTCCTCGAAGAACGCAACGAACGTGACTGTGAGCGTGACGTTGGAGCGGCTCGTCTCCCAAAACCCACGCTACCAGCGGCTCGCGGCATCGCCGCTCCCACGTCACGCTCGCACGCTTACTTGTTTTACGTTCTTTCCCACGTATTTTCGAGGAAAAGAGAGACTCCTCGCAGTCTAGACCCAAATTTATAGAGCTTTGTAGGGAGATGCCATGTTTGTGTCTTTCAGAAGAACACAAACATGGCGGCTGTAAAGTAACAGAAACACCTGTCATTGAGTTATGCCATTGAAACGAAAAACTATATTGCTCTAGAGATCCGACACATTGAAATAAATGCTTCTTCTAGTGCAAGCACTGTTTAGTTAGCAAAAACTAATGCGATAACTCTTCTTTTGACCTCCGCGACAGCCTTTTCGGGTCGCCATTGTCATGTGGTGTCATGTCACGCAACGCAAAAGCTTCGAAATTCAACGTGCTTTATCACAATGAGACGAACCCTTTCGAGCTAAAACAGAAATGTCAAGTTCCTATAGGGTCTTTTAGCCGATGAAACGAAAACCTCAGAGGAAGGGGAATATTCAATTTTGAATATCAAGAATTCAGAGGCCTGACATTGAGTCTTGGGTTGCACCGTGACGCAATTAAAAAAAATCATAACGTTATATGTGATAAATAAATAAGACGCGTCTCTAACTTTCAGGTCTGTGCGTTTTCCCAAACTTCAAATACTTGTCGAAATATTTTGCACAAGTATGCAGCCGCCATGTTGGTGTACCTCCAAAGGATACCAACATATTTGTGTACCATGTGTGTCCATGAACATCAATTAACAACTCACAACAACAAGAACAAAAACAATAATTTAGTACTTCACAATTACAGTAATTCTTAATCCTTAATCCCCTGACTCCACAGTTAGCA
>OZ026606.1:23375072-23387572 GCA_964020085.1 Micromussa lordhowensis
ACTGTCATCTTTGAAATCATACAAGGTCTCAGAAGCCTTATCGTCGTCCTTTTCCAGGTACCAATATCAGAAAACGAATGTTCTTTTTTAATGCTCATAAGTGATAATGACTTTGTCTATTCGTCCGATCTAAAGAAGTTCAATAGAAACTACGTTGACTGCATTTTGCGTGAATTCACGCCTGAAATTGACAGAATTTTTCAATTTCTAATTTCTTAACATAATAAATGGTTTGAACCCAGGAGTATTAATAGTTCGTATAGTGGGATCTTCTGGGTGAGGGTAGTTCTGAAAAGAACTGTTGTTGGTGACTGACGTTTCGACAACCTAAGCGGAAGTCATCTTTAGAGTCAAGTGAATAGTGTTTTTCAGTCGATGATGTTATAAGTCTGGTCCATTGAAAGTTTTTTTTTAAAATTTCTTAGTTAACTTTGGTTACTTAGCATTCTAAGTAATTTAGTTCCTATTATTGTAACATTCTAGTAGCTTAGTATCCTGTGTTGTCATGTTCAAACTAGTCATGGTTCATATATAGGGCCACAAGGGAGACTACAGTCTCAGTGACTGTAATTCATGCACCCCATTGAACTAAAGTGTCATCATTACCATTCCATTATATTCTTCTGGGACAACTGTTTTTTAGCCTAACATGTCAGTCACGTAGATATGACACAAAAATGCAAGATGCCTCCTTGAAAATACAAATTTATAAAAAAATTGTCATGAAATAGAAAATACGTGATTTATTTGGATGGAAATATTAATTTCTCCTCATACCACAGGTAAATCGCTCTGTTACCTGTCATTTCATATCATTTGGGCAAAAAGAGCTATGTTATGTTTTGCAAATTCAAGTGTTTATTAACAATAGTAATAATAATGGTAATGATAATGATAATGATAATGATAATGATAATGATAATGATAATGATAATGATAATGATAATGATAATGATAATGATAATGATAATGATAATGATAATGATAATGATAATGATAATGATAATGATAATGATAATGATAATGATAATGATAATGATAATGATAATGATAATGATAATGATAATGATAATGATAATGATAATGATAATGATAATGATAATGATAATGATAATGATAATGATAATGATAATGATAATGATAATGATAATGATAATGATAATGATAATGATAATGATAATGATAATGATAATGATAATGATAATGATAATGATAATGATAATGATAATGATAATGATAATGATAATGATAATGATAATGATAATGATAATAATGGTTTATTAACAAGTATCCATACAAAAAATGGTTCTTCATCCGTTACTAACTAATAAATATTTCGACCTGAGACAGTCTACATTTGGGAGACAGGACGCAGATTGGCTGACCATTTCAGGGAACACTTCCTCGACGTTCATCACAAGAAAATTGACTTTCCTGTAGCGCAACACTTTAATAGCCCAGGCCATTTACTAGAAGACGTCCGTGTTGCAGTGCTGAAATCCGGGCTAGCAAAGAAGGATGCCCACCAACGCGAGGAGATGAGACACATTTTCATATTTCAAACACTCGCTCCTCGCGGGATAAATCGCGATTTCTCATTTATATGAAGTGTCGACACGCGCGTGTACTTTTGGCACGCGCAAACAGTTCAAAACAGCACACAACTGCAAATAACGATCTCGTTATTTCACTTGGCAGCTAAACACCCTGAAGAAGGCAGTAATGCCGAAACGTCGGTTTATTTATACCGCCATTTAGCGTCATTTGAACAATAATCATTTAACTTTACTTAGTATAAAAGACGCTACGCAGTCTCTTCAATATTATTTTCGAAAATTTCAGGTGGCTCAATATTATTGGGATCATAATCAACCTCGTTCCCAGAGCCGTTTCCTGGGAACGAGGTAGGGTCATTATAACCACTCAGTATCGGTTGATGCCAAAATCATGGTATCAAAAATTTATTTACCATTGAGACAATGCTTGGACTTTGTTTAGACTATTTAACTGTACTGCAACATTTAACTTAGCTCATATTATCAAGTTGCTTTTTCAGAGGAAAGTATACAGACAGTGACAAAATTTCTATTTCTATCACACAGTTCCGTTTCCTAAAATAGAGACCTTTGGTGTTTGTATCAACAGAGCAAGAAACTAAAAAGAAAAGAAGAAAGAGAAGATACAGATACAGAAAAGTTCAGCAAGCAGAAGAAGAGGCAAAAGAAAAAGAGGAATCAGCAGCATCAGAAGAAGAAAAAGAAAAGAAATTCGTTAACGTTTGATAAATTAAATGATAACTTTATTCACACACGTAAAAATTCCTTCTGCACAATTTAAAACTTTTTAATGTAAAGGTTTTAGTGTAAAGGAATAGTGTTAAAAATTAAGTGGGAAAAACCATTGAAATAATATATCAAACACGAGCGACAGTGTTTCATCGGGATATGCAAACACCGAGAAGAGAGTTGAAAATACGACGCGCAGCGGAGTATTTTTGACGAAATTCGAGGTGTTTGGATAGCCGATGAAACACTGTCTCGAGTGTTTGATATATCTTCTCAATCGAAGCAAAAACTAAGGAGAAAATCGAGAGGTAAAATCGTCAAAATCTATGCTAATTAAGACCGTGTATCAAAACCTCCTTCACGGTTGTGATTTTCTTTGTTTTAACATTCTAGTAGCTTAGTATCCTGTGTTGTCATGTTCAAACTAGTCATGGTTCATATATAGGGCCACAAGGGAGACTACAGTCTCAGTGACTGTAATTCATGCACCCCATTGAACTAAAGTGTCATCATTACCATTCCATTATATTCTTCTGGGACAACTGTTTTTTAGCCTAACATGTCAGTCACGTAGATATGACACAAAAATGCAAGATGCCTCCTTGAAAATACAAATTTATAAAAAAATTGTCATGAAATAGAAAATACGTGATTTATTTGGATGGAAATATTAATTTCTCCTCATACCACAGGTAAATCGCTCTGTTACCTGTCATTTCATATCATTTGGGCAAAAAGAGCTATGTTATGTTTTGCAAATTCAAGTGTTTATTAACAATAGTAATAATAATGGTAATGATAATGATAATGATAATGATAATGATACTACCCAATCAGTGGTAAATAAGTTGATGTCAATTTTGTGGCTCAATAGGTTACCATTTTAGCTTTAAGCGCTTATAACTCAAAAATGATATTCAATAAACCCCATTTTTTATTATCGAATTGTAATCAGCATGATAAGATGCAACTTTTTGCAAAGTTTAAAAAATTCTGTGGAGTGGGTCCAGAGCCACCTGAAATTTTCGACAATTTCAGGTGGCTCTGAAGCCTCTTCGGTATACTCACGAACGCCGCAGGTCAGTGTGGCTTTATATCCATATGGGCATTTACACTGATTCGGTTTAGCGCAAGTTCCACCATTTTGACAAGGAACTTTACAAATTGCTGTGGACGAAAGGAAAATGAGGGGATTGGAGCCACCTTAACTTGTCGAAAATTTAAGCTGGCTCTGAATTTTTTTAAACTTTGCAAAAAGTTACATCTTATCATAATTCGATAATAAAAGATAGGGGTCATTGAGCTCGTTTTTGAGTTATAAGCGCTTAAAGCTAAAATTAATAAAGGGGGCAAGTTTCTAAAGAAACTGTGGTGCTGCGTCGGTGGGAGTATTACAAGATAATTTGGTTTTATCAACTGGGTTGATAATGTGAATTGTCCACCGTAAAGAGATTCGGAAGCTGACGTTTCGAGCGTTAGCCCTTCGTCGGAGCGAATGACAAAGGGCTAACGTTCGAAACCCAGTTGATAAAACCAAATTACAAAGCTAAAATTAACCTGTTGAGTTTTTTTGATACCATGATTTTGGTATCAACCGATAAAGAGTGGTTATTATGACCCATTAAACTGTAAGTCATGGAAAGTACTGGAAACTGTTTCCAGCCACTGGCCTTAAAACGTGCTATCAGCTTAACAACGATAACTGTTTCCAGCCACCTTAATACACAATTTAAAGTAGAAGAAGGTTTTAAACTTTTACTTGCTATAAGTAAGAACACTTGGTGATAAATCACGAAACATTTTAGCAACAAAATAACACCTTTAAAATTTAGCGGGCCGTACATTAGAGTACGGCCCGCTAAATTGACCAATCCAAGTGCGCGTAGTAACTGAGAGATATAATAATGCAGTTTATTCATTAGAGGGGAGGTTCTTACAAGTCCAATCACTGTTAAACTCACAAGGGAACTTCTTGAGGAGATGCGATCTACTATCAAAACCAGTAGAGTGATAAAAACGCCGTGAAACATTTGAAATCGCAGCAGTTCAATTTTTAGCACGTGATCTGAAAAAAAAATTGTCTCGAGGTTGACCACTTCCTTGTTGCGAGTGTCTCGTCAACGATGCTGTGATTCTTAACGGTTAGTGAAAGGTTACTCTATGGCCACGTAAATATCGTTTTCCAAGATTTGTATGAACAATGATTGCGCTGTCTAGCCATTTAGCAGGGCCAGAAAACTCATGAGATGTATTCAGCTTTTAAGAAAGGGAGGTTGCTTTTACTTCTAAAGGGTTCCATGCTGTTCTTCAAAAGAGAGTGCGCGAAATTCATTTTACTTCCGGCTATAATGAATAGTGTCCATGCGACAAAGTGTTTTAATTCACGTCATCAAGACTGACGCAGCACTAGAATAAATTTAGAGGATAATTTTTACCACTCTAGTGATTTCCACAGTATTGTGTGCTGAGAGTACTTGTTGCTGGAACGAATCATTACTATTTCGTTTATTACCTTATATGTATACTTTTGCGGAAAAGTGGCGCATGATCACGAGTACACGCAAATTCAAAATAGCTATATTTCTGTTATATGTCATTATTCGAATCAGACTCTTCTTTTTTCTACAAAAAGCACCGCAAGTCAAAAGGGCTTATGCAACTTAAGCTGTGTAAGATCCTTGACCATTTGGTAAGTACGAGAAAACGTTACATTCGAAACTGGTTTAGGTTAATTTCAAGGAAAATTGGAGCACATTCAAGTTTCATTAAAAAGAGCCATTAAAATAATTTCAATGTTGGCAGCCAAGTTTTAAAGTGCTTTTAATCTGTCTCTTTCTCTTTTTATAACTGTCTCGCTACATGAGCCACAAAGATACATCCAAAAACCCCAAAACAAGAATCCCCGCTGCTTTCTCTGATATAATCCTACCAGTCTCGGGAGTTCATAATTACAGTTATACAAAAAAACTTGTACAGACCAGTTTCCAAAACAAATTATGGCTTTACATGATTTAAGGGCCAAGTAAAAAAAACAAAACAAATGGTTCTCGTCCGGATTTCTATAAAAAAGAGAGTGGGCGGGCGCACGTTTTTTTTTTGTTGTTGTTATTTCTTGGGGTTCTTAGGTCAAATATTGATCGATTAAACACAAGTTTGTTTTATTTTGATGCATGTTTTAAACAACAACGCGATGCATTGTATACGATATATCGCAATAGGAAGGGTGCATTAAATGGCCTTATTAATTTATTTGTCAGTAGTAAAACTAGAAACCTTTGTGGCATTAAAGGTGCTTCTATATGGAATCTCTAAAATAGGGTTCCCACTCCACTGACGAGAAATCAGTGGGGAAAAATGGATATTGTGAATGTGGGGGTGGGATACAATAAATGCAAATTAGATGTTAATATTAATGGCTAAATTGAGGGAGTGACTTCTGTAACACAGCACTCTCCGGCTCAATTAAAATAAAATACTCAATTGAGGAGAACTGGGTACAAAGTAAAAGTAACGCCCGTTGTTTTTTTTTTCGTACAAAACAAAACAAAAGTTACTAATAACAAATAATAATAAAAAAAAGAGAGGCGGCCCCAAAAACGAAGCGGGCGGACACGAGAAACATTTGTGATATTTTTTTCTTGGCCTAAGTTAACATATTCTACTCTATAATACTCCAGATTTCAACTGCGGTCACGGTGGCCAACTCCAAAGCTTTTGCTACGTTGGCCATGACACACTTTTCTCTTATTAAATCTAATTTTGCATTTCTCTCTGTTTTTTTTTTTTTTTTGGATTTGTATCTTTCTTTTAACTAAATGAATTTTACGTCACTAAAATTAGGGTAAATTAATTGAATTGAATAAGTTCCAGGGCACGCATTGTTGTTCGAAAGCTGATGAATCCGCAAAAAAGGGGAACGAGACTTAGATTTCCATTGTGTACATGCAACAGTGATTCCACTGCTAAGGTAATGTGGAGTTTGAGAATGAAGACTGCTGGAGAACTTCAACAACTGAAACTTAATAGGCCCTTTGCAGGATCCGGTCACATGGTACGGAATAAATTACGCTTGGACGCAAATGACGCAGTGGGACTTCCAAAACAAAGGAAAGTCGGGCTGGACTGGTACGAGTTCCTTTGTTTTGGAAGTCCCACTGCGTCATTTGCGTCCCAGCGTAATTTATTCCGTATCATGTGACCGGATCCTGCAAAACGGCCTATTGTTCGCTCATCATTGACTGGATCAATCGTGTTTTGATCAACAAGACCCTGGTGTCTACTAGCAATATGCGCTTTCTCAATCAGTTGTCTCGTCAACAAAGTAATTACTCTGCCAAAGAGGAAGTAACCTCTGTGGGATCAATCTGTTCGAGTGAAGTCTCATCTTTAATTCCTTTGCTTTCAAGCTGCGCCCTCACTCGGCCAAGGTAGTCAGGGTCTGGATACCCATAGCTGCAAGAAAAAAAAACGGAACGACGATTTAGTTGTTCAAACAATACGACATTTTGGGAAATACACTCAGGATGCAACAAGCAGTGTTCTCTTAAAGTAGTCAACTAAAACTTTAAAGTAAATTGCAAATCGAGCGCCGAAGGACGCGAGCTTCTATGGGGGTACGGGGGAATACTCAAACATCCTGTGGCTGGAGATGCGATGTGACACATTTTGGGGCAGCTGAGACAGGAAAAGATGTATCATTTTTGGTCAGTTTTTGTGCTGTTTGTATGCAACTTTGACAATCTCAGGTAGTTACATCATCCACAAGAGGGAGTTGCTGCGTACCTGACTGGAAACTAGAGGAGTGTGGGTAAAAACAGATGACTTGTAAATGTATGAAATGAACCAAAAGACTGTTTCAAAAAAGTCTTCTATTTCCATGCCTTTTAATTTCCATTCCAAGATATCCAGAAACAGATGCGAAGAGACTCGGTTACATTTCAACATGGCTGCCACGTTTATTGTTTAGCGACCTTTGGTAACTAGCAGTGAAATGCGAGACCATGAAAATCTACTTTCTCTTTATGAGAATGTTGCCTTCTTAAAACAGTTAGAGTTGTCACGAACTTGAGAATCACCACGAGATGAAGTTATCTTGAACAAACCAGCAAATTTAAAATCGCGCGATCGATCAACTGATCGGTCGGCAATCGCACGGCGGTGTCTGACATTTGCAGACTGCAGACTGCAGACCCACAGACTGTAGACTTTTAAACTAAATACTGCATTCCCGTTGCCATTACTGATAGCTAACCGTAAACAGGCTAACCGGAGTGCGATTCAGGCAAACCTGACTGAAATTCAGGCTAACCAGATTGCTGTTTAGACCTAAATGTAGTCTGCAGTCTGCAGTCTCGGCAGTCTGCAAATGTCAGACACCGATCACACGGTGATGTATGTATACTAAAAACCTAGTATAAAATTGCCGATCTCCTTCAAACGAAACGAAGAAGCTCGTTATTTTTCCTTTCTTTTCATCTTTTTGACTTTCCACGGATTTTCGCTTTCACGAAATAAAGTTGTTTGCACCACGTGTACTTTGAGAGACGAACTCGCACGATGGACGGACAGGATCGGAACAGTATCGTGTCTTGTAATCTACATTGACAGCTTTAGGCTAAGACACTTGGCCAACACAACAATGCTACATGTCAGTCTGTCTTAGAGTAACTAAAAGAACATTTTACGTTCTTATCTGTCTATAACACTAGATAGCTATTGTTTATCGTTTCCTTTAGAAATCATAACGTGTTCGCTTACTGTTTTTGGAATTTGAGATTTCAAGCGCAAATTCAAGCTACGTTCGAAATTGTCTTACAGAAACAGAAGAATCATTCTCTGTGGTTTTGTCAAACAAAGCGTTCAAATTAATAGTGGCCTGTAAGCTTAAAGTTTTCATTCAGACAAGTTAACAAAAACAACAACAACAAAATTGTGAATGCCACTTCCGGGCAGTATTAAACTTTCATTGGTTAAGGTCTGTAGGTGCCAATCAAATTATGAGTGTCCAGACCGCATCTTTCTTGTCCCATGGCCCCGCCAGCAAAGAGAGACAGTCACCACTTCGGACGAGAACGCGTAGCTTTATCTCTGAGGATATAGGCTTAAGTAGCCTTCGAACATGCCAGTCTTCAAATTGCTTGCACACTGCAAGGATTATTTCATTCATTTTACATGTGTTCACATATAGCAGTGCTATTGCTATGTACACATCGTCAATTACTTCATGAGGATAAAGTAGGTCGACCTAAGTAAGCACTCTTTGGCCTTTCTTTACAACTTGCTTATCAGAGACTATCATCTATAATCACCGCGCCGTGTTCCTACTCCTACGAAGCCTATGTTAAATTATTCGATTCGCTCCGACGAAGGGCTAACGCTGGAAACGTCAGCTTCCGAATCTCTTTATGGTGGACAATTCACATTATCAACCCAGTTGATAAAACCAAATTATCTTGTAATACTCCCACCGACGCAGCACCACAGTTTCTTTAGAAACTTGCCCCCTTTATATGTTAAATTAATGTCACAGAAGCAAAATGAGGAGATACGAAGTCGCATATAATATGAAATTAATAAGAGTAATTTGTTGGATTTGTATTGGACAGTTATAGAGAACACTTGAGATCTATCAACAACCAGCGGCCGTACAGTTTTCCCTCGCTATTATTGTTTTACAGTGTTAGGTGCATCATACACTACTTTGACTAAGGACTTACTTTGATGGCCCTCCTGAACGACTGGTTTTATACTCGACGCCACTCCATAGGATTTGATTATCTTTGCCTGTTGATTGAGATTTGCCAATTGTGAATAGAAGACGTGCGTCAAACGCCCTCTGAAGCATTTCACAAACTGCCCGCCCTCCAGCGCTATTTGGTAGGTATGCTGTGAAATAAAGACTTTCGTAAGGATGACCTGGTTTGGGATGTCCCCATCCTGTAAAAGGGACAAATGTAAAAAGGATAAAGGTAAGACACGCTGCAGATTCGCATCAATAGACAGGAAAGTGTACAAATTGCCACAGAATGTTGAAAATAAATTTCTTGATGAACAAGTTCATCAGAGCAACTCAAGAGTACTTTCATTTCATAAAAACTCGACGATTACATATTAAGGCTACTATACGAGAAAAATAAGACCAGGCCAAGAAAAGACGCGAGCCGACCATATACGAGCGTATTTTAAGACCAGGATTTTACACTGGACGTCTTTACGGACGCGTCTTAATCTCGTGCAAACGTTTCATGGACTTGTCGCATCTAGTCGGAGACATGAATTGTTCATACGCAAGCCCATGATCATAATTGCTGGGACTTGGTGAGATGCACAAATGGGCACTAGTTCGCGTCTTACATTTTGGCCGCCTTATTCAGGCTGTGTCTTTTTTTGGCGTTTATGTAGCCCTATTGACGCACATTAACAATGAAAAATTTCTTTTTGCCTCATGCGCGATTCAGTGATCTGTTATGTACTTCAATTTACGCTTCGAAAGCTGAGGAATAATGAAAATAGAGTATTGGCCTGACGCACGTGAAAGTAGTAAGACTATCACTTTTGAAATCACTTATCAGGTCGAAGGTTTTCTCCACAATTAAGAAGACTGAGTCTACAGAAAGGTCGCTGGATGGTATTCCACTTTATCTGGCGATTGACAAGGCTTAAGGAGGCTCCCTAGAGTTTTGAGACCGCGCGCAATTAAGGGAAAGGAAAAGGGAAAGATATTTAACAACCGTTACATGTGATTTAAACATGACCTTTTCCCTTTTCATTTCCCTTAATTGACTGAGGAGGAGGTGCTTTTGCCCTTCACCAGCTTTGAACACTTAAAAGGTGGAGGTGTGGAGGTGCGGTGGCCTCATGGTTGGTGCGCTCCACTGCGGAGCGAGAGCTCCGGGTTCGAGCCCTGGCCAGGGACATTGTGTTGTGTTCTTAGGCAAGACACTTTACTCTCACGGTGCCTCTCTCCACCCAGGTGTATAAATGGGTACCGGCGAATTTAATGCTGGGGGTAACCCTGCGATGGACTAGCATCCCATCCAGGGGGGAGTAGAGATATTCCTAGTCGCTTCATGCTACTGAAATCGGGATAAGCTCCGGCCGGATGGGCCACTTGGCTCGTATGCAGGCTTTACCGAACTTAAAAGGCATTAAGGCAATGAACTTACAAATATAGTGACCTTTCTTAAAATGTATCTGAGAACAATTTTGCGCGAAATCTGCCGACCGGTTAGTGATCTTGATGTTTCCATGGATAAGGTATTTTGGGATTTTTGAATTTACCTTTGCCTTTAATGAAAAAAAACAAAACGCTAATGCTGTAACTTTTACTTTGTTCGATATTTTTAGCTTTCTTTATCGGTTTGACTATTTCACACCTCGAAGGGAATTTATTTGAACGTGATGGAAACTCTCCAATACTCCAAACGTTGCAGGGTGAGGGCCTCATCCCCCACCCCCTCTACCCCGGGTCCAAGAAGACCTAAAAATGCTCGGTGTGACTAGGGTTGAAACAGTTCAACAACTAAAGAAAAGAATTTTTGGGAAGCTCATATTTTGCTTAAATATTTTTTTTTAATGGGAAACATGTTTTTGCACCTTGCTGTCCTGCGTCGAAGTTGTAAGTAACAGCAATGGTCTCGCAATCGTCGTGCCCAGGAAGCGACTTTTTCTCTGTTCTCCAGCTCATGTGCCCAACGGGTTGGTTTCTTTCACATGCACACCATTCCTGATTGCACATTAAGACAAAAGTGCCACTCGCAACGGCTTCGTCTACACAACGTTTGCAGAAGGTGTGTCCACACTTTGATGGGTAAACAGGATCTCTGAATGCATTCTGGCATATTGAACAATGTGAATGGATTGACTGGTCACTGCTTTGAGATGTGTCGCTGAATACAAATGGATCTGAAATTTAAAAGAAAATGTATTAGCCCACTGGATGCGTCAAATGTTGGTTGCCGCAATGATTGAACTAGTTTATAAAAAAATCTTGTCAAACTATATGTGAGGCAAGATAAAGATTCAAGTAAAGATAAGCACATCCCGGCCAATAATTAAAGTTGTTGGGCAGATTGGGCTGAAATCGAATATCACTGAACAAGCCGAGAGAATAATAAACATCACCTTTCGGTGACCAGAAGAAAGTTTGAGTTCCATGGCACCTGTACACACATCAAACTAAAAGATTTCTTTAAAACGTCAAATGATAATAGCAGGATGTAAACCGCTAAAGACGCCGTCAATCAACGGCTTGGTCAGGAATACGATGGGTGCTAAAATTAATTCAACAATGTCGGGGTACAAACACACGTTAGTTAGCACTAGAATGATGGGTAACGTTGAGTCACAAATTAAACACTAACTACCTCGATGAAAATACACGTTTTGAGTGAACACTATAAGAGTAAAAACATAAATATCCTATGAAGATAAAGATCTAATTTGGGTTAGTTGATACCTTCTGTAGAAGATGCCTCAGCTGTGGAGCTGTCTGGGTCTGTTTGGTTTGTTGCCTTTTCTAGCGGCACCTGACTGAAACTTTCGGCTGTTGCTTTGTCTGCTGTTGACTCTTTGGTAGTCGTGTAACTAGTTGATGTTTGCGTTTCTTTGTCCCCTGCCGTCGAAGCATTCGCTTCTGAATCAGGAACATTCCCCGCGTTTGAGTCGCCCGAGTCATCATTGCCATCATCGGGTGTATCGGCTTTCTTGATTTTATCTGGGTGTGTTATTCCACCAGCCTGATCTTTGTTTAACGGTGAATTAACTGATGTCTTTTCTCCGTCTGCAGTTTCTGTGGGGGAGTTTACTTCCAGCATGTCTTTGTCGGCATTGTTACGTTCCACCTCTGGTTGGTTGTCGTTTGTCGAAGTAGCGCTTCTTGCCTTTGTTTCATCAGCATCAGTACACTGGCTTTCCGGTTCCATGAGATGTTTTTCAAGATTAGGACCTCCACTTGCGACAGCGACACCAGGAGCAGTTTTTATTCGTTTCGCAGTCATTCCTCTTCCAGCTGTGATACTCTTTGCTGAATGTCCGTTACCTTTCTGAGGAAAAGTGAGCGCAAGGCTACTTTTACTTGCAGTGGCTTTAACTCCTGAACTCTTCGTTGTTTTCACGGAACTTTGATTAGAAACAGCATTGTCTCCCTTTCGCATGTTCAATGTACCACTTTCATCGAGTGGCTCTTCGACACCACAGGCCAAAGTTGTCTTGTCT
>OZ026606.1:23392572-23465072 GCA_964020085.1 Micromussa lordhowensis
CGGGGAATTCGAGTTATCCGAGTTCGAGTTAAAATATGTGACTGAAAATTAAGTGGGGTCAAATCCAAGGGAAACGAGTTACCGGGGGAGTTCGAGTTACGGGGCCGTACCAGGAGTTTTCATTTTACAAAAAATCATATCTTCATCGCGCGCAGTGAAGATGCTATTTTTATCTTTCACGTGTGAGGATATTGAAAACATCACCATTGCCATGGTCACATAATAACTTAAGGCGGGGGTAAACGTGAAGGCTGTTTTTGAGGTCGCTTAACACGGCCTTTCTGCCAATATCTCGGTCACGTTTCAAGCAACACTAAATCTCTCTGCTTATCTCATTAACCACTGTTTGGCGGTTTTGTGTAAATTTTTGGGCATTTTGGGAAAGAGTTTTTTTTTCTTAAAGGATAGGATAAATTGAGGAAAATATGAAATGTTGAAGATTTGATGGATTTGGAAAATTGAAATTTGAAGTGAAGAATTAGTAGACGGATACCAAACAGTCCCCTAGCAACCTGGGGCTCTCTTTTGCAGGGGTCAACTGTCTGGTAGTGTTTCCAACCCATCTTAATCCTAACAATTTCCTTTTTTATATCACTTCAAATTTCACGCCTATTCATGTTTACCCCCGCCTTAAACTGAACTTAGATGTGTTGCTCGGTGATCGAAACATCATCGGATCTTCCTCGGATATCTTCGGAAGTTTTCTGAAAATGTTCGAAATATAATGTTTATATAATAAACTGAACATTTCATGCCCGCTTGTGGATACGAATTTTATCTTCTCGTGTTCAACTCGAGATATCGAGTTAAACACTCGCCACCCGCACCCCTTCTATATTGCAAGATAGTGGTTTAGCTGAATAGGAAGAGTACAAAATAAAGTGCAAAGAACTTCCGCATGTCACCGTGTTACTCCCAGTGAAGAATCGTTAAAGTGCCCCTGTGACAAAAAAAAAACTATTTTTTTGTTTTGGATTTCAAAACTATGTTAACTATACACTAAGTGACCCAAGTTTTAATCCTTGATTTAAAAAAGGCACCTGTTTATTTTAACTGGAACTTTCCTATTTAATGATCCGCCATTACTAAATTTAAGTTCTTGAGGGAGCTGGATCGAGGAGAAAATGACGTCCAAGGCTCACTAGTTTAAGAATGCAATGCGTGTGTACACTGCAGAATTAATATGCAGCACGGGTGGGCTTTCACACTTTTAAACTCGCACTTTGCATACATAATAAGCTGCGTTCACATGCCGAAATTTTAAGCTGGTGAGCCTTTGACGTCACTTTTCCCGGATCCAACCCTCTGAGGACAAATCGGTCAGGTTTGAACGTGAGTGATGGCGGATCTTACACTCAAAGTAAACGGCCTTTGGATAAAAATGAAAGGTCAAGTGTTAAGCAGACACACTTTCAGAATCTCAAGAAAAAAAGGAAGTAATTTTTTTGATCACAGGGGCACTTTAAGCTCAATTAAGTCTATAGTGCTGACTGAAAGCCGGAAGTCACTCACGGGATTGCGGTCATTAACTGACCGACATTCATGCAAGAATCTAATAAATCAAGGAGGAAGTGAAATCCATTCCTTCTACTACTACTACTACCTTCTTGTTTCTCGAAGACAATGACAGCTTTCCCGTCTATAATGAAGACATCATCGACTTCGCCTCCGTCATTCTTCTTTTTCTGGAAATAGATCATGATATCATCTCTTCGAAGTTTGGGGGATATGTTTAATATCAGCACACTTCTCGCCGCTTTCTCGATGCTTAGAAGTTCCAGTTGTGATCCTTCGGACACTAGCTGGTCATCAAAGCATACCATAGTGACGGTAGTCGAAAACAGGCAATGGATATAACCTTGTACGTTTAATAGAGCTGCAGATCGACTGTGCGGAGAACCGTTTCGCAGAAAAACGGTCGAGCGAGACTTGGACCAAGTCACGAAACTGAGGCTCTCATCGAGTGTTTCACTTTCGACGAAGAAAAACCCTCAAAGCTCAGTTTGAGACTCATAGTCGAGTTGAGTGTTAAGGTTTGCTTCGTCCATTTGTTCAGAGGCTAGCCAACAGTTAAGAGTTCCTTTGTAGGCCGATTTTCGCTGAGTTTAATTAATTTCAGAGACTTATACTCAAATGCCGATGGTTCTTTTTCCCGGAAATTTAGCCGGGAATTCCCGGAAATACTACTTCCGCTTTACTTCTGGTTTCAGTTTCACGCCAGCAAGGTTTGCTTGTTTATGCTGAGCGGAAAAGTCAGAGTTATCTGAGGGAATGGAAGGAGGCAAGTGTTTTCTTGAAAAAGAGGATGTCATTATCGACAAGACAAATGCAGCTCGAAGCATCTCCGTGTCAGGTTTTCCCAAGAAAACAACAGCAAGTGAATTGGTTATTCATTTCCAGAAGCGAAAACATGGCGGCGGGGACATTGAGTGTATCCACATCACTGATAAGGGAGACGCAGTTATTGTATTCGAGGAGCCTACAGGTATTGACGTTTTTGTGTTTTTGGGTAAAATTGTATAATATTTTCCTCGGAGTAAAATTGTGCCCTGTCACAGACTCGATAAGAGTAAGAATTAGTTAGAATTAAAGTTAGAATCGTAAAGACTTACATATACTGCATATATAAGCTTGTTGAGATGATAAGCTCACCTGAC
Organism: Micromussa lordhowensis; assembly: GCA_964020085.1. Taxonomy (NCBI): domain Eukaryota; kingdom Metazoa; phylum Cnidaria; class Anthozoa; order Scleractinia; family Lobophylliidae; genus Micromussa; species Micromussa lordhowensis. Next base: position 23,395,230 of record OZ026606.1, read on the forward strand.
ACCGCGATGATTCGTGAAGTTAGAATTGGATACCTTGATGATTCAAGACTTATATATTGAGCTTATAGATGTGATTGTTTTGGCATCGTTTTTGTTAATTGAGTTCATATTAAGAACAGATCGCATGCAAGCACTTTCAGCACTTTGCCAACCACACAATGCAAACAAAACAGCGATGAAAGATTTAGTCTTGCATGCATGTTTACATGCATGAACTTTTGTGTGTTTTTGGATCCTGCAATATTTCCAATTTGCTCCAATTAAGCCACCCAGGACAAATTTATGATGTCTTATGGCTCACGGCTGTTACATGGCTGAGATGTTAAAATAATAAAATCATTTGTACTTTAGCGTGCATCAAAGCTGAAAAGGACACAGTGCCTCAGATCGCATAAGTTTGGCACATTCAAATAGAGTTCGAGTAGATCGAGAGCTTTTGAACAGTTTTCACCTAGAAAACATGTTCGTGAATTCCTGCCAAATCAACTTTGTACGACGGGTGCGTCCCTGCTTGCATAAGTATGACGAGACCCGAGGAGGACGTCGACTGCCAAGCAGGAATTTCAACAATGTCCTTCTAGGTGACATCATCCCTGTGTAATTTTTCCCAATAATTTGAAGTTGCAGGTAGTCTTACAGGGTCTTCTGTCAAGTTCTCCACATTTTGACTTGTCACACCTCTGCAATAAGCTCCCTTGTGACTTTTCTGTTCTGGGTCCTTTCTCTACTTTTTCCCTCTGGTGGAGTGAGGAGGATCTGAATGTTTCATGTACATGTAGGGTATTGATTTCTCCCCTTAATAATAGCCTTAGTGAGGCACGCGTTCTGATTGGCTAATATGCTTGAGCCATAAATATTTGCCCATGGGCTGCACATTGACATCAGTTTGTTGATTTGCACTTTTTCTCGGCAATTTTTTCATCAATGTTGACACAATAATAATTATTTTTTTCCTAATAGAAATCTAATAGTTCTCCGGAGATGAGGAAGATGATTCCTGTTGTGCCCTGGTGAAAAGCCTCACAGGATCTTTGAGGATCTTCAAAGATCCTCAAAGACCTGCTAAAGATCCTCAAAGATGAGGATCTTTCAAAGATCATCCTGAAAGATCTTCAGTTGCTAAAATTACTTGCAAGGATCCTTGAGGACATTCTGAGGCTCTTGTGAGGATCTTGGAAAGATCCTAGTAAAAATTAGTATAAGGATCTTGGCAAAGATCCTCAAAGATCCTTAAAGATCCTATGAGGATCTTGCAAAGATCTTTAAAGGATCCTTATGGTGATCTTGAAAAGATCTTTATCAGGATCCTTAAAGATCTTCAAGGATTCTTTGAGGATCCGTCAAGGATCTTAAAAAGATCTTCAAAGTGATCTTGAAAAGATCTTGATCAGGATCCTTTAAGATCCTCAAGGATTCTTTGAGGATCCTTCAAAGATCTTAAAAGGATCTTTATGGGGATCTTAAAAGGTCTTTATCAGGATCCTTGAAGATCCTCAAGGGTTTTGTGAGGATCCTTCCTATTTTATTTGAGTCAACTTTGACCAATGACAAAATAGCTTTAAAATACACTATTTTATTCCTGTTTATGGACGTTGGTTTAAAGTGGTACTATGATCAAATTTTTACCCCTTGTTTTTTTGAGTGTATCACAAAGAATTCCATGAAAGAATGAAAACGCCGTTTACCGTTGCAAATATCTGCATTAGTTCCAGAGATATTTAAGTTTGAAAAATGGGTAAAATATGCAAATGAGATGGCTGATGACGTCATACACTCAACCCAATATTTTATTGAGTATATGAATAGAGTTATCTTAGCCAATTTGCAGCGCAAAACCTTCAAACCTGGCAGGCTAATAGATCTACAGGAAACACACCCATGACTACAAAAAATTCTGTTCCCATGGCAACTCACTCTTTTCCAGGCCCCACCCACTTTATTTCAATATTTTGGTGATTTTCAGCTTGAAAATATTAGACAACGCCACAAAGTCGAGCTAACATATTTATAAGCTTGCTGGATCATGCAAATGAAGTGCTGTTAGCAGTTATGAAAATGGAATGCCAAAGGTGGCCAGAAAAGCTTTTAATATGGGGGAGGTCTGGAACCCAGTATGTTGCCATGGTAACAGAACTGTTAAGCTCATATTGTGGAGCACATTTAGTAGAATCTTACTGCAAAGAATCAAACATTTCTGTTACAAACTGGCAGAGATATCTCTTTTCATCATACTTGGACAAAATCTGTTTGAGTATATGACGTCATCACTTGCCTAATTTGCATATTTTAAAAACTTGAATATCTCTGGAACGAAAAGAGATTTTTGAAAGAAGTAAACAGCATTTTACTTCTTATGCAGTCTACTTGTTTATGTTTTAAAATGGCTTAAATAGGAAAGGTGCGATTTTCGTCATAGTACCACTTTAACCCCTGTCTTCTTCATTGTAAAAATATACATAAAGTAGTCTATTTTAATCCTATTTTATCCCAGGCACCCAAACAGTATTTAGAAATAACAAAGTACATGTGTGTTTGTGATAAAATATCATTATATTTTAGTTTGTATTATTCGACAATCCAAGATTCACTAAATTGTTACGGTACAAATCATGATTTTTAGGCTGTAAGAACTTCAGCAATGAATAAAGCTTATAGGTTCTACAATTCCATCACAATCAAACAACAGTACACGGGGTTTAATTATGGAAGTCTGGCATTTGAGAAGCTTGAATCAACTATAGTATTTGTGTTGACATTCAGTGTTCCTTTAGAAAGGTGCATTACAAAACGGTTAGTGTACCTTTAGGAACACACAGGCTGAATGAGAAAGAGATGACAATCACTTGCCACGTGAGATTTCTTCATTAAACACTACCATGCATTCCATGCTTCTCACGAGTAGATGGTTTTAACTCAGTAAGAGTACTTTTTTTGGATAGTAATACTCTTTTCCAAATGATGTCTGAACATTTTCCAGCCTGTGTCAGGCTTTTAAATTCAGTAAAAAGCCCAGTTTTCGGTGGACCGCATGAGCGGCCATCTTGGATTGAAATGTTGATAAGACCCTGGGGACGAGTTTGCTATAACCCATGATGCAATGTTCTGAGAAAGGCGCTTGTTTCAACGGTCACCACTGAACGAAGTTTGAAGAACAGTTTGAAGATGTTTGAAAGTCACAAAATCTGGATTTTTTGGCTCTACAAGAGATTGTAAGTATAAAGAATAACATGGCAACTGGATTGAGACTTAAGATGGCGTTTTTCATGATCTGTACTCCAATGATATTTACAATGTATAACTAAACTCGATCTTGGCCATTTTGGATCTACCTTTGTCTCTGTTGGATCTTTATTCTTGTCTATTTCAGCTTTTCTGTATTGCAATCGTATCTTAAACGAAAAACAGTTTCAAGCATGCCATAGAATTCGATCTGAACGCGTTTTTCTGTTATGAGCAGTTGCCATCAGGGTTCAAACAGAACACAAACTTATGATATGATTTTAATCACATGTTGTGTGCCTGTCTTTTCTAGTTATTGAAGCAGAAAAGCTTGAAGTACATGGACGTATAAGGGTAAAGCTAAGTGGAAAACAATTCACAAACATGTGCGACAACACTTTCACTATATATTTCAATTATAATCTGTTGGACTGCATGGACAATGCAGTGTATAGTAGTATTGACTTGAGCGTGAAACTTGAAACTTTGAATTTTGAACAAAGATGTCAGTATAAGCTTAAATCTGTATGACACAAAGAAACCCTTCGATTTTAGCAAATAAAATAAATCATGAACAGAAACAGGATGTTCCAGCTGGTCTTTAATCTAGTTTGGGCTCTTCCCTTGGATACCGGGCAAAAAATCTTAGGGATTTTCATCAAGTGTAAATATAGAAAGTAATGTTGGCAAGTCATTGTATTTTGGTGTTGTTTAAATTGCCATTTGCTTCTTAATTTATTGTCACTGTTTTTTTTTTAATTTTGGGCCTTTGACCTACCCTGGTCCCAGAGGCTTTCTTTTATACGATCTTTTTTATTCGGAAGTTTGCGACGCGAAGCGCTGATCGAAGCGCCGAGCCCGAGAGAAAAGAAAACCTCTTGTCAAGAGCGTTGAGAATCTCACTTTCATGCTGGCTCAGCACTTGACAGCTGTCAAAGATTTCATTTTCTTTTGACCAATCACAAAGGAGGATCGGGTTTACAATTTGTTGACAGATCCAATCATATCGCTCTTGGAGCAATTAAAAATATCCTCCAATCAGAAACGACGGTCAAAAGCTGATGGCATGAAAGTGAGGTTCCCAACGGTCTAGACCAGAGGCTTTCTTTTCTCGGCTCTCAGCGCTTCGTGCCAATAACAAAAATTAAAAGAAGAGGTTCGCGTCACAAAATTTGCCAATAAAGAATACAAGAAAGCCTCTGGGACCAGGGTACCTTTGACCTGGCTTTACATTTATGTCATATGGCACATTTGCAATTTCATAAATCTCATTGTTCAATTATTAGCTAAATGTAGGTCTCATGTGCCCTCCTATTTCAGAGCTATTCTTAACCTTGTTAAAAGGCTATTGTAAGACTATTTTAACCCTGTTTTATGTCTGTTTTAAAGCTATTTTAAGCCTGTTTCATGTTTATTTTAAGCTACTTTAAACCTGTTTTATGTCTATTTTAAAGTTATTTTAACCCTGTTTAAGTCTATTTTAAAGCTATTTTAAGCTTGTTTTCCAAGGTAATTTCCTCTTCCCAATTTTATCCCTGTTTTATTTAACACATAAAGAAGGCTAAGCTGTGTATTACACTGTGATAAAACACCATGGTCATTTGAGAACACAATGGAAATGTAGAAAACACAAGTCGCAGGCGAGTGTTTTCTACATTTATCGAGTGTTCTCAAATGACCATCGTGTTTTATCAGTGTAATACACGGCTTAGGCTTCTTCATTTGCTTTAAAAAATAGATTTTACACACGCAAAACAATATAACACGCTATTTCCATGTTTTATACTCAGATAAAACATGGGTTTTTTACCAATCAGAGAGCGTGCAGGGTCCCATTTTATAAATTAATACTTTTTTAATGCTATTTTCAGCCTATTCTGTTTTTTAACTTGTTTCATTCATGCTATTTCAATACTATTTTCTCATCAATTTTAATGCTATTTTATTAAAGTTATTTTTAAGCTAATTTACCTAAGTTTGGGGCAACGCAATGGACTATTTTGTTTCAAAATAATAGGTTTAAAATAAGTAAAAAAATTGATTTAAAATAGTCCAGGAAAATAGTGAAAAAATACAAAAGTGCTAGGAATAAAATAACATATAAAATGTAGGTATAAAATGGATAGGCATTATTTTTGTAAGGGATCTTAAATTGACATCAGCAAAGGATCCTGAAGATCCTCAAAGTCTTGACAAGATCTACAAAGGATTGTTAAAGATCTTTGAAGATCCTCAAATATCTTGGCAAGAAAATTGAGGATCCTCAAGATCAGCAAAGGATCCTTGAAGATCCTCAAAGATTTGGGTAAGATCTTTAAAGGGTCATCAAAGATCTTTGTAGATCCTCAAAGATCTGCAAGAAATTTGGGGATCCTTGACGATCCCCAAAGATCTTGGTAAGATTTGCAAAGGATCAGTGAAGATCTTTGAAGATCCTCAAAGATCTTAGCAAGATCCACAAAGGACCCTTAAAGATCTTTAGCAAGAACATTGAAGATCCTTAAAGATCTTGGTAAGATCCGCGGAGGATCCTTAAAGATCTTTGAAGATCCTCAAAGATCTTGGCAAGATCTGCAAATTATCCTTAAAGATCTTTGAAGATCCTCAAAGATCTTGGCAAGAAAATTGAGGATCCTCAAGGATCTTTCAGGATCCTTAAGGATCTTGGCAAGAATTTTTGAGGATCCTTGTTAAGATCCTCAGAAGGATCCTCAAAGATCTTTATGAAGATCTTTAAAGATCTTTAAGGATCCTCACCAGGGTGAGCCACCAAATTTTTAGCTGATTTTTTTTGCCCGACCTACTAGGATATGAGGTGCCATTACCGCCAAAATTCAGCCCTCCCAATTTTTGTAAATGATGCCTTTCGTTTTTGTAAATGGTGCCTATATTTTTGTAAATGGTGCCTTTATTTTTGTAAATGGTGCCTATATTTTTGTAAATGGTGCCTTTCGTTTTTGTAAATGGTGCCTATATTTTTGTAAATGGTGCCTTTATTTTTGTAAATGGTGCCTTTCGTTTTTGTAAATGGTGCCTATATTTTTGTAAATGGTGCCTTTATTTTTGTAAATGGTGCCTATATTTTTGTAAATGGTGCCTTTCGTTTTTGTAAATGGTGCCTTTATTTTTGTAAATGGTGCCTTTACTTTTGTAAATGGTGCCTATATTTTTGTAAATGGTGCCTATATTTTTGTAAATGGTGCCTTTCATTTTTGTAAATGGTGCCTTTATTTTTGTAAATGGTGCCTTTCGTTTTTGTAAATGGTGCCTTTATTTTTGTAAATGGTGCTTTTCGTTTTTGTAAATGGTGCCCTTTTTGTTCAGAAGTCTGGTGACAACATCACATGACCTGACCGAGAAAGACTAGGGCAAATTTCAAAATGGCGGACTGTGCGGAAGGTGTTCGTAACCCTGTGTTGGGGGAAATTGAAAGTATTTCTTGTATCTTGGAAGGCCCTTCGCAAATGTTCGATGTTCAAGAAGCACTTTACATTCTGTGATTAGACGTCCGGAGGGTGTTTATCAGGACCTTTCCATATTAATGCATGAATGGCTCTGAAGGTAAGTAAGTCGAACAAATGATAGTGTTATCAACGTAGACGTAATCAGCCGGGGAATTAGTGTTTACAGTTTTCCCCATATATGGTATGATTCTGTCACAGTTTCCCTGAAATCCCTTCTTCAAGAAATCCATAACCACAAAATAGCAGAACAGAATTAAGGTTTATTGACAACAGAAAATCGATTCAAATACAAAGCTGTTATCCCAAATTTAAAGACGACCAAAGAATCTGGTTAGTTAACCATCATCTCGTTACAGATAGCACATAGGCGGTAGTCTGATGCATTATAATAATATTTTGAAAATAACCTAAAGCAAATACGCACGCTGATTGGTTTAAAACCGTGTTTCTATTTAGCAATTAGATTATTCGCTCTCGATTTCTATCGCGTGATAGTTGACGAGGGCACAGCCCGAGTCAACTATCGCACGATAGAAATCGAGAGCGAATAATCTAATTGTTTTAGTATAAATCTACTAGTCGTTCAAAACTTAATCTAAATCCTCTTCTCAACACTTCGAAAACGCCAAGAAACGGCCGACATGTTGTTAACAAGTGCACACTGTTACGCTACTCACTATCTATCACAGAATAGATCGTGAGTAGCGTAGCCAATTAGAGAACAGCATTCGTGATAGAACGCTAGTAGATTTATACTAAAACTCGATAGAAACACAGCACATGTTTTCTATTTCTTAATTGAAGATTCATGATTCAAGATACATGTTATTTTATAAATGTTGCATTCGCAAACAGCAATCTCAAACTGTAACAAAATGATTCACACACCGAATTATTTTATAGGCTGTGTTTTGTGATTCACCGAACGCAATCTCTTCAAAAGATGATTACAAAATACACATAAAACACATGTACACTCAAAGTTAATAAAACTCGCATTGATCATTGGATGTTTGTCTCTATTAACTTTGTTTCTACTGGGACAAAATCCAAGCAGTGTCACGGTGGAATCATTAATAGTAAGATATTGCCATGGCTAAACAGAAACGATGAACTGTGGAATCACTAATACTGATATTGGCATGATTAACCAAATGATGAACTGTGAAGAATAAAAACATGAACTAATGTTAAAGGGAACCTCAGAACAGTCAAATTATCACAGGATTGATTTATTGGGATTTAGAATTCAATTGTGGTATAAATTGTGTTAAGAGCTGAAATTGTCAAGAAAGCTTAAAAAAGATGGTTAATGGGTTTTAAAACAAGAATAATTTAAACATTGTACCTTACAAATATATTTTTACGGTATTTTTATCGTATGTGATCGTTTCTTATTGTATTTTTGTCATATTGTATTGTACTGCTCACTGAAAAACCTTGTCCAGGAGTGTGCAATTAAGTTACCATTACTATAACTATAGGTCTACAAGACCTCAATATGTCTTACTTTACAATATCAACAGAGCCAAATTGAGGTGCTTGGTTTAAGATGTTTTTGTTTTTATTAGCTGCAGTGAACGAGATGATGGTTAACTAACCAGATTCTTTGGTCGTCTTTAAATTTGGGATAACAGCTTTGTATTTGAATCGATTTTCTGTTGTCAATAAACCTTAATTCTGTTCTGCTATTTTGTGGTTATGGATTTCTTGAAGAAGGGATTTCAGGGAAACTGTGACAGAATCATACCATATATGGGGAAAACTGTAAACACTAATTCCCCGGCTGATTACGTCTACGAATTTTGCAATGACTTCTTGATAACACTATCATTTGTTCGACTTACTTACCTTCAGAGCCATTCATGCATTAATATGGAAAGGTCCTGATAAACACCCTCCGGACGTCTAATCACAGAATGTAAAGTGCTTCTTGAACATCGAACATTTGCGAAGGGCCTTCCAAGATACAAGAAATACTTTCAATTTCCCCCAACACAGGGTTACGAACACCTTCCGCACAGTCCGCCATTTTGAAATTTGCCCTAGTCTTTCTCGGTCGGGTCATCTGATGTTGTCACCAGACTTCTGAACAAAAAGGGCACCATTTACAAAAACGAAAAGCACCATTTACAAAAATAAAGGCACCATTTACAAAAACGAAAGGCACCATTTACAAAAATAAAGGCACCATTTACAAAAATAAAGGCACCATTTACAAAAACGAAAGGCACCATTTACAAAAATATAGGCACCATTTACAAAAATAAAGGCACCATTTACAAAAATATAGGCACCATTTACAAAAACGAAAGGCACCATTTACAAAAATATAGGCACCATTTACAAAAATAAAGGCACCATTTACAAAAATATAGGCACCATTTACAAAAACGAAAGGCATCATTTACAAAAATTGGGAGGGCTGAATTTTGGCGGTAATGGCACCTCATACTAGGAGACTATGCTAATTTAGTTTTCTGTTCAGTTAAGGTGGTACTATGATGAAAATCGCATCTTTTCTATTGAAGCCATTTTATAACATAAACAAGCAGCCTGTATGAGAAGAGAAATACTGTTTACTTTTTTCAAATATTTCTTTTCATTCCAGAGATATTCGAGTTTTTAAAATATGCAAATTAGCCAAGTGATGACGTCATATTCTCAACCTAATTTTGCTCATCTATGGTGAAAAAAGGTATCTCAGCCAATTTGTATCAGAAATGTTTGATTCTTTGCAGTAAGATTCTACTAAAGGTACTCCACAATACGAGCTTAAAATTTTTGTTTCCATGGCAACGTACTGGGTTCCAGACCTCTCCAAAATTAAAGGCATTTCTGGCCACGCTCAGCATTCCATTTTCATACAAATGGCGCCTCGTATGCATGATCCAGCAGGCATATAAATATGTTAGCTAGGGTTGAAAATCAGTAACATATCCAAATCAAGTGGGTGGGGATTGGAAAAGAGTGAGTTGCCATGGGAACAGCACTTTTTATAGCCGTAGGTGTGTTTCCTGTAGAGCTATTAGCCTGCCAAGTTTTAATGGTCTGCAGTGCAAATTGGCCAAGATAGCTCTATTTATATACTTGAGATAATATTGGGTTGAGTATATGATGTCATCAGTCATCTCATTTGCATAATTTACACATTTTTCAAATTTAAATATCTCCGGAACTAATGCAGGTATTTGCAAATGGTAAGCGGCGTTTTTATTCTTTCATGGAATAATTCCTATGTGATACACCTAAAATATCAATGGGTAAAAATTTGATCATGATAGTACCACTTTAAGCCTATTTTACCAAAATTTGAAAGTGACACAATAATTTTTTAAAAGCCATTCATGTGTTTAATATTTTCAGATTTAGATGCGCAACTTAATTATCAATTCGAGGAAAGGAAAATGTAAGCCACAAATGAGCATCTCAATCAGTTCAAAGCTGGGGTGTTTGTCCTCTTTCTTCCCTACTGTACTCTTGCTTTTAAGAAATGTCTGCTTCCACTTTGTTCTTTTCCTTTGCTGAAAAGGCTGTAAAGGAGAGAGATGGGTCAATCACTAAAGGCTTCAACCATGCACAATTGAAAATGTGTAGCTTGTCTTCAATTCTTCAGAAACTGATCCAAATTTAAATCACTTTTGTGGAGCGCTTTCACTGACTGCAATTTTAGTTTGTTGTCAGCTTGATATCTAGGTTAACCGAGCAGTTTTAAATTGTTTGTTTGTCCTAGATTGAGAAAACGTAAACTACAAACTGGCCGCGATCCAAGCGAAATGTTGATGGGATAATTTGGTTTTATCAACTGGGTTGATAATGTGAATTGTCCGCCATAAAGAGATTCGGAAGCTGATGTTTCGAGCGTTAGCCCTTAGTCGGAGCGGATTCGCTCCGACGAAGGGCTAATGCTCGAAAAGTCAGCTTCCAAATCTCTTTACAGCTTGTAATACTCCCACCGACGCAGAACTAATGTGCCCCCTTTAAAATGTTGATGGGTCACTTTGTCAGATTTTGTAATGAACATTTTTGCGTAGTTTGTCGTGCTTTTGACTTCATGTAAGCAGGATTGATGTTAAAGGTCTCAATGTTATAGAAGAAATGGTAATTAAGCGTGCAGCAGTCCAAATATCGAGTTATATGGATGCACTTGGGGTGTTTGCTGAGCACTCAAGAAGCTAGAGTTGCACTCGGCTACCACCTCATGTGACTCCTAGTGCATCCATAACACAATAGTCAATGCAAGCTGCATGCTTACCATTTCTTAACTCAGTGGTAAATGTGTTGCATGATGAGTCTTTTCTAATCTGTCAGAGATGTGTCATAGAATTTGTGGGATGGCAAATATCTTGTGGTTTTTAGAATGTGTGGTCCCAGAAAATACACCAACCCTAAGGAGCAATATTGGAAATTCCAAGCAAACCCAAAATCCTCCAAGGAGGGTATGGATATTATTTGAAAACACACATCTATGCCTTGCCTCAGCCGAAGTGAACATTGGTGAATATTCACTGAGACGAAAATTAAAGTGGAGGTGAATATTCACCAAAATGTTCAGTTATCCTGAGGCAAATAATTGTTTTAGTATTAATTTAGTATTTCATTATTAATTTAGTATGAATAGTACTACAAAATAACGGACTAAAACATTAAAACACAGGCAATTGTTTGTTTGCAATTAAACATATGCAGCCATAGTTTAAATTAATAAGCTTACATGTACATCGATTGTGAATCAATTTACTCATCGAACTGGGCAGTAGTGAAACACTACAGAAAATAAATTCACCCGGTACCTTTGTTGACTTCTCTTGATTCACAATTGTCATCATTGACTAGAAATGAGTGGCTCATCAGTGCTGCAAATAATTTTCAAATATTTTTTTTGGTTGGATATCTCATCAATTTGACTGGATATTAATTAGCCTAATTACTCGGCATTAGGAAATTCATTAGCATAATGATTTTCAATACGAATCATTCCAAACTGTATTTCAATTTGATTTAAATATTTATCACTTATGATTAACTACATGTAGATGGCTTTACAGCATGTACCTACTAGATGAGTGCATCATTCTCTCCTGGTTATATGTTAATATATAGATTTAGGCCAGCCTAAAAGCGTAGCTCCTGGGCCGGGTTGTTCAGAGCCCGATCAAACTAGCCGAGGATAAAGTAGAATTTTGATTTGAGTTTTGTAACTTTGCGGTGAGATTTTCTGTATATTGTTTTTGTGTTTCGAATTGTAATGAAAGTAAAATACGCAAAACAAAAGCAGTGAAAAAACTTTGTACAAAAGAAAAGGTTATAATTCGGTTAAAAATTTTAATCCTGGGTTAGCGTTAACCGGCTTCCTACCAACCCTACGCTGTTTACAGCAAGTTAATCCTGACATGAGCCCGCGATCTAATCGAAAAAAGCAGCACTTGGGCAGCGGTCAACTTTAAAAAAACACGTGACCTCGATGAGCCCTGAACTTGAGCCCGCGATATGGTCACGTGATACTGGTCAGCGGATTCCTTGTTTTGACAGGTGTCAATTGACTGCAACATGGATGTCCAAAGGACGCTTTAAACCAAGGGTACATGTGCTCTGTCAACCTACAAGGAAAGCCCGCGAAAACTGAAGCCTCGTTTTGGTTTACGTGTCAATTGTGGCCGCCATGTTGCGCGACTCCACCACCGTCGCCGTCGTCGTCGTCGTCGTGCGTACGCGCCCACGAGCAATACCGCTAGCCATGATACACATGAGAAAATCAGTTCATGGGTTCCCTTCAGTTTCCTAATATATAGATTTAGGCCAGCCTAAAAGCGTAGCTCCTGGGCCGGGTTGTTCAGAGCCCGATCAAACTAGCCGAGGATAAAGTAGAATTTTGATTTGAGTTTTGTAACTTTGCGGTGAGATTTTCTGTATATTGTTTTTGTGTTTTGAATTTTAATGAAAGCAAAATACGCAAAACAAAAGCAGTGAAAAAACTTTGTACAAAAGAAAAGGTTATAATTCGGTTAAATATTAATCCTGGGTTAGCGTTAACCGGCTTCCTACCAACCCTACGCTGTTTACAGCAAGTTAATCCTGACATGAGCCCGCGATCTAATCGAAAAAAGCAGCACTTGGGCAGCGGTCAACTTTAAAAAAACACGTGACCTCGATGAGCCCTGAACTTGAGCCCGCGATATGGTCACGTGATACTGGTCAGCGGATTCCTTGTTTTGACAGGTGTCAATTGACTGCAACATGGATGTCCAAAGGACGCTTTAAACCAAGGGTACATGTGCTCTGTCAACCTACAAGGAAAGCCCGCGAAAACTGAAGCCTCGTTTTGGTTTACGTGTCAATTGTGGCCGCCATGTTGCGCGACTCCACCACCGTCGCCGTCGTCGTCGTCGTCGTTGTGCGTACGCGCCCACGAGCAATACCGCTAGCCATGATACACATGAGAAAATCAGTTCATGGGTTCCCTTCAGTTTCCTAATATGGGTATGGGGCTCCGCTTGGCGGCCAGCTCCGCTAATATGGGTATGGGGCTCCGCTTGGCGGCCTTCGGCCGCCGGAGCTCCGCTATAATTTAATTTCAAGCAAGCCTAGTTTTATATAATTTGGAGCGCTACCAAAATTGTCTTAAGTGCTAACAGCATATTGCAATTCATGCAATGCATTATAGGGAGATTTCTGAATAGCACTTTATTTGGAAAGTACAGGAAAGATGAACACTTTATGAGTTACCTTAATCAAATGGCTCAAGCTACATCCAGTGTCAGAGTCTAGGACTCGAAATTAAAAAAATCCTTTAGTTGACATTTGGTAGCCTGCGAACAGGCTTACCTTTGAGTCACAGGTGCAAGCAGCAGAGAACAAAGCAATCCGGTGGAAAGGAGTCTGGTGAAGAGGCACCAAGAAAGTGAGCCTGACTCTGTAATTTTTTCATTTCTGCTTCACCTAAGCGAAGTGAAAAGCAAGAAAACTGTGAATCTATTTTGTTTGATGAGGAGCAATTAGATCCCCATGGAGTCAGTTAACTTTGATGGTTTTTCTTTGGCAGAACTTTATCAACAGCGGATATCACACCTGCATGGTGTTGTGAAAAGGATCTACAATTTTCCCAAGAAATCTGAGCTGTCAAAGTTCATACTTCCAGTGAAAATTAGGTACTGGCTTATTACTTTCTGTGGTTTCTGGGGTGGAAATGAAAAACTTGCAGAGATCACAGATCAGGACAGGCTCACTTCACTTCTCGTCTCGCAGTTTCGTCGCTCCATTTTGCGCACATGCTCCGACGTGAGCCTGCTCGCAAGCTGCCATTTGGCAACTAAGTGATAAAAATCATTTTTTAGGAAGTTTATTTAAAAAAAGGACTCATTTTATATGCATAACATCTCAAAAGAAAAAACAAAATGATCAAAAGAAACACTTTTAATATTACTTTATACAAAGGATCTGTGCATTACAAGAGACAATCTGCAGACATACTCAGTTGGCTTAATAGCTCAGTTAGTAGAGCATCGGTATGGCAGAGGTCACTGAGCTATCATTAGCCAACTGGTATCGCAGAGGTCATGGGTTTGAATCCCGTTCAAGCCTGAATTTTTTTCATGCTTTAATTTCAAAACTGCTTATTAAGTTGTGTGTATATATAACTGCGAAGATCAATCATGTCTTCATATCTTTCTCTGCATTGCAGTTCAAATATATGATCTTTCATATAGTCATTTGCATTCTTCACCTTCTACAGGTAAATTACAAACTCACAATGTGACCAGCTCTCAGTTGGCGGCTAATGATAGCTCAGTTGGCAAAGACAACACAGTGATCCTAAGCCAGGACTTGAACCTGGACTGTTTGATACGGAGTCCTTATCATTACATTGGATATGAATCCCTGATAATTTTTCCGAAGGGCAACCTGCAGGACAACCAATTTCCTTTATACTCTGTTAGGCTATTATTTTTCACAGTTTTTCATTGAAAATGGAGCCTAGAAACAAGCCCAATGAGACTTGAGCTTGTACCGCAACTTAAACACAAGGCCCTGCTGGGTATATATGGGGACATGTAAGGGCTAAAGAGGACCCCAACTCCTTAACTTATCACAGTTTCCTTTAGTTAGTGTTAAATTCCTACATTCTGAATAAATTATTTTACTCTGACCCATCAGAAGTTCTTCCCCCCTCCCAGTGGAGATGCAATTTGAGTGTCCAATTGGTTGGCCATGCTGGTTGGTTAGTCAGTCTGGCCAGTCAGTCAATCCTGTTGCTCGGTGTGGATGGACACTCTGGCTGTTCTAACTGGTTGGTTGGTCAGCCGGGTTGATCAATCGGAACAGTTGATAGCTACATGTATGTCACTGTCCTGTCAGTGTGGTTGTGGTCCTGTTAGTCAGTCTGGCTGATCAGTCTGGTTGTGGTTGGTAAGCTGGGTTGGTCAATCAGAGCAGTTGGTAGTATGTCCTGTTGGTCAGTCTGGTTGCATTGGTTGGTTGGCTGGGTTGGACAATTGGGAACAGTCGATCACTTATAATAGGTCACTTTCTTGTCAGGTTGGTGAATCCTGTTGGTCAGTCTGCGTGGTCCAGCTGTTTGGTTAATCAGTCTGCAGGTTGTTCAGTCAGATCAGTTAGTGGGTCTCTGTCCAGTAAGTCGGGTCAGGGAGTCAGTCTGGTTGGTTATAAAATTAGTTAGTCTGGTCAGTCAGTAGGTCACTGTCCAGCACTGTCAGTCAGTCAGTCAGTCAGTCAGTCAGTCAGTCAGTCAGTCCAGTTCATCAGTCTGGCTGATCAGTCTGGTTGGCCAGGTTGTTTAGTTAGTCGGGTTAGCCAGTCAGGATGGTTAGTAGGTCAATCTTGGGTCAGTGAGCAAACGAATTTTTCCCTTGAAAACATGCAGACTATCACATATGTATACCAGCTTGTATTAACACTATTCGAGAACAAATTATGTCAAATTTTAATTGTCAAACAAGTTGCTAAATTTTCATTGGCTAAACCCTCGGACATACACAAGCAGCTTTTGTTATGCCATCTGAAAGTGATGGAAATATTGAGTTCTGCAATTACTAAATTATTTTGATTGCCATAATATCTCACAGTCTAGTGTTGATTCCAGGTCGAATTACAGGGAAATTTGCCTAATTGTGCATTCTGCAGTTGACCATCCTTTTATGTTACATGTACTTTACAGTTGCTAACTCAGTGCTGAAAAAGGAGCAGAAGGTTTATGATGTACCTTTAGTAGTGAAGCCTTTACATGACATGACCGAGACAGCCAATACACAGGAAGTAAGTTTACAATGTTTTTCATTTCTTCATTTAGGTTTCGTTTGTCCTGGTGTATGGATATGGAATCATCAAATTTTAGTTTGGTGCAGTAGAGCGAAGATTTGTCATGTTCACATTTGTTTATTTCTCGATTAGTAGAGAATCTTTACCCTAATGGCTAGATATTTCAAACACTGTATTAAGTGATTGCTAGCGTTTTTCGAACAGCGATACTTTGATGGATCAATACTACCACTCTTTATCAAGTTATTCTGCAATATTTGTATCAAATAAATGCCCAGCCATTGGTGAACTAGTACCGGTAATCTTTTTGGTATAATAGGTTGCCATAGCAACAGTGCAATCTTTTAAAAACACCCTTAAATTTAGCTCTTGTACTTGTAACTCAAAAAATGAACCCGCGCCCAGTGACCCCCATTTTCTATTTGGAATTGTGATAAGCATGATAAGATGCAACGTTTTGCAAAGTCTAAACAAATTCGACGGATGGCGTCCAATGCCAACTTAAATTGTCGAAACTTTATGGTGGTTCTAATCCTGTCAATGAATATTTGCATGATATCTACTTGCAGATCTTTCAGCTTGTAACTGCTTATGTGGATGATGGAGTATTAAAGACGCTTTCCCGGAAAGACCTAAGACTTCTTCTAAATAAGGTTGAAGACGAGACCACCATCAAGTGGCATGAGGCGAGCGATGGATTCCTGCTGTCGGGAACATTTAAACAAGTCACAGATTCCCGAATATTGCTCGGTCAGTACTTAAAAGATAGAGGGTTTAGAAACGAGGAGAATCAGGTGGAAGAAACAGAAGCTGCAGAGCTGAAACCTCAACATTACGAAACTACTCAGAAGTTCTTTCCTTTGTTCGTTAGAGCTCATAGGGAGGATTTAGAGAAAATCGAAAAGGACTTTAAAGTCAAGGTGTCCAGGGAGATTCATGAAGGTAAAGTTAGTGTTTCACCAAGTGAGCACTGCACAGGTGAAGAATTTAATGAGGCATGTGAGGCTTTCATAACCCTGTACCAAAATGTGCATCAACACATGAAGATTGAGAAGGTTCTTCCAAAAGACCAGGATTCACCAGTACATATTCGGCAACGTATCAGAAACATGGGAAAGACGCACCCAGTCTTGGTAGAGGTATCTGAAGATCGAAAACACTGGCAAATCTATGGAGAGGAGGTTTACATCGAGAAAGTTCTGAACGACCTCGAAAAAGAAGATCTGATCAGTAGGAAGATGTCTGTAACTCATGGCGCGGTAGCATGGAGCAGAGAAGAAGTGGAGGAAAATGATGCTTTTTTTGACAAGAATCCTCTGGAACATATGCTTGGTTAGTACATCTTTCATATGATTTAAATTTTTCCTAAAATATGCAAAAAGGTGTAACATAATTGTTATTAAGCTACTTAAGTAAGTACAGAGGAGGGGGGAGGCCCCTGATGAACTTCCATTTAAGCCCATGACGGTGAACGATGGACAGCAAGTCGAAGATAATTTTCCTAGTATTTTGTCTTGAAACAAAAAAAGGATTTTAAGGAAAAATCAGAGTCATCACGACAAAGACGACGAAGTCAAAAAAACTGAGAATAAGGAATGGAATTCTTGACTTGTGATGGATGTGAGGATGAATACAACAAATAACTATGAGAATCTGTGGGCTTGTAGTGCACACTGGTGCATAAACCGTTGCCTTCGATAGAAACTTTGATGTCCAGAAATGCTAAAGAAGTATCGGTAATTTCCCAGGTATATTTAAGAGCCGGATGAAACCATAGTTAGTAGAGGGGGAATTAACAGCAGTTATAAATTGATTGAGTTCCTCTCTGATAGAAGAAGTAGTGCCGACACAGTCGTCAATGTAGCGACGGTAGAGTTCAGGATTGGCGCTGTTGTATTGATTGAAAAATTGGTGTTCATCACTTAACACCGTCATCCCTAAGGGCGAAGGTCTTCTAGCCCTCAAACATTTCTTTTGATTTACGCACTGTTAAGGAACCAAGCTCGGAAACACTACTCCGCCTGGTTGAACTAGTTTTAACACTCAACCGTTTTTCATTCGCGGACATGTTATAAACAAATCAATGGCGAGGCCATGGGTACCAAAATGGGACCCAGGTACGCCAATCTTTTCGTAGGCTACATTGAACGTATCTAAACCGGTCGCGAGACAGTTTAATCTCGCCAATGATTCTAAGCAACATATGGCAGTCTGCGGCCTTTCCCTACATCAAGTAAGCACGGAAAGCCGTAAAACTCTAGAACAAAAATGTATTTTTCAAATCGGCACTCTTAACCCTCACGGTATCAACGAACGCTTTTCATTTAACTAATTTGTTCTGTTGTTTTTCACGTTACTATGCACCAATCAATAGCGTAGCTCCATCTTTCTGTATATAGACCACACAGAACCCACAATTCCTCGATTCGCTCCGACGAAGGGCTAACGCTCAGTTTTCGAATCTCTTTACGGTGGCGAATTCACATTATCAACTCGGTTGATAAAACTTATTTTACATTACATTTTGTGCCTAGAAAGCTACAAAATGTATCATATTGTCGTGATTTGTGTCGGATTCGACTTTTGCTATCGTCTAAACACTACCTAGTTGGAACTTCAATCATCCGCCTCCGAAATCATTGTCCAGGCACTCTTAATATTGCTCATAAGAAATACTGACTCGTTACATATCATTGTTTTGCAGGCCAAGTGAAACTGTCAGTTCTAAAGGGTGACATAACTGATCAGCACGTTGATGTTATAGTGAACGCAGCTAATGCCAGGCTGCTTCATGGCGCTGGAGTCGCCGGTGCGATTGTCAGGAAAGGGGGCAGAGGCATACAGAACGAGTCAGATGATTTCATCAGGCGCCATGGAGTCTTAAATGATGGAGAGGTAGCCATGACTGGGCCTGGTAAGCTTTGTTGTAAAAAGATCATCCACGCTGTCGGTCCCGAGTGGCGAATTGGAGAGCAAAACAGCAAACGGCTTTTAAAAATGGTGTGTCAAGAAATTCTTATCACAGCTAGTAACAACGGCTTCAAATCCATAGCCGTCCCAGCGATTAGCTCTGGAATCTATGGTATGCCAAAAGATGTTTGTGCGAAAGTCATGTTAGATGCTGTGAACGAGTGCGTCTTGCGCCCAGATCTAGCGAAGCAGACTTTGACTGATATAAGATTTGTGAACATCGATGATCCGACTGTAAAAGTGTTCAAGAAGGAGTTCATTAACTTCTTTCAACTCGAGAAAGAACCATCTTTCGCAAACGGTGCCAGAGCATCCAACACCCGAAGATCTAAACGGGGGGGAAAGAGAGGTGGCCATTCAGATCACACTGTAAAAGATAAACATGATAATTTAGATGATCCGCTGAGAGCCAAGCACGACCCTTCACCCTTTAGCGCTGCAGTAAAAGGCGACAGACGTGAGGGTGCTGATAGTCGAGATGGGGCGTTGGCATCGCCAAAAGGTAAAGTTTCAAAAACTGAGGTCTAGTCTAAAGTCTCGAAGTGCCTATTGTGAAAGCCATGTATGTAAATGTTGCGCCGTCGCCTTCTTCATAAAATGCTTTAACTATACTTAACAATTATTCCATGAGTGCGCGTTGGATATGAGATGGTAAATAGCCAACCAGGCCCGTAGGGCCGAGTTGGCTATAACCAATCTCATATCCAACAAGCGCGAATGGAATAATTGTTTTATTAAATTCTCAACCTTCGGTTTTGCTAAATTTTATTGAAGTCTAAGAAACGACCGGAAAGTGATGTGACTTCCGGGCGCCAAAACGAAATCCTGAAAATTTTATGCCGAGCGACATTTTCAGCATTCATTTCCATATAAGGTCAAACGCAGGCATAATGGCTGGTGCTTGTTGGATGTGAGATGATTATACCTAACGTGGCGCTACGCGCCTTGTTGGCTATCTATTATCTCATATCCAAAGCGCGCTCGTGGAATTATTGTTAATTAGACCATTTTTACAAACTAGGCATATTCCAGTGTAATTTTTTGGTCAATATTTACCTTTCCTGGTAACGTTTTTCCAAATGCCTTACAGTAGCTAGAAGATACTCACTAATTAAACAATTGACAGTCTTTTTAGAGTATTTATATCCGTACGTTATAATAAGGAAGTTCATGTCTTTTACTCAACAGATTCTGTATCTGCAGGAGCCAGCCGAGAGCACGAATGTCCCATTTGCCTCGATACCTTGACCAATCCACGAACTCTGAAGTGCAAGCACGTGTTCTGTTCAAAATGCGTCGAGACTGCCTTAAAACATAACAACAGATGCCCTGTGTGTAAAGAAGTGCAGGGTGTTATCCAAGGAAATCAACCTAAAGGAGAAATGAGGATTCAAAAAAGTTATGACCGCCTTCCCGGATATTATGGTAACATTAACAGTAAATAAATAGTAAATGTAAAAATATTTATATTCTGACTGATTTTCTATAAACATGCCCGTAGAACTGAACCCCTTCATTTATGTAACCTGCTATTTTTTTTTTTTCAATTTTTAATTTGTTTGATCCTGCTTCCTAAATGCAGCAGTTTCTAAAGCTTGTCTAGCCTTAAGGTGGGGGTACACATGAAAGCCGTATTTTGGCTGGGTAGTATGTTTTTTATGCAAATATCTCGTTGACGTTTCAAGCAATCAAGAATCTCTATGCTCATTTCACATATCTATGTTTTGGGTTGTTTTGTAAATTTTTTGGTGATTTTTAGGTATATTTGGAGAGAAATAGTTTTTCTTAAAGGATTAGTAAAATTGATGGAAATAGGAAATTTTGAAGATTTGGTGTTGTTTTAAAATTAGAGTTTGAAATTAAAAATTGGTTCATACACTCCAAACAGTTGCCCAACAACCTGGGGTGCCATTGTGCGGTCAGGCAACTGTCTGGTGGTGTTCCATAACCCTTTTTTTTCCCTTTCAACCTCTCTTTAAACTTACCAAAATTTCACTTAAATTCACGTGTACCCCCGCCTTAAAGGCGGACAATTTCGAATATTCTTGACGTTTAAATCAAGTTTTTAATGCCAGATATATTCATCTGATATGGATACAGGTTAAAACGCGTGTTTTAAACATGTTTATTTAAAGGGAAAAAACGAAAAATAATTCAAGCAAAATGCTCCTCGTTCTCTGCTCCCCCCTACCCCCCTCATGGGGGTAGGGTTAACGGGAGCAGACTCTCTGCAGAGTCCCACCCTCACCGGTCCACCCGCACGAGGAGCCTCCAACATCTCTTCGATGCAACTAACTTTAAGTAGGAGGTGAAAAGCTCTTTGCCTCCCTTTTGGGAGGCATTTCTTAGACTCGCACGAGGCGTAGCCTCGTTTTGGCGCTAAGCTTGTTTTCATCCTATAACGCCATGCAATTGCTGTTTTCATTTGTTATCTTGACAGACGTGTTAAACTTGTGATTTTCTTCACACCTATTAGCTTGACAGTAGCTACAGCTTGAATGACCTTAAAAACTTCCTCTTAAGGTGGGGGTACACATGAAAGCCGTATTTTGGCTGGGTAGTATGTTTTTTATGCAAATATCTCGTTGACGTTTCAAGCAATCAAGAATCTCTATGCTCATTTCACATATCTATGTTTTGGGTTGTTTTGTAAATTTTTTGGTGATTTTTAGGTATATTTGGAGAGAAATAGTTTTTCTTAAAGGATTAGTAAAATTGATGGAAATAGGAAATTTTGAAGATTTGGTGTTGTTTTAAAATTAGAGTTTGAAATTAAAAATTGGTTCATACACTCCAAACAGTTGCCCAACAACCTGGGGTGCCATTGTGCGGTCAGGCAACTGTCTGGTGGTGTTCCATAACCCTTTTTTTTCCCTTTCAACCTCTCTTTAAACTTACCAAAATTTCACTTAAATTCACGTGTACCCCCGCCTTAACTGTAGAGAACTGCTTGCTGGATGTTTCGTTAATTGATTGATTGATTTAGATTTGTCGTTCTCCCTCCCCTTTCAATTGGTGTTAAGTTTAGCCTAGTCTATAGTCGTCTGAATTTTAGTTCGTGCGGTGACTTGGGGAAAGAGCTGATTTATTAGCTTTCTATATAACTGCTGTCTAAAGGAAGGAGATGAAAAATTTATTTTTCATTTTACGCAATAATTGTTTTCCCACTAGATTAATTGAGATTAATGGGGAAATTAGCTCCACAAAATATGCGAAAAAGATCTTTGGCCTGTATATAGATCTTGAAGAGAAAAATATTAATTTCTTCTGATTGCTTTCTGTCATACGACACCTCAACAGCAATGTGCAATTGTGGATTTTATTAATTTGCAGACTGTGGTACAATTGCCATCCACTATTCGTTTCCACCGGGAATTCAAGGCCAGGAACATCCAAATCCCGGCAGAAGATACGACGGCACCGAACGTACAGCTTATCTTCCTGACAATCGAGAAGGTAGAGAGGTGATGCAGCTCTTGAGGAAAGCTTTTGATGCTCGTTTAGTTTTCACGGTTGGAACGTCAGTAACGACAGGACGCCCTAACCAGGTCACGTGGAATGATATTCACCATAAAACTAGCATGTACGGAGGTCCTCAAGAGTAAGTGAAAGTGGATAGTTTACGGTGAGCTCGAAACAAAAAAGCTTGCTGAAAGGATCTGGATGCTATGGAAAGTTCCGAACAGTAGAGGCATTGTTTTTTGTAATACTTACAATGTTATGAACTTTATGAGATAAACTTTCAGTGAGGCAGTATATTTTCTGTCCCTTTCCTAATATTCTTTCAGTAGGCCATGTTGTATGGTTGTACGTCAGGCAGTTACCTTATATTCGATCTATAGCTAAGACATTGAACGTTTATTTCTGTCGTCTGTTTCAGGTTTGCCTACCCCGACGCAGGCTATTTGAGGCGGGTTAAAGAAGACCTAGCTGCCAAAGGTGTCTGCTGATTTAAAACAATCCGACATCTTTCTTTCTCCCTCCTAAATTGGATGACATTTCGTAGTTCTGCACTCAGTACAAATTGAAGCTAAGGGACAAAGTACTGTAACTATAAGCTCGATAAACAGATTTCTCGAAGCGGATTCAGCGCCACCTTAGATTTTCTTGGAATCAAAGTGGCTGAACAGTCTCCCGCATCAATTAATGGGTTATACCGTTTCCATGGTAACCGTTTTATTGTCAAGCCAAAATGACCGAACTTACTGAGTTTATCAATGCATGGGCATTTGTTAGATGCCGTTATTGTAGCGTTAACTTAAAAGCCATCATATAAATCAGGCATTGCTTTGGTATATGTAACAATTCTAGGATAGAATTCTTCAGAAAGAGATGCGTTGTTCAGCATAGTAAACGATATTTTCTCCTACCAAGTTGAAATCTTAGTGCAAGGGTAAAGCTTTTGTTCTGCTTACAATTCGTCTCATCGCGTCGGTGGCTTTGGGTATTCATTTCGTAAGTCGTCATTACGGACTTTCAGCTGTAAATCAAAGATGCCTTTTCTTGTTAACGCCTAAAGCGGTCGGTCCGAGCGATCCAAGGCGGCTGTGCTTCCAGAAAACTGTTATAAAGTGTTTCTCTTTTTGCTGAAGGATAGGAACTGAAGAAACCGCATCACAAATATTTGAAAGCTCCATTTCGTTTCGAACTGTTGTTAGAAGAAAGCATGGATAGTCTATGATCTTGCGAGTATTAAAATTCGTTCAGGAAGGGCGATTTGTGGAAGATAATTTCAGAAAAGTACTGCGGAGATGTAGCTTCCGAGACACGCAGATTTTTTGTGATTGAGAATCGACTTTTCTCCAGTTGGTATGGAATTACTCAATAAAGTTACCCGTCTTCTAGTAGGTTTGTTAATAAAGTATAAGCCGATTTTGTCAGACAAGAACAAGAAAAGCACAGACTGTGCTTATCTCGTTATTGTCCTGCATGGAGCGAATGAATGAATGTATAAAATCCATAATAACCTTTCCCCATCGTATCTGAGGCGGATCTTTACCAACACCTCAAATGTACATTCATACAATCTTAGAAATTCTGCGTTAAATTATTATGTCCCCAGACCCAGAACTGAGTCTGCAAAAAGGAGCCTACACTACCGAGGATCTGTTCTGTGGAACAAGATTCCCTCAGAGATTAAAAAACTGCCTAGTTTAAATGTTTTTAAAACTTCATTTCATGGAAAGATTTTTTCTATTACACCATGACCCATTGTAATTCTTATTATTCATAATGTAAGTTTTTGTATTTTTAACATTATAGTCAATAGTTCCTTAGAGCATTTTAAACACGATTCCTAGGAAGACCATGTAAAATGATATGATTTCGTGTATAAATAAAGATTGATGATGATTTGAACTATTAGAGTGATCATATTAAAGCAGATCAAAGTGACAGCGTACCCTCAAAGGAGACGATAACGGGAACATTTTAACTATTAGAGTGATCGATCATATTAAAGTAGATAAAGTCATCATATTAAAGTAAGAAAAGGACCACTCGCCCGCAACCCCCAACCCTCTCCCCCCCCTCCCCTCGCACCCATACTGGCTTGAAACAAGGATATGTTAGAATTAAATAATGCTGATGCGGCACGCGTTTGGACCAAACCATTACAATTACGTCCGTGAAATGTTCTCGTGAAGCCACCATCGCTTTGATTCCTAAAGGCTTTATTCTCTTTTTTGCCTGACTAAAACTGGGAATCCTATTGTATTCTCCTGACTAAATTAATGTGAAATAGTTTCGTTTCGACTCGCAATTTAAATAAGTGATACCCATTGTCTGTTAGGCGTTATTGCTGATTTTTAAACGGTGATCCTGAGAGAAACGAAAATATCACTCGACTTCCTTTACGACGGTTGCTTTTTTGATATTCGATGTTGTAGGAGATCGTTACCAAGTGAGAAATTAAGTAAAAAAATGTTTCAAGTAAAGCTGTGAAAAGAAAAGAAGAAGATCGATAAACTAGCTGATGTTCTTTCCCGTACCTTTAGCTTTCTTTTAAAGGTGTTTTCAACGATTTTGGACAAATGTTAATAAACCGAGAGGTCCTAGGCACGAGTATACCGACGCCCGAGATTACGCCAGGAGAGCGAACGCTTGTAAGCAACACAACGATGAAGTCAGGTTTTTCTGCGAGCAATGCAAAACTTGTATTCGAGAGGAAAAAATCAGAAATAGAGGTTAAAGTTAGAGAAGTTCAAATAAATGCTTCCCGCCTGAAGAACCACAAGGAATCTCTGGAAAAACGAAGACTAAAAGTAAACAACTGTTTCGAACAAGCCACGAAAGAAGTCCAGGAGGCTGCAAAATGTTACCTGAATGTGATTCGAAGACACGAAGAAAGCACGACGGAAAGATTAGTGAAGCAGAGGCCGAATTTGTAAACCAAATGGCCAGCTTAAATGGAAAACTCACAGAAATTGGCAGCAGTTTAGAGTTTGGCGATGAAGTGCTTTTCCGAAATAATTTACCGGAGATTTTAAACGTAGAAGAAATGTTAAAGAAAAGGCTGCGAGAACTTTCGATTCCTTTCGAGCCGATGTTCAATTTCCCCGAGGTCAGGTACACTCCAAATGATGTGTCATCCTTGATAAACACCCCTGGAAAGTTACACACGACCAACACCGCGAACCATCCTTATCAGTAGCTGAGGGCCAGGGACTGACAGAGGCTATACAAGGCGAATGCGGCACATTTACAGTAATTACAAAAGATGCAAAGAGCCAGACAACTTACAGTGACATCGACGAAATAGATGTTGCCATCCTCTCCAAAGACAGGGGGAACCTGAAAACCAACGTAACAGACTGTAAGAATGGCCAGTATGTAGTGAGGTACAAATCCGATGTTGGAGGTGATTTCAACGTGTCCATTTCAGTACGAGGCAAAGCTATTAAGGGAAGTCCGTTCAATTTGACTGTGGCAGAGAAAACAACAAAAGGATCAGCAGGTACTCGAATACTTTGCTTAGGCACATATGCCGCATTCTTTATGGCGTAGCTAGTGTAGGGCTAGGGTTATACTTCATCTACAGCACTGAGAAAAGTCACGATATTCTGAAACACAACATAGAACTCGACTGTACCCCTGTTTGAACATAATGAACGGGAGTGTCTCCCCTCCCCCTCATTAAATTTAAGGAAGGGAAAGGGCAGAGAACACCGGCGTGATAATCTGACTAAAAGCTTGTTTATCTTGAAAAAAGTGTTCAACAAAATTTGGTGACTTTTCCTAACATTTCATTGTTGGTGGCTGAGCAAATTACGTGTTGTAACAAGCCCAATATTTTCGTATAATTTCTACATCATCCAACATGCGAACAGTGGCTCTTAAGACTCTTTCTGTGCCAAATGAGGCCATAAACCCGGCAATATCAGGTCCGAAACTTGATATAGCAGCGATTATCAGGGTAGTAAACAAGGCCTCTGATTGGTTGATAAGTCTAAGGAAGTTCGGAATCTCTATTTCACAGTAACTTTGCTTGTTATCTCTTCATCGACATACTCAATGTCACTGAACCCCGACAAAGTACAGAGAGTGCGGAAGCGATGTTTCGAACTGCTTTAATTTTTTTCGTTGGCAGCTTTGTTGTTTATTTTAACTAGTCAGCTTGAAAGTCGTCTTCCTATTTGTGTTTCTGTTGAGTTTCAGTCAATGCACCACGTTCCGAATAGAACGTTTAACTGTAATCTTGAGGCCATCTTTCAACGGCTCGCTGTTAGTCTCTCCAGTGCAATGCTGAGCTGTAGCATGTTGTACTCCTGCACTCCCCGGCTCCAAGTCGGCAAATTTTAAACTTCCTCAAATTATTTGAAACATTGACAGCACTCGTTACTAGTAAACGAGGAGCTGCAGTAATAACATTTGACAGCCCTGCAGGGTTTTAAACATCAGTATTATGCTAATGCTCGCGATGCTCAAACAAATATATATTATCAAGAGATTATCAAGGTAAGAGAGTGAATCCTTTATAGGCCTTGTACCCAAGATAATCCCTCTTAAGTTATTTTTACACATGGTACCCAGTTCTTCCGAGTTTGTTTTTCCCGCGATGCGTGGACAGCCCACGCGACCTTCTCGAAACTGCCAGAGACGAAATGGCGGGAAAGTTGGCGAAAAGTCATTTTATATGTTTTGATTTTCAAAAGACGCTTCATAGCGGAGATGTTTTACTACACTATCAGCCGTCGTTTTGTTCGATTGGGCTTTCGTCTGAATTGTGTTCGTTTGGCTGTTCATCATTTTGCCGTTTATTCGCTTTTAGGGAGTTTTTAAATAAGCAAACCTCAACGGCAACGGCAACGAGTACAATGGCAGTGCGGAAAGCATGCGTTATAATTCTTTGTTTATTTCTTTGCCGTTCTTTACTAAACAACAACGTGAAATAGCGACATTCTGCATATTCAAAAGAACGTGAACTACGACGGCCAATTTTTAAAATTTCTTTGTCGAACTTGACGCTGTCTTACATATTCTGTTTGGGATATTTCTGACAGTGATAGACAAACTGAATGAATCTAAATTCTCGCGAGATTCGTAGGTTGCACATTAATTCGCTTTCTAATCGACTTTGTAATAAGCGTTGTTGTCATTGTTGCTTAAACTGCCTTTTGCTGCTTCGGCGGCGAGAGTCTGTCTGCACTTTCGACCATCAATCTTTTTTTCGGTTGTGTTGTGTTTGGGCGTTTGTTTGCTTTGCACTCGTTTGTCTACTCATTTCTCTGCCGTTCATTTGTTATTGCTTGAGTAGTGGACATCTGTCTCCTATTTTAACTTTTATTAAAGTTTCGAAATATATCAAAACTTAGCGAGAGACAAACTCCTGTGGTTGTAATTCAAATATCAAAGAAAACATCCCCACAGCATTGGAAGCTTTGCTTTGAAACGAAACGAAAGACATGAGAAACAAATCCTCCATGAAAACATTCACGCAACGCGCGAGTGACATCCGCAAAGAACTGGGCACCATGTCTAAAAATAACTTAAGACGGATTACCTTGGGTATAAGGCCTATGTGGGGGATTGACTCTCTTACCTTGATAATCTCTTGATATTATATTATATTAACCCATAACGCTTATTGTTTTGAAGCTTGAGGAATGCTTCAATGTAATACTCTATTACTCTTATGGGCTTCATGATTGGTACCATCAGGGCGCATACCTTGTGTGCAGTCTTATATGAAGAATGTATTTTTTTTCATTTAAATAGGTGTCACATTTTTGTCTTATAAATCTTACTGAATTTACAAAAACGTACTGTACGTTTATGTAAAGCTTACTTGGCATGATTGCAGAAAACGGCTTGCTTAGTCTGTTTAATTGAAAGTTTTGATGTGAGTTAGTTTGTTGGTTGCCGGCAACGGCAGAGCTATAAAATAAGTCCCCAAGAATAAAGTGTATATGTCCAAAGAAATTTATAGTGTGTGAGCTTTTCTTCCCCTGTATAGAGGACAAACTTATCTGCCCCGCAACACCTACAACAGTTCATTCTGTAAAGACTTGAATAATCATTGCTTCATTACTTCATCGCTTTTTTTGCACACATCATAAGCAGCTGTGAAATTATAAAGTCTGTAAAATATTTAAGCTTGAACTGGATTCGAACCCATGACCTCTGCGACACTGGTGCAGTGCTCTACCAACTGAGCTAGAAGGCTACGTTGTGAGTTCGTTGTATAACCATAGATAGCGAAGAATGCAAGTAAATATATGAAAAATCATACATTAGTTTTGAACTGCGGAGAAAAATACGTGTTTTCATTTTTTTTTTCACAGCTGCTTGAATTGTGTAAATAACTACGATAATCAGTTGCGAGTACTCCAAAACTTGTCAAGCGAATGCGGTGTATGACAATCATCTTTTTTTATCTGATAACAAACAGTGGCGAGCAGTCACTTAGTTCTCGCAAGATAGCAAGAACGTTTTAATAGAGAGAAAGCCTCCTACCAAGTTCTGTCTAACCACCGTTGATTAATAGACGGGTGAGGAACGCGCTGAAGCGAATTTGGGAAGCTGACGTTTCCTGTGTTAGCCTCTCTCCAGAGCTAACTAACGCTTTAAGAATCTGAGGAATCCACCAGAAGTTTGAGTAACAAGCGGACAAAAACTGTGTACCAAGATTATTTACCCCGTATTGCAAACTTCTGTGCGACCTTTCCTTTATTTTTTTAAAAGAAATCATTTCTAGCAACACCAAATGTCGAAAACAAATTTTGAAGTTCATACGAAACACTTGAAAATACTGGTGAAATGAAACTGATGTTGAAATTTTACCCGTGGTTGCACAATTTCTCTCCTTTTTCAAAATTTATTTCCTCGAGATTCCATGGGAAATTGTCTTTGGTGTTATTTCAGGCCACTATTTATATCTTTAGCTTTTAGAAAATGTAAAATGGTTTTTAATATACTTGAAATTATTCTGGTACTAGGTACTCGATCCCCTATTGGATTTCTTCTTAAACTTATTATTCTTCGCTCAGCTTCACGTCCTCTTGTTCGCGACCTACTAAACGTTATTCTGCTTTGGAAAAACATGAATTTACACGCACAGTTTACATAACATTAAACAGCGTCAACTGGAGAGGCCAGAACTGACAATCGGATCCCCGTGAACCGCAACTAAAAGCTAAAAATATAAAATAAATTATTGCAGGCCATAATACCTGGCTTTGTAATATGAATTGCAACGCGGGTAAAAGTTCCTGACGTATCAAAGGAAAGTTGTTTGTCTTAATTTCATGGTACAAACCTCGTCAAATTTAAATGAAGGATATATAACAAAGAACAACAACAATAACACCATAAATATGATGACAACCGTTCGACACCGCCTCTAGTCATTTCCATTGGTACAAAATGAACAATACACACGTGTGATAAACTGAAATTGATTTGTTAATAATAAGTGCATTTCTTGACAGGGATTCGGTGGGACTGTACTGTATAAAAACTTGCAGATCCAGTCATGATCAACTGAACGAGAATGTAAAAATGCCCATGTAATTACACTCAAGACTTTCTGGTTAACAAAATTAAGGTTCTTGGTGGGAAAGTAAACAAACAAATCGACCTGAAATATGCGGATCGATTCATTTGGACATGTCATGTTTTTGCATTTTGACGATGTGATCCGTATCCGATTTGGTGATCCAAACCACGATTTAATTTTCTCTATGGTCGCGAGAACACACGCGATTTCCGAGAAACCAGACAAGAGTTCCCGGTATCGACTTCCGCTTTGGCGCCGACCAACGTCAATTTGTGTGGCAGCATCGGCGGTGACAGGCTTTTATTAGATTCTTCAGGACTATGATGGGCTCACGAGAAGGTTAGTGGAATTTTAACAAAATAATAGAATAATAGAACCAAGAAAGGAATATTTGCTCTACGAGAATGGAATCAAACTCGCCGAACATGAATGAGTTTTGATGCGATGATGTGTTGGTCGCTTTTAGATTAAAATCTACGCTAGTCCAGGAGTTATTTTGAATTTCAAATTAGTAATGAATTCGACAGAATAAGGGGAACAATTTTTCAAGTGGAGAGCATCGATGTTTCTACGAAATACTATAAAAATTCGCAGCGGATTGACTTGGCTGACATCATCGACAGAATTATTCACTTTCGCTTTCCGACCACTTCGTCTACTTGTTCGCTGGTTAGCGTGCTAGCGGAATATAATTAATAAGGTTAAAGTAATCTAAATTACGATTGCCGGGACACTGAGTAATGAGTACTGTTGATATGATGTTTGCTTGGTTTTCGAGTACATTAAAATGGCGACAAGAAGAGCATTCGAGCATGGCATCTAGATAATAATGAACTATAGCATGGCATCACCGATGTTGTTCAAATGGCGAAGCTCAATGAACCATTCCAAAAGTATGATTTTCTATGTCATCTCTTTAGTTTGCAACAAATATGTGCACAATTAGTCATGTGTAGAAATTGAAGAAGCTAGGAGTATCAAGAATAATAAAGCTAAGATTTCCTAATACACTACCTGCAGGCAATTCTTGAAAATGTTTATAATATTGTAAACGTTAAAAAGGTAGAAGAAATTATTTTGATTGTCACCTTAAGAGACCACTATCTTGGCAAGTGTATATAGAAGGTAAACTTGAGGTGACTGTATTGGAAAGATTGATTTGGGTATGGGTGCATGAGGAGTTAGTGAATGTTCAATGTTAATTTTCTTCAAATCCGCATAGCCAATCACAATAATAGCCTAGTTCAATTGACTATTGATATCAATGTTTCTCATCCATGAAATATTTTTGCTTGCACATGATTGGTGTAAATGCCTCATATGACTGAGAATGTCCAAGCTAGGGAATAATTATATTCTCCAATCGGTCAGTGTAAAATGAAGAATGGGGACTTGCAGACTGCAGACTGAGGGCCCAGATATATGGTCTCGGGTACCCGAGACAACCCTCCCCCCGAGCTACCCTGGCCGAGGTAACATATAGCTTGTTTCTTTCTAAAATTCAACCAGCCGTTTACATTAGGATCGCCAACTCGTCTCGGGGGGCGAGACAACTCGGGTTGGCGAGTTGTCTCACCTCGGCAGGTAGGGTAACCCTGGCAAGCGGGACAACTTTTCTACAGATAAACGCTTTGGCTCGCCTGACCGGGACATCTCTCGGCATGGCGAATGTCACGTAATGCTTAGATTTAGGATTTATAGCAGAAATTCGTATTAAAGAAGTAAAAATTAACTCGGCAAAACCCACTGTGATCGAATGACCGAGAAAAACCCAAAGAAAGAGGGATATTTGCACATTTGATTATTCAGTAAGGTTTATGAATAATCATGCTGGGTTAACTTTGACTCGGCCTACTGGAACTATGTTTTCACATATAAACGCTCGATAAAGTTACCTCAGGGGAAGGGTTGTCTCGGGTACCCGAGACCATATAACTGGGCCCTGAGGGTAATGGAGACTGAGTATAAAATGAAGTCTGTAGGCCAGGGGGAAAATGCAGAAAACAAATGAGCAGTCTGACCAATTCTCCAGTCTTCAAAATGCCCCATGTGTTGAAAAATTGATGGGTACACAATATAACTAATTTCATGTACAAACTTAGAAATTTACCTCAGCTGCAACTTCGGTACTGCAAAATATGACTAAGAAAAGCTCTCATAGAGAATTTGAAACTCCATTTGGAATATGGGTTAAATTGATCTAGAATATGCATGAGCTTGGTCTTGTTTTTCACTTTTGCTGTTTTCTTATACAACATTGACAACGACATAATTTAAGGTTAATGCATTTTGCCTTGTGACTTTTCATAGCCCAGATGTCCCACCTCCCTCTGCTAAGAGCAAACAATTTTATCATAAAATATTAACCCTCTCATGCACATATAGCTTTGGGGTAGAGGATGATAGAATCTGACTAGAATTTACAATACATGTACCTTCACTTATAGCACCTAAATTTCGCTTGTGAGCATTTTGAAGTGCAAACCAATGGACCCATTATTTTTGGCATTGGCATCCGTCTACGTGTGAGCCACCAAATGATGATCAATGCTGATATCAGATTTGTTATTCCAATCTGCTATAAAGGCTACAACATTTGCCTGATATCCCTGCGCCAGGATCCCCTACAAGTTTTTCTGTTCCGAACAGTGTCGCACCACGGCGTTGAAGAGTTAATTTTGCCCCAGGCTTGAGGTTCATTGAAAGGTTTGTCAGTTGACACACTACAGTAGCATGTCCTAAGGTTAGGGAAGGTTCAATGGAGGACATTATGAGCCAGAGTTGTGGTGCAATAAAAGTTACAACAGTTTGATTTGGGTGAATGCCAAGGTATTATGGAGCAGTTATTCATCTTCTGTTACATGTGTAGAATATAAATTAGACGAGGCTCTCTGCTTGACTTTGACACTGTTGCACTATCGTGACCAGTAATGTTTTAAAAAATAATTTCCTAATCACTGAGTTATCCTATGCCAAAACACTTTCCAATCAGTACCTTTTTACCAATAAGAGATTAAGTCAGATTAAACGGAAGTTGCATTTCATTTCTATGCAGTGCATTGCATTTCATTCATTGACTGCAGTTGTCATTTCATTATAAAAAAAATATATTAAAAAAGTATAACACCATTCCGCAAACAGTTCGGCTCTTTCATGTCATATTGCATGTCTATAGTAAGGTCATTTCCCTTTATCGTAATTATTATAGTAAGAAATTTTTAAATAATTGTAATTATTGTGCATATATACATCTTTTATCCATTGTAACTTTTTCTTGTTGTAATTTAGGTGAGGGCCACAGGTTTCTCAGTCTAGGACTGTAAAGTGCTTCCCTCGTTAAATAAAGTTATTTATTTATTTTATTTATTTATTTATTTATTTATTGGGATTCCCCTCCTTCTGTTTGCTGATTCTGATCAAGTCGGTAAGTAGTTGTTGTTCCAATTTTTCAGAGGCGACTTTGCATCATAAATGTCCGATATGTCTTGATGCCATGGTAAACCCTCGAACTATTAAGTGTGGACATGTTTTCTGTGAAGATTGCTTGAAGAGAGCTCTGGGTATACTCAACGTCTGCCCCATTTGCAAAGAGCCACAGGGCATTGTAACGGGAAACCAACCTTCTGGACACATGACTTGGTCCTCGATGCCATCTAGCCTACCTGGTCACTATGGTAAGTGATTTCTTGCAGTTTTGACTTTGGTATTGCTATTGTGATGAGATCTTAAGCTTCAGGAGTTCGAATCCATCTCCTTCCCGAGTTACTGTCGGAAGGTTCTGGGAACTAAGTCATGAAATCGTCTGGAATAGAACGTTTGGGTTTATCGAATATCTGACAACTGATTAAAACTTTGACTGTCTGCTTTTCAGTTAACTCAGGATATAGGTGAGATCTCAATCTACAAAATTTACCGATAGCCGTTAGAAACGGGCTGAAAGTTGAACTGATGGCAGAGAAGTCGAAGGGAATTTAACTGATATCTGAGATTCTAGCACAGCCAATCAAGTGTGAAAGTTGAATGAGAATTAATGACTTGCTGGCAGGAATACCTGAGGAGGTTAAATCTGGTAATTCCCGGATATTGCCCAAGCAATACCATATTTTTCATGTCGTTCTTCGCCAGGGTGTGGTACCATCTGCATTCAGTATTCCTTTCCATCTGGAATTCAAGGTCCAGAACATCCGAATCCCGGTACGCGGTACAGTGGTACACACCGTACGGCCTATCTCCCTGATAACAACGAGGGAAGAGAAGTCCTGCAGCTATTACATAGAGCTTTTAATGCACGCCTGGTGTTTACTGTCGGGACCTCGATAACAACAGGACTTTCGAATCAAGTAACGTGGAATGATATCCATCATAAGACCAATCTACACGGCGGAGCGCATGGGTATGACATCTTACAATATTTTTACTTATTCAGTGTGGTGTTAAATACTGTTTCTAACAGATATGTATTTCTTGGCCTTGATTCCTTTGTACAGTACTATTTTCATCCCCTTTAGTATACCAAGAATTCTTCTACTACCACAACAAAATAATACAAAAGAGAACATTCACTAGATTCCCTACATTTATTATTGTGTTGAAACAATCTTCGTTTACCTCCTACAGCTTTGGTTACCCCGACCCGCAGTATCTTCGACGAGTCAAAGAAGATCTGGCAGCAAAAGGAATCCGTTGATTCTTGTTCCTACTGGCCACAGACAAGTAGACGAAAACGGTTTCGTCGCGGATATAGTTTTTTGGGCATATTTTTTCACGAAGAGGGTAACCACCACTTTATTGAAAATACTTCGCTTCTAGAAGAAGATCATTTGATCGCCGTTGTCTTTGCGACTGTTATTTAATGGCCTGTATGCGCGGTAAAATTGTATTTTGTTATACTGGTATTACTGTAAAATATTAAAACAGTAGCATCTTTCATGTTAATATCCATGTGCATAACTATTTTGAACTAGAGTTCAGGGGAGGTACCTCTGGGTTGGAATGTCGCAACGCGGTTCATTTCATGACTTGCGCAATTTAGCCGAATTACATTTGACGACCACTATAAAATTTGATACAGAATAGGAAACTTAAATAATGTTTAGACATGGCCCTAGATATCACAAACCTGATCACCCGTTAGGCTACTCCTTTCATATAGTACTGCAGTATACCTAGGCGATTTTTTCTACAATAAGCGACAATCTCATTTCGTCCAAAAGCAATGCCATGTAAAACAAAAAGTGGAGCTTGAAATATGGGGAAACCTTTTTAAATGCAACTGAAGTTATTTTTATATGACATTTCCACGAATTCTACATTATTTCTATTGCAAGCTTTATACGTACAGGACTTCCCAAGTCCAATACCTGGAAAACTAATATAGCCTATAGCATTTGCATCTACTTTGAAAAGATCTTATTTATTTCTTGAACCGCTTTAACGGGAGAATCTAAACTGAATTTATCTCCCCAAACAATGAGCTCAAAAGACGAAAATGGTTTTCTTTTGAACTGTGTAGAAAAGCATCGTTAACAAACTTTAGATAACGGTTGGCGGTCACTGGAAGGTGATTAGGTATTCGGGATAACACTGTGGGTCTTGAAACACGACGAAGATCTCAGGATTAGGAATCTGGTCAACCACGCTATCATAGGTGTCTGTTAGATCCATTTGGTGTTTGGGTGGAGGTTCAAGGATGTCCGGCCTCCCCACTGTATACTCACCGACCAGGACCCTGGCAAGGTACATGTGTCGGTGTCCAGTTGGACCTGGTGGCGAAAATTGAGATCCTGCAGAGTAGTCAGCCTGTGCAGCAAAATATACGCCTTTTCCATAAAGGTTATCTAGGATCAAGATAAAATACGTTCATCAAGATATCTAAGAAAACTTTAATGTCTGACTGCAGGAGTCGATATGTAGGAACACTTTATTACAGCCAACAAATAGCCGACCGCGATTTAAAGTCTCATCAGTTGAACGTACAAGTAATAAGGTTAATATTTGACCAGGTTTAAAAATATTCCTGGGAAGGGGCAACCTGCAAGGCTTAGAGCCAAGCTCATAACAGACCTCCGTCTTGCATACGGCCAGTGCGTCCTAAATTTGAATTGCCCAGTCAGGAAGCGAAATGAAACAGTGCTGACGTCACATGTATGCATGTATGCATGCTAACAGAACGTATTGTAGCCTGACCACTTTTCTCTCAAGTGTTCGCGAGAACAATTTTTACCGTTGATGGCAACAAATACAGATCGTATCAAATCAGCGGATATTTTCAGGAAGGAACCCAGCGTTGAGTTAGTGAAATTCTCTGTCCAAGAATCTTGCCAATCAAGTCATGTGTCTCTTGAAAGTTGTTTGTATAGGATTTTTGTTAGTCATTAGTTATGATGTAGTAGAGGAACACCTCGGCCATTTGTTTGTTGGCAGGGTAAAGGTGGTTGTCCAGCCTATGGTGTTAAACACCATCAGGTAAGTTGTTACTTACTCTTTTGCCAGCCATAACTTCTGTTGAAACCTTTGTGGTTGATTGCGTTACAGTTATCTTCTGCGGTTCCATGAAACAGCAACATTTCGTTGCTTCCCAAAGTATTAGCTTCGCCCATCTTTTGCCGCTGACTTGCGTACAGACCATACAAAGCAGGGTTTTGAATTCGCTCAAGCTTAAGAATGCGTTTGGAACAGGTTCCACTGAAGAGATCGCTGACCTTCTTGTACTCCAGCGCATGTGTGGAAGGTTTCAGTTCCACAATACGCATCTTCTTATCTTGTGGCTGAGGATCCCAGTAGTCAGGAGGCTGAAGGCCTGTTGAGACGTCAAACAGAGAAAAAGAGCAATAAGCCAGACTGTCCCAGCCGCTGAAGTTTACCTCTGCTTCGGTAGCATTATGCGACTAGGACCGTTTCTCCTCCCCCCGGCAAGATGGGATTCCTGTCTAGCGTAGGGGCTGCTCCCAGTATTTGCGATTCGCTGGAATTGCACCGATACACCTTGGTGGAGAAAAGCACTGCGAAAGCTAAGTGTCTCGCGGACGAACACCACACGATGAACCTGATCAGGGTTCCGAGGAACCTGGTCGACTGCCCAGCGCGCAAGCCATTAGCTCAACGGCGCGCCTTGCACTGGACACCTGGCAACGAAACAAATTTTTACGGTTTCCCAATAGCAATCATACATAGACTGTGACTTTGACAGTACAAAATACCTTTTTATACCACTATAAAATGCTAGAATTACTGAAGACATGGATGATCATCGCGGTTATATACACGACAGAGCTCTGAGAGCTGGTCACAACACATTGTGAGTTCGTAACATACCCGTAGATAGTAAAGTTTGCTGCGATGATCATCCATTTCTTTCTTCGCAGTTAAAACATATGATCTTGCATATATTGCATATGTTCATTTGCAAACATTACTATTTACGGGTATCGAACTACGAACTCGCAATAGCCCTTTTTCTCGAATAACTTCGCTCATTTTCATTACAATAAAATCTGGCATTTCGTGCTTTTTTGTAGTTTAGCCCGAAATTGCCTCGCATCTACGTTGGATTACATTGTAACTCAAATGAAAAAAAAAAAAAAAATAGCGCCGACCGGCTAGCTCAGTAGGTAGGGTTTCGGACTAGTGTGCGGGAGGTCGCAGGTTCAAACCCCGGCCGGACCAACACTCAGGGTCTTTAAATAACTGAAGAGAAAGTGCTGCCTTTGTAATGATATCTGCAAATGGTTAGACTTTCTAGTCTTCGCGGATAAGGGCGATAAACCGTAGGCCCCGTCTCACAACTCTTCATAATAATTCTGTGGACGTAAAAGAACCCACACACTGTTCGAAAAGAGTAGGGGACGTAGTTCCCGGTGTGGTGGTCTATCTCTCATCTGATGGTTAAATGCTCGGATATATTAGCTGCATAAGCTACTCTAAAATCCGAGGGTAAAGAAAGTAATGTATGCATGTATGTAACCGTGAAAAAGGCTATTTGATGAGACCAGCTCCCAGTTGGTTTCATAGCTCGGTTGATAGAGCACTGCACCGGTATCGCAGAGGTCTTGGGTTCGAATGCCATTCATGCCTAAATTTTTCCAGGCTTCAATTTCACAGCTGCTTAAGTTGTGTGTACAACTGCGATGATCATCTTGCACATTTTCAGTTGCAAGCTAGAATTACTGTCAGAATTTCACGCACGATTAGACGTTGACGGGACAAAAACGTAGATGCAATGGTTTTATTATCAAAGAAATTCTACTCGTAATTCTGGTCCGCAATGAGTATTAGCCCTCGCTCTTTAAAGAAAACAAAAAAGCCGTCTTTTTGCTGCCACAAACTTCGGTTAATGGTATATTTTTTTCCTTTTTACGATGCCAGGCTACAACAGTCGATTGTTGCAAGTGTCTATGTATTTTATACATGTGGGTTCTTCGTCATTGGTGATTCGAATTTGGATTGGTCTTTTTTCTTATTTGAAATAAGTTATTACGTCGCAACGATCAAAACCGCGTTAAAGCCGGCTTGTCCGCCCTCATATTTTGAAGTCTTTTTCACTAGTTCCAATAAGTAAATCACCTACCTTTGCGAGAATCAGCTCGTTTGATCTCTGTTCTTTGACCATTTTCGTCCTCCTCAGTCATGTCAACAAAAGATATTTTGTACTGTTCGCCATCCTGATGGATCGCTATGGTCTTTCTCTTCTGGTGATAGGCAAATTCAATTTGTGCATTTAGGTGACTTTCGTATTCTACAAACGTATTTCCGATTTTGTACTTCCACTGGATGTCTTTCGAAACAACTTCAGCTCGGATGCGTTCGTGTTCTTCTGTCTTTATTTTGTCCAGAAGTTCGTGAATGTCTCCCATGACGCTGAGAATATCCTCTGGTTGGCCACGTAGCTCGATTCGATCAGCCTCTTTCTCCACAATTGCCTCCACAGCGTAGCGTAACTCAAGGGTGTGAATTTTTCTCATGTCTTCTTTGCTCAAATTTCTGATTACCTCATTTTTTATAATCCGCTTACTAAAATTGTCTGCCATCAGCTCCTTAACTGCCTTCGTCGCTTGAAGAAGATCTCTCTCACAATGGGCAAATATAATGAGGTCTAGCTTTCTGTTGTCGGCTTGTTGAGTTTCTGGGGGAGTGCTGCTTTCTCCCGTTCCTCCAAGACCAACACGGCGTGCCACACTTTTAGCAAATTTTTGGAACATTCCTAGTTCTGTAGGAATTTTTTGGCCTGATGCTTCATACATCGCTGAGCGGACATCTTTGATCATGTCTCTTTGGAAAATCGTCATCTTAATAAGCTGCATGTGGGCAGGCTGCTGGTCAGAGAAAGCGCGAATCGCGGACAACATTGTGTTTACAGATGATTTTGCTGACATACCAAGGATCCCTGTCCCAATAGCAGGAAATGAAATGGATGTGACTCTTCTTTTCTCGGCCTCTTGGAGACAAATCAAAAGGGAGGCTTTCATGCTTTTAGCGGTGAGAGGTTCTAGCGGGACGATATGGAAGAGATAGTTTGCATTTAATCTTCCAGCCTTTGTGACAACAATGGATCCTGGAGCTGGAGGACTGTACGTAGAACACTCATCCCTTATGGAATCACCTCCTCTTTGAAGGATTGCAGCTCCGGCTCCCTGACCTACTGAGAGATCTAGAGAACTATTGGAGATAACTGCTATGGCCTCTGTGGACTCTTTGGTGATATCACCAGGTTGAACTTGAAGGCAGAGGGGGCCTACATTTGTTTCCAAGTGATCTGGCCTCCGCTCAATTACCGGAGAGAATGTTGTAGTACCAGGCGATGACGTGTGGACAGTACTTTTTAATCTCTTCTGTAACTCCACATTGAAGGCTTGGACAGTTAAAGTGTCTTTGTCGTACAGCACAAATCTTATATCTTTCACTTTCGTTGAGGGGTTCTTTTGGCTGAATGTTATTACTTCATCAAAGTAGATCTCGGCAACTTGATCTCGAGGAAAGTGAAGTGTACCAGTACCAATGGCGGCAAAAGCAATGGATGTCATATTCATTTTATCTACTTCTTTTAGACATTTCGTCAGGAGATCCTTTAGAATCTGAAATTGTTTGATATAACAAT
Source organism: Micromussa lordhowensis (assembly GCA_964020085.1). NCBI lineage: Eukaryota > Metazoa > Cnidaria > Anthozoa > Scleractinia > Lobophylliidae > Micromussa > Micromussa lordhowensis. Next base: position 23,435,248 of record OZ026606.1, read on the forward strand.
CATGTAATTCGAGAATAGTTAAGCCTTAACTTGGTTTTGAATATGTTAATTGTGTTATCAACTTTCTTTCCAATATAATGAGAATATTGCCATATATGGCCAAAAATGAGAACGTCTAATTACAAACTTGTGATAAACAACACTACTCGCAAATTACTACTGCAGTTACCTTAATCACCATCGTGGTATTTCAATTTTGGCTTAATGTTTGGAATGACCAATTCCAACACATTTGTTCGCCCTTTATTTCGTTGCTGAAATGTTTTTGTTTCTTTTTTTAAATGTTGTTACAGTTCTTGCAAGTATTGTATTCGTCACCTTTCTTCCTTGACCATTGTTCCAATCACAGCAGATTGCAAAGATGACAGCCTGGCAGTGCAATCTTCCCGTTTGGCTTAACACAGCGATATCCCCTACAGCAACTGGTTTTTTTGCACTGCATTCGCGCTGCAAGCCTTGGCCAGCAGCCTTGCTAAGAGCCATCGCACAAGGGCTCTGGTCTAGGTTGAGGTTCCCTGATGCTGTTCCAACTAGAATACTGGCCTAGTATAAAGAAATAAAAACTATCATTCTGATGTTTCGTTCGTATCTATAACAGGAAATAAAGCGTCTTCACAAGACCGACATCAGCAACGCTAACAGGCGGAAAGCAACGTACGCAGTCACCATTTGTAAATGGCTGAAAATTTCAACCAGAGGGGCATATAAGTGAAGTGTAATAGTTTTCATACCTCTAGGACACATACAACTCCAAAAAGTATATTTAAGTAACTTTTTATGTGCTTAATGTTTTCGGCATCAACTCCAGATAAAAAGAAAAAAGTGGGAATGATTTTTCACATGAAGATGTTTCAGATATGAAACACCCAGATTGGAAGACAAAGCGAGCAAGCCCTCTCGGCAAGACAGCATAGCATACAGCTAAGGAGAATAATTAGGAACACAACTCATCAAAATAAGATACAGTTGCAAAATGACCAACTTAACTGGAGCTGCATTCGCGTTACAAAAGGTGCATGCGTGCAACATTCTCCCGTGGTCAGTACATTTCGCTACACTACCTGAATGCAAATTTGCGGATGTTTTTTGAAATACGGATCAAGGGGACGTTTGGCCCTTCTTTCCATGCCAGAGAAAGAGGGTGATGTAGCAGCTGTCGCAAGGTCTCACATGAGTGGCTCGATACCCTTAGAGTGAACAATACAACAAACAACAGAAACAATGCCCCTAGCCCTAAAACAATAACAGCTGCTACAATGACCAAACAATAGCAGCTTACGAGAGCTGCTACACTTCTGGAGAAAGAGACTGTTTAGAAAGAATTCCAAAGCTCCACCTCGAGTGACAAAGAAAAAGGAGGGTATTGGGGAAAGTAGTATTTTTTTTAGAAGGAGAAGGACTGAAATTTCAGTACATTAAGTTAATCACGAGTAAAACGAGTTATTATATTTTAAAATATACATCAACAAAATGTATTGATCAGGAAGGAATGTCACACATACAGATCTGAATATTTTACCTTTTTTTTATAGCGGGATTTTGCGACGCGACACCTATACTTCATATATCAATGCCAATGAAACTTTGGAATAAAATTGTTAACATTATCAGGCATACATGGTTTACGTCTTTAAAGAAATGTATCGAGCCGGTTTTAAAATTTTCGAAACAGCGCTTAAAATCTGAAAAATGTTCCAATTTATTGTGAAAGGTAATGTTGAAAAAGTCTGGTTCTCGAGATCAAGAAAACACAAACCAACAAAACTTTCAAGGCTTCAAAATATAACTTCAAAGCACATTGTGGTCTCTTTTGGAGCAATTTCGTTAAAGTAGTGTTCTTCTTTCAGTCCATGTGATTCCATGAAACAAAAAGCATGGTTTGAAATGTTTTCGCGATTTATTCAAAACCAAACATACAATTTTTTTTATTCTTGCATATTCCCTTTGCCACACATCGTAATTTCAGAAATTGGTATCAGCTTTTCTTTTCAGGTCTGGTTCGTACAAAATTCATGCTTTACCAATTTTAATTTTTTGGTTTTTCGTTTCCATGGAAATATCGATTACCTTAATAAAACATTTTTTTTCCAAAAACTGGTGTAATTTTCACATCGATCAGATTAAGGGTAGGTCGATAAAACGCCAATTCAAAATGCTAGGTATGGTCCAAAAAAAAATGAATCGAACCACCTTAATTTTTCTTCCCAACCAGCACGCACGTAAATTAAATACAGTAATTGTACCTTACTCCTATTTGAAAACTCCTACCTGCTCCTGGGCAAGGTCGCCAACCTTCACTGCGATACAAATGCCCTCTGGTGTTTTAAAGGAGCTTGAAGCTTGATGCCACTGTCGCGGATTGCTCGCAACGTCAACCCCAAAACCTATTGGAGCGGCCTTTTCATTGTGGATGAAGTTCGTTTCCTTGGCAAATCGGTCCCTCATCTCGTCCTCGAACACCTTCACCGTTGGGGAATCGTGGTTGACCAGATGAATTTCCGATAAATTGCAAGATGGATTTGCCCGACAAAAATCAACAACGGCATCTAAGATGACTTTTGCACAAAGGTCACGTGGAAAGCCAAACTGACCAGAACTGACAGCTGGAATAGCTACGGACCTCAAACTTGCTGCTTCTTTGAGACTATTTCTGATCGCCATCTCAAGAAGACGTTCTTTGAGTGTTTTCGTACCATTTGTTCGAGTTATTTCCGCCGCTGAGTCCCATTTAGGTCCAACCGTGTGAATTATTCGATCGCATGGTAACTTTCCTGCCGGAGTAACAAATGCTCGACCTTCTAGGAGTAGGCCGTGCTTTTCGACAAATTTGTTGCAGTGATCCTGGATCTCTGTTCCACCCACTTTCACTATGGCTGCAGCGAGACCTCCAATGTGTTTTAATTCTTCGTTAGCTGGATTTACTATAGCGTCTACACGATGCTTCGTTATGTCGTCTTTGAAGACAGAAATCTTTTTCCTCTCTATCGTGAGGTAGCTGCATATGAACTCTCCAGATGATGTCTCCAGTTCTCTTCCACATGCTTCATCTGTTGCAGATGCTGCGTTCTCAGTTCTCTCACTTGTGATAATGATACAGTTATTGCTATCTTCTATTGTCTTCAGTGATTTAGACCCTTTACCCTGAGAAAAGAACTTTGTCATCCCTGGCTTGTCAATTGGAACACAGACTTTCTGAATGTTTTTAGTTAGATCAACAATTCTCGGAAGGCACTTATCAATCCCTTCAGTGGTACCAGAAATGTCTATGCCTTTACAGTTGGAGGACATTCTCATATCAACAGCGCAAGAGGCGAGATCTCTTTTTATTCCTTCAATCTCTGAGCTCAGTCTTTCGAAGACAAACCGAGTAGACCCATGATCCAACGCGACGGTGTCCCGCAGAATGGTGTTGTTTTGTAAGAAGTCTATAACGTGATCATAGCATTGCTTGACGTCCTCTGCAATTCCGCTTACCCAAACCGTGTTAGACGGGATTTGGACGAGAATGTCAACTTTGAACTTGGAAGTCAATGTTGTTCGGAAATCTTTCCATCTGCGACTGTCCAGCACTTGAGCAGTCTCTGCAGTCAGGCGGATGCTATTTTCCTGGATAGCACCCAGCAACACTTTTTCTGCTTCTTTTGCGCTATGCGAGTCAACGCTGATAATTTGAACGTGGTTTGAACTGCTGCATTGATCGTGCACAAAAATCGCTTGTACACCTCTCTGTTTTACGAGATCTTGAATGACACTTGACATCGATGGCATTTTCAAAACTCTTGAAATGTTCGTCGGAAGTTCGATGGTCTTTTCAATCATTTTTGACATAAATGTAAACACTTCAGCTTGTACCTCGTTTAGAAGGTTTCTGGGACCATTCAAACACAGCGTTTCGTTGTCCAGATCGATGGATATATTCAAATGTTGTTGCTCACTTTGAAGTTGAAGCTTTTCCCATATGCCCGTCATTTCCAGCAAACGTAGTCGAGACCTTGGAATGCCGTCTCTGATCACTTTAACTTTTGAATTCATACGTTCCGTGTCTTTTTCGACGGCGAGGATTAAGTCCTGCAGTTGGCGCCCATCTTCATTCACACGGTCCTCCTTGCCAATGATCTGCACTAATAGGTCATGTCTATTGAAATTTATAACATCGGTGGAGGACTCTTTTCTGGGACGATCCTTCTGCCACTGCTCGGATACTTCATCAAACAGATCAGGAGGAAGTGGAATTTCAATTTTCTTGAAGCTCAGTAAGAAATGTTCCAGACATCCATTCCTGTCTTGCCACGACTTTTGAGAGATCTTTCTTTTATCAGACGGCGAGATGATGAGAAAAGATCTGTTTACATCCATGAACAGTTCGACTTTGTTCTCCTCGGTTAGTATTTGTAGCTCATGTCCATGATTCCTTTCAATGTGCTCAAAGAGATGGGCATCAAACGGTATTTCCTTTTTGTTGGTGACTGTATTCTCAAGAAAATAATAAAACGGCTGTACTTCTAGCTCATTTCCTTCAAGGGTGTGTTTCTTTTGGAGGACGTTATGAACACCTGTAATTAAATGAAACGGAAGAGGGGATCATTTATTTTGACAAAACCTATCAGGTTGTACCTAAAATGCGTCAATAAGTATGGGTTATTGACCAAGTGTGAGGTCAAGATGGCTGGATATTGGCCGAGTTCCTTTTTTTGCGTGTTTATGGACCGAGACGGAGTCGAGGTCCATAAACACGCAAAAAAAGAACGAGGCCAATATCCAGCCATCTTGACCGAACAAGCTTGGTCAATAAAGGATTTATTATAGGGCTTTTGGGGAAATTTTTCTTGCGGGACAAGGCGGGTAGTCCCGAGCGGGCAAGATGGCTCCATCTTGCCCGCTCGGGTAGCCAATCACAGCGCAGGATTTGATTCATCTTGCCCGCTCGCGGAGCTAGCCATATAATAATCATTCTTATTATATCTCTCAGACGCTCAAATGCTAAGGCATTTGGAAGAGACGTTATCAGTAGTTGAGATGTGTCTTGCCTTCTGAAGGCGTTGTTTGACCCACTCAAAACCTAACAGGTTTGTCAGTGTTCTCAAGCGAACTTACAGCGTGGGAAGATAATCTAAAGAGAACTTAAAGTTTTCTTACTTGATGGATCCTCGAAATAAACCAAGGCAATGTTTTTCGTTTCATGTTCTACTTTGCTGACAACATTACCGCCACTCCTCTTATTTTCAAAATACAGTTGTATGGTATCCTCTGTAGTGTCGTCCTTCAGTCCGCTGACTAGAACACAAGAGCAGACAGGCGCATGCTCCAAACGAAGTTTACTTCCTTCTAGGCCTCTAGCATCACCATGAACGTTGTCGAAAAGCGATTTAAAGTCTGGAATAAATGACAAATATTATAACACATGCATAAATAAACGTTCTATGACTTGCGCTAGGTTATCTGCACTTCAGGTGGCTATGTTGCCGAGAATTTTTTCCTGACGGCAAGTTTCATTCTGGAGTTAAGGATTCCCACTAAGCACAGCATAGAAATTAGATAAGATTGTGCGTCCATGAAAGCTTCAAGCAAAACAAAACAGTTTCATTTCGAGCGAACTGAATTTAAAAGTATTTTAGACTTTTAAAAATGTAGATTCCTACTCAAATTGATAGTCTGAAATGTGGCTACAATCAGGCTGTTGCCGAGAATTTGTTGCTGACGGCAAGCTTCATTCTGGAGTTAAGGTTTTCCCACTAAGCACAGCATAGTAATTAGATAAGATTGTGCGTCCATGAAAGTTTCAAGCAAAACACAACAGTTTCATTTCGAGCGAACTGAATTTAAAAATGTTGTTTTAGACTTTTAAGAGCGTAGATTCCTACTCAAATTGATAGTTTGAAATATGGTCAGCGGGCGAATGGGTTCTGGATATCAATATGGCCACGCCTTGGGTCAAACCAAAGTTACAGGGGATAGAATAAGTGCGGCCTTACACCCTCCCCCTCTCCCACCGGTGCAAGCATTCTTGTCTTCGACCTCCAGGTATATGAAGCTATACCTGCAATGAGATGAATGTTTTCCCAACACAAGACATAAGACCACTGGACGATTGAGAGATTGCTATGAGCTAAGAAGGCAGTGAGAACTAACAAAAAGTTTACTAAACCAGTTATGCTTTATCTGCAATAATCTACTCATGAAAAAAAATTAGTTCTTAAACTGCTGGTGAAAAAAAAAAGGAGAAAGAGAACTTGCCATTCATTACCTGGTTCTGCGGCAAATATCGCCATCGCTTTGCCATCGCAACCGCAGACCACTTCTTTAACCTCTACATCGCTAAATTTCTCCAAGTAAAACAGCAGGCAGTCTTCTGTCGTTTTCTCATTAAGGCCTCGAACGTATACTCGAAAGGGGTCTGGTGGTAACTTTTTCTTTGGTAGCAGCCTTTGCACTGAAATAGCCCTTCCATTTATGAAATGCGATGTTTGAAGAAGCTTTTGTAAATCTGTTAGGAGATAAGCACGATAAATATCTCGCTCAACAACAACAATGACAACAGCAACCCACAAAAGCAACGTGTAAACTGAACCAATCCATCACATTTAGTTCTGAGTTTATCACTTTGTTGGTGCTTCAGTGGGTTGATTAAGATGAGATAAGTTACTGGACTATCTACCTAACTACAATATACATTAATAACATATTCTAAACTTGCAAGCCAATGAGCCATTTCCCTAAACGTTCTGGACTGGTTGTGATAACTACCACAATGGGACCCAGTAGGCCATGACCGTGAAGTTTATATTCTTTCGTCACTACAACGGCGAGAATCATATCGAAATCATTTTATCAACCTTCTGCTTATGACGACAGTAATTAAACATACCTTCCACCATAGTAAAAGTAATCACAGCTTTTCCGTCATGAGTTAGATCGATATCGCACACTTCACCTCCCCCAGATCTCCTTGAATTCTCAAAGTAATATCGCACAGTATCCTCGCTGCTATAAGGTGAAATACCGCTAGCAACTATTGTAATGTCAGCATCATTAGACGTGTCTCCTTCCGACCTACTTGCTCCTTCATGGTCATTCGCCGAGCCTTCCTCCTGCTCGTCGAGTACTGAGACATGGAGACATAGGCCAGCCACACTATGAGGGGAGTTCTCTGCTGCTCTTTTTGCGTCTGCAAGTGATGCATATTTGAAATGGTAAAATGAGGGACTCTTTTTTCATGGGATTGAATCTGGTGGCTTTAAGAGCAATGCTGTCAAGGTGTGCTTCCTTTTTCTCGATCTAATTAAAATCTAGCAGACCCGATCCTTGTTTTATAAAAAAAAATGTTTCCTTTGATTGTATTTATTGACGACTTGGTTGGGGGAAATGATAGAGCGTTTTCACTCACGTGGCCAGCTCACATGCAAATTTATTGGAACAAAAGGAAGTGTTAACATAAGAAAAGAGTTCAACTCCCACAGGACTGGTTTGGTACACCAACATGGCCGCCGTTTCATTGTTTTGGAACACCAATATGGCTGCCGTGATGTCATGTGAAAACGCTCTATAGGATGGCAGGGGTTCTGAACTTCAGGCTTCCCGTCACGTTTACTTCCTGCTCGCGTCCGTTCCGTAGTGGCTCCCACTTTTTCTGTGCAATTTTTTTCCCCATTTCCTCCGGTTTCCTCCGATGTTTCGAATCTCTATTCCCGGATTTTTTTTCACCGTCTCTCGTTAAGCTTCCGCCCCACATTACTCCTGGGTTCCTGCTCCTCCCTGTGCTCTCCTCCCCCCCCCCCTCCCCCTCACCCCTCTTCCGCCTCCAACGTAACCTTATTCTTCACACCGGGCCTCTTTTGGTCCTCTGATGCCGGTTGGGGAGGCGTTTGTGACCATCACCCTGTAATTTTTGCAGTATTAAAACTATGGCCATGACACTACCGTCTTTCAATTAAAATTTAAACATACCCTCAGGAAGTTCAAAAGTGACCAGGCACATTTCAAGGTCAGGTTTCATGTCAATACCAATCACTGGACCGCCGTTTGATCGTCTCGGGTTCTCGAAGTAATACATCAAAAGGTCCTGTGACGTATCGGCCGGCACCCCTGTTACTTTGACAGTACACTGTTGTGACGCGCTTGTTTCTTGTTGGCGTCTCGCTGCTCGCATTTCACCGCATTGTCTGTTTTTCTGGCCCATGAAGGCGTTGTCTAAACCCTGCCATTAACGAATGCTGCAAATTATTTACTTGCGAGAAATAATTAAAGCTTAGTGTTTCATTTCTACGCATTCTTTGATTAACGATTCTGTGTGGGGTATTCTCCTTATAATTGTTTGTCTACAATACCTGTACTTCTTTATTTCTTTTGTTTTTTGTTTTGTCTTATTCTGTTTATTCGTCTGTTTGTTTGTATTTTGCATTTTTATTTGGCTAGCTACCATTCTCTGCAGTGGTGCGCGCTCTAGGTGCACTTGTCACTTTCAAATTGTCTAGCTCATTGAATCAATCGTACACATGTACAATAATCGTAACACCAATACTTACATTGTTGGATCCATCCTCATCTTCCGCGTTTGAGGACTCTGGGTCTACGAGGAGTTGCACACGAAGTGCGGAGTTCTGGAGACGATGATTACGTCGTCGAACGACACGTTTGGCGGCTATCAAAGAAAGGAGGACAGAATGAGCGTTTTGAAAATCAACAGCTGGTGGATCCGAGCTGAAGGACAGATATTTCAGAGTTCTACTGAGCCGGTTTTCATATCGGAATAATAACCCAATCTCGATATATTGAAATTCAGCCTAAAACAATATAGGCCTCAGCACGAGGCTCAGGGGAATAAACATTAACCCCACAAACTCTGTAGTTATTCCCCTGAGCCTCGTGCTGAGGCCTATTGTTTTAGGCTGAATTTTAATATATCGAAATTGGTCTATTATCGACATCCAGAGGTCGCTCGGCTTAGTCCTCCACCCTGCCACTATTTGTTTGTTTGTGGCGGCTGACCGTAATCCGAGCACAAAACCCGTGCACATGTGTACTTTCGCTTTCAAATTTAGTTCAGTTTCAATTTCACTGAAGTCGTCGATCAGTAATAATTCTAATCAGTGAAGACACTTACTTGCACGATCCTCACTCACGTTCCAGGCTAGAAATGACCCGAGCTGCGATGAAATTACTCAGCTCTATCGTTTTTTAGCTCTGACTTGCCATTCCCCTTCACCTCAGCCTGGCTATCTGTGTTGTGGGACCGGAAGAGCATTGCCTAACTTTCAACAGCCGCTCTCGGCGACTAATTCCTACAAAGTTTTACTCCGAATATATGTGCATTCGTAGTGGTCATATTTTCCTCGCAAGCGACGCGTTTCGAACTTTAAATACAAACTATAGTGTTCACTATTACTTTAACCACCGAAACCAAAGCGGAAGTTTCTGTTAGGTCGAAAGTGTTTCAGGGTTTACACCGTGATCATTCATCGGTACTACGGTTGTAATGTTCATCGCATTCTCTTCTTTGCTGAATAACAAAATTAAAAAGTTCAATACATATGACCATCGATTCTTGTTTAAAGACAGTAACCTTACAAAAATAGATTGACTAAGTACCTTCCAAGTCTTCGAAAGTGACAAAAGCTCGTCCTCTATCGATTTCGATGCTCTCCACGTCGCCACCACCAGACTCTCTCTCAGACTGAAAGTAAATCATAAGCTGGCTTTTGGTGGTGCCTTCTGGAAATCCAGAGACCACAATCTGCGCGCTTTCCATGTTGATTTCCTGTACTGCGCCAAGATTACAGAATGCCTGAAAGCATGCTTCTTTGCAATATAGTGATCCTTGAAGAACGCCGGAAATGTAAAATGGTTCAAGCACGGGGGTTTCTGTAAAGTACAGAGGTTTCACTTTCGCAGAAGCCCGATTGGTTACCTTTTATGACGTTTAATAATAAATCGTTGATTAGTGGCAGCAGGCTCTACCCTGATCGTGTGATACTGGAATGTCGTCAGACTTCGGTCTGTTTTTTTTTTTCTTTCTTTAGGGCTAGAGATATGCGTAAAATACCGTGTATTATGTTTGAGCTTGCTTTCTTTTTGGTTTGTTACTCTCTTACCTTGGCTTACATGAAGTTTTGACTTCCGTCTTAATTCATTTTATCTCAGTCAGGCCTCCTAATTTACTTTGTTTACGGGGATTCCCCTAATCATGATATCCGCGTGTACGTGTGGTTTTAGATGCATCAAGTGTTTAAAATAGCTTGTCATGGCGCTTAACAGTGAGGGATTTCAATGAATATCGTATCAATTCAACTTTCGCAGGGTTACTGAAAGTGCCCTTTTCTCGGATTCTCACTTGAGTATTAGGTGCCAACCGTTGAATTTTCATCATATCAAAACTGTACATCTGACATTATCATTGACAATAACATTACCTGTGAAAAGGGAATTATATTTCCACGGTCCGATGGCTAGAATATGTTATGGCGTGTTTTCTAAGAAATGTTATCAAATATTCTCGGAAAGATAGGTCAATATCCGCAATGACAGCAATGTCTGATATTTCGAAGACGGCTTTATGTTTAACTTGATTTTAGAGCAAGGAGACTTTTATTTGCGGGTAAAGCATCAATTTTTGGATGTTAGGTGTACTGAATAAAATTTTAAGTTCTTAGTGTGGGGAATTTTTGTCCGGAAACAAAATGATTCATTTAAATGAAGTTCAAGAACGGTACAAAAAAAAGAAGAAAAAAAATCAAGGACATTTTCCACTTATACGCGTACAACCGACACACACAGTTGTTACTGAGATACTTTTATAGTAAAGAAAACGAAGACCCAGATGTTTCAACAGAGAACGGCTGATTTTTTTTCGAAAAACTCTTCTTCGTTTTAAAGCAATTCATTATGTTCATGTCTTCACATCTGTAGCTACTGGAGTGCAGTGATTGGGGCTGCAAAATTCCAAGTGTTGTGTTATAGATAGGTGGAAGGGGGAGGGAGGTGTGGTCTAAATGTCGAGTGGACGTTACGCGGGTAGCCTGCAGAACAGACGCTATATTTTTTTGCATATCTTAGGCGAACAGAGGCAAAAGTGAGGCGAGCGAGGGGAGGTCCGCGAAAAAAAGTAACGCGTTATATTTTTTCGCGCCCCTCCCCCCGCGCGCGACTCACGCATCGCACTCGCCCCGCTTTGGCCTCTGTTGGCCTAAGATACGCAAACAAATAACGCCTGTTCTGCAGACTATCACGCGGGAGCAGTTGATTAGTTCGACAGTTCGTGCTTTTTGGAGTATTAAACTTGCGATTCTAGTACTTTTTTGGGAGTTTTCTTGACATTTTGTAGTGTGAAAGATGATGGTAAAGATTTTAGGAAAAAAAATGTTTTGAGGTTTCGCAAATAGTGTAACCCAAGGTTTCTCGTAAATAAATAAGTAAATAATTGTATCACATTCATTCGCGAAAGTGAGTACCATTTACAACATTTAACTAAATGTCTTATTGGCCGAGCTGCTGTTCGCTGTAAGTCATCACCGTACCCAACTTAACAATAAGTCACTTACGAGTTACCTTTTGTCTCTGTGTCAAAAACAAGTCTTGGTGCGAAATCATTCATATGGAAATGTGTTCCGCCCACGGGTTCGTTTTCATGTAAATCAAACTCATTTTCATATGAACGTTGTGCACGAGGACTCGTTTTGAAACAGAGGCACAATGTAACTCGGTAATGGCCTATTGCGGTAACATAATCAGAAGCCGTGTCTGCCGCCCTGATATCCTGTGATATCAAGTCACTGATCTAATATGCCAGGATCTGTGGACGAATTTGGCCTCAGTAAATGGTCCACAGCTCGACAGCACATCAGGCTCGCTTGGTCTCACTGTGCATCGGTATTTTGAGGAGATGAAGTCGAGCCAAATCTCAACCATGGCCTGTTTTCATGGAGGGAGGGTGCCCCTGTTAACCGGGCTTCCCGGCTAACCGAGCTACCATGGGAGGGCTAACTTCTCACACGTTTCTTTAGAAAAGGTATTGACGCGTTTACATGCTAGACAGGATAGCCCGTCTACCCGGGGCACCCGGCTACGGGGATAGCGTTTTACCATGTAAACGGTTTTCGCCGGGCTATCCCGGCTATCCGTGGTGAGATAAACCGCGAAAACATGGCGGCGCGAGGTGAATTTTTTTTGTAGTTACCATTTGCCAGTGTTATCTGCCTAACAGAATGACAGTCAATCTGAAGAGATCAATGTAATAGATAAGCCTCAGACAGAGAATGAGCGAATGAGCGATAAAAAAATTAATCTTGCCGCCAAAGTTTCTTTGGTCGGCAATTTTGTTTGTTGTGTTTAGCGGCCGCTCAAAAGATAGCCCCACGTAGCCCACTCACTGTCCCGGTTAGGTGAGTTGCATGTTGAAGCGGGTTATGTGTCATCCCCTCTAGTCGGGTAGCCCAGTTAGCTGGGGCACCCTCCCTCCATGTAAACAGGCCCTAACTAGCGTTACATGCCGGCCAAGTGTACCAGAGAAATATGACTACATAACTACTGTGCAGCGGCTGAAGGTCGTGCAAAGAATGGCTATGTTTTTTGTTCCTGATATGATATATACGATATATATTCCAGAAAGTATTTAAAAATTACACTCACAGTAAAGTGAAATTGGTTGAATAAATTGAAAGTACACATCTGCAACTTGCTGCAAACATTTTCTGCACTTTCCAGCCGTTAATACTAACACACTTTATCAAGGATGTTATAATATCGAAATTGCACAAACGCCCAGTCACTGTTAATCAAGTCTTGGTCATCTTCGTGACACAATAGCAACGATACAAATTACACTTTACTCTAGCTTTAAGTGTTTATATTGCAAAAACAAACTTTTGATCATAAAACTGTGATTAGCGTGATAAAGTAGGTACGGCTCAGAGCCACCTTAAATCAGTTTAGCAAATTTAAAATGGTCTGAACCTTACCTAACGAATTTTTTTTAACTCTTAATTATAGCTTAAGGAAACAAAAGCTTATTTACTCATACCCTACTTTGAACAAGAACTTATGGCAAAAAGCTCAAGATAATTTTGGTCGGCCACAGTAAATCTTCGTAGTCCATATTTCTTGTCAAAGTACCATAGAATTATGTCTATCATGTCCTATCTTTAACCCTGAAAAAAAAGCTTGACTACATCCTACACTAAGCAATTGATCTATTCATTCCAGTTCATTTCGGTGCAACTTACTACTTGTTATATATCTATGCAATAACAATTAAGATAATATGAATATTTTCTTTCATACTCTGCTTTCCTGAATGTTTATCGTTTGAAAGAGGCTGTGTCACAACGCATCTTTGATTGTTAAGCCTTCATTGAAAATGAAATATGCATTAGCCACTAGAAGCCAAAGGATAGGTTGTATACGAAAATAAAACTAAGTAAAATGAAAAAAAAAACAACAAACAAGCAAAAGAAAAACTCCTGTTTTTGTTACAGAATTAAAGTGGAGTCAAAAAGGAATGTGAGCCAGGGGTATAATTGTTGGTTCAGTATCCGTCTCTTCCCCTCTCTCTTGATGTATCAATTTCCTGACAGAGGGTAGATCAGATCTGCATATATACACGCGCTTATTGTGGCCCTGAGTTAAATGCACCAAATTGTGCAGTGGATTGTGGGCGGAGAGTAGGGCATAACATGAGGAAAGCTTTTGCATTAAAGGGTTTAAACTTGGAGCGCTCCGTACGGAGGCAGTTATTGCTAGATGACACGACATGCCGGAGGTGTCTCCAAATGGGAAAAAAAAATTATTGATTACCCACGTTGCGTTTACACAGCCCCTTCGATTAACACTAATCGTAAAAAATGCTTATTGCAAAATAAAGTAAAATACTAGTAAGCGGATACAATAGAGTTGCAGTTCTAATTCCGTATTCTTAGCCTTTTGTAGGTATTGGTTAATAGTATCACCAGAACCAGGCACTCTCCACAGCAAACTCGGGATATGATACATGCAGGTGCCAAAACTACTATTTCATCAAGCCTCTCACTCGGAACGGTGTTCTTTTATGTTCATCCTTTGCGGTGTTCTTAATGTGCCGTACCTGCTGATATTTTTCGGGTGTGATTAAGGCTCGAAAAAAAAGTGTGAAAACAAATTCCAAATTTAACTTGACAACTGTAAATAACACCATTATACAGTGATAAACTTTAAGTTGTGTCTATCAACATTGTAACTGACAACGGGAAACACGCCTGTTCGACAGGTGGGGCAAAGTGGACATTTTAGCTAGTTTTCACTGACAAGTAGCCTCACTTCCTACTTTGAATGATGTTTTTGTTTAGTCAACAGGCACACTCAAGTATTTTTCTTTTGTTCACGACGAGTCCAGAAATATGTCAAAAGCTAGAATTCTAAAATATTCGCCCGCGTGTATTCACTTTGATCTAAGCTGCATTGAAAGGATTTAGGACTTAAATCGATTTAGCATCTGCTCTCCTTATTATGGCTTACAAAGAAAATCTTAATTCCTTAGGTCAAATCACTAATATTTATTTGAATATACCTCCTAAAATACCAAACACGTGCTTAGAATCCCACCTCTTTAAGTCTACTATTGTCGTCCCATTTTAATCATTGGCCATTGCCAAATTTAAGTAATTTATTTAGTGTTTGGTTGTTTCTTAGCACCCCTCATTCAAGAGACTAAATGTCAGTCAGAAAACACATATTAGAAATAACTGCCTGCAAAATGGTTACAACAAAATGCTGTTTGAGAAGTACAATAGCACACACACTCCAATTTTCATTTTTTTTAAATTTTAAAGCGAGACAAAATTTTACCGATAATGGTATTGTCACTGAAAAGTGATCAAGTATTCGGGATAACACTGCCAGTCGTAAAACACGACAAAGATTTGCGGTTTAGCAACATTATCCACCACGCTATCATAGGTGTCTGTTGGATCGCTTGGGTTCTTTGCAGGAGGTGTAAGAATGCCCTGTTTTCCAACTGTGTACTCACCAACCAGGACTCTAGTGAGGTACATGAATCGGCATCCGTTAGCATCTGGCGGTGAGTACGTGGACCTGGCTGAATAGGAGGCATCTAAAGCAAAGTACACGCCATTTCCGTACATGGTCGCTTAAAAAAGAAAACAAGCTAACAGTCAGTGGAAAACTAACGACTTTGATAACATTTAATGACATCTATTCTCATCGCAAACAAATCCAACATTCGTAGCTGAACCTGTATGCACGACGACTGAAGGCAGCACTGAATCTGTGCAAAAGCCTTAGCTACATTCGGTCTCAAAATGGTCTTTAGAGCTGGATGAGGCTTCATGCTTTTCAGTATATAACACACATGCTCCTTTAACGTTTACTGGCTACAACACATGCAGCTCACACAGCTCAAGAAACGAATGAAAAAATAATCATCCAGATCCAAAGGGGATTGCGGTGAGAAGGTGGGCTGGTTATAGAGATTGACGAGTGGTTCAGTTATAGTGATTGACTTAAATTCCGTCCCGGCATTCATGGCTCAAATCCTCCTCTATCACAACACTAATAGGCTTCGTTCACGGTTTTCCGAGGTTTCACTCCTCGGCCGAGCTCTGAAAATAGCCAGGCTGGTTAGCTTCTATCATCCAGTATTCGTATAAGTTCGCATTTAATTTGGAATTTTTGTTTGTTCCTTCGCAGGTTATCTTCGACTAGCGCACTAATGCTAAATCCACCAATGACTAAACAATCATTAAACTGATTTTCCCTACTTAATTATTGACAGAGTTAGGTCAGACCGGAAGATGAAATGTTTCGCCATCGGTCAGAACGCACGTAGTTCGTCAAAGTAAGCGTGCACTGAGCACTGAACATGCCGCTTTTAAAATGCTTCGTTTCAGAACAAAGAAAATGTTCTGTGAACTCACTGCTAGCCACTTGGGCAGAATAATACCAATTATGTCTTTCTGCTCAATTGGAAGCCAGCATCCCGAGAGCTTTTGAAACTGGCGTACTAAAGATTCGTCGCTTTCTCCCCAACTTTTCTTTGCCGCTTTTCCGGTGCTGGCGTTACGACTTTCCCTTGCTCCTCTCCCCTTCCTAACTAACACTGTGTCTCCGAGGAGGTATCACTTCGTGGCATGCGGCTGAATGGGTCGTTTTGTATGGTTTTCGAAGGAAATAGCGCGCAAGGTGTACCGGCCATATGATAGTTTATGTTATTCAAGGCTCCTATTTTCCTTTTTCCTTACATGCACTGTGATATCAAAGGGCTTTTGGAGGAAGAAAAATTTAGGTAAAACAACAAACTGAACTGGGTTCAATAAGTTAAAGCCATGCATTGATGACAGGTTTATTCTTACGGGAGTCAGTTTCTCTTACCATTCCCGGTAATTAAAATTTGTCACATGTCAATTTCAATTTTTAACTTACCCTTCTGCCAGCTATAACTTCTGTTGAAGCCTTTATGATTTATATGTATGCAGTTATTGCCTGGGGTTCCGTGAAAAAGGTATTTCTCATTACTTCCCTTTCTTTCGTCCATCTGCTGCTTTCGGATTGCATACGTTCCATAGAGGACTGGATTTTGGACTCGCTCTATCTTGACAATTGTGTTACCGCAAGTTTGATGGAATCTAGTCTGGACATCCTGGTATTCTTTTGCATCTCGTGAAGGATCCAGTTGATAAAGATGTACGGTCTTTTCATTACCCTGCGGATCTTTCGGTTGAGGAGTCCAGTGATCTGGTACTTGGACACCTGTAGTGGAATTTAATATTTTTGTTAGATCAGCTCTCGTTCACTGCATAACAAGGGTATATTCAATGCAACACCAAAAAAAGCTTTGTTGCGTAAATTCACGAACGCAAAGTAAAAATTGTCAAGAATTCTTAAGAATCCGTGTTGTAACCAGTCTATGATAGACAAGCAGCCCATTTTGTAGGACTACCCATTAAAGAGTAACTTAAGACTATACCTGGCAACTTGGATTATGAACAACTTTATTACCTTTGCTAAGATCAACTCTTTGCACTTTGGTGATATTTCCATCTTGGTCTTTCTCCTGCATTGTCTTGAAATTAATTTCGCATACGCCTCCTTCCTCTGAAGGAATTATCACTGCAGTTTTCTTGTCGTGATAGGCCAGCTCAATCTTGGCGTTTACGTGGCTTTCGTAGTGAACCAAGTCAGTGCCATCCCTATACATCCACTGGATATCCTTCGACAGCGCCTCAGCTCGTTTACGTTCGTGCTGCTCTTCTCGTATTTGAGACAACATTTTGTGAATCTCCCCCAAAACGTTGACAATATCATCAGGTTGTCCACTCACCACAACGCGTCCCACCATTTCCTCCACCGATACTGAAACATCGTATCGTTGTTCAAGGGTGTGGATTTTTCTTAAATGTCCTTGGGAAAAAAATCTGATCGCGTCATCCTCAATAGGTTTTTTTGCTGACTTTTCTTTCATAAGGTCACTGATTTCGGTCATTGCTCCGCGAAGGTCCTCTTTGCTACCAGCAAAGATCACAAGGTCAATGTCTTTGTTGTAATCATTTAGTGGGCTTTTATCAGTTGGGGCATCTTTATCTGAATCCGTGAAACCAAGCCAACCTCCAAATTTTGAAACAAATCGCTGAATGATTCCAGATTTGTCAGGGTTCGTTTCTCCGGACGCTTCTTTTATTGCCAAACGAACTTCTTTAATCATCTGTGTTTGGAAAACAATCATCTTGATAAGCTGCAAGGAAGTGGGTTGCTTGTCACTGAAGTCACGAATCGCGAACAACATTGTGTCGGTACAGGACTTCGCAGAAATTCTAAGGTTACCAGTTCCAATGGCAGGGAATGAAATGGATGAAATGCCCATTTTCTCGGCCTTCTGAAGACACTTCATTACCGACACTTTGATGCTTCTGGAGTTCATGGGATCTGGAGGGACTATATGGAAGATGAATGTTGCTCCCAAATTACCTGCCCCTGTGACAACAACAGAACCTGGACGTTGATGGCCTAGGCTAGAGCACTCTCTCTGAATGGAGTCTCCTCCTGACTTTAGAACAGCTGCACCTGCACCTCCCCTCTTCATATCTAGCTCAGGGTTAGATATGATGACGATGGCATCTGTGGTCTCTTTTGTGACATCGCCAGGTTGGACTTGGAAGCACAGTGTTCCCACGTTTGTTTCAAAGTGATCTGGGTTTCGTTCTCGTACTGGAGAAAAGGTGGCGGTATGAGATGACGATGCCTCAGTATGTGCTTTCTTTCTAACCGGAATTGGAAGGTTTTTCTCGCTCCTCTTTTTCAACTCTGCTTCGAACGCCTGGACGGTCGGATGATCTTGATCGTATAGAACAAACCTGACTTCTTTGAGTGAAGTGGCAGGATTCTTCTGGTTGAACGATATAACCTCATCAAAATAAATTTTGGCAACTTCAGCACGAGGAAATTGAAGGGTACCAGTCCCAATGGCAGGAAATGCAATGGAAACCATTCTCATTCTCGTAGCTTTTTGCAGGCATTTTGTGAGTAGCCTCTCCAGAACCTGTGAACACAGAACACCACTATTCAGTAATTTAGTTGGTACTTAGATCTGACTACGAGATCAATTATGAGATCTAGTATTACTGGGGGCATTTTTTTCTTAGTTAGCGGGACCCAGTTGATTTCAGTCCTGTCAGCACTGAAGAGCTTTTATGTAAATATTCGCTCATTATCATTATTCTCCAGCTACGTTCCCTACACAGCGCATAAAAAAAACGAGATTAAAAAAACTTCCGATGGCCAAAGGAGCTTTCATCGCTTTTTTTTACTGAAAGTACAAATTATCTTGATAGCAAATGGAAGCTCAAGAGGATAATATACTAATATAAGAACAACAACAAAGGAGCAAAAAAATTGGAAGAAATAAGGAGAGGTCGTCTGTAGAGGAATAAATCGCGAAGATGGCGTCACTAGCCAGTCTCCGAAATGAATGGAGCTGGCGATGTCAGTCGGAAAATTTCTAAGCATCGCACAGATCACGGCATTCTGGTGCAGTCAAGCTGAAAGATCATGAAGATCTTTGAAAGCTCGTAATAAACACTAGCCAACGATAACCAAGGTAACTCCGATTCGGAATAAGGACACAAAGGTAAATTCTTGGCTACATGGCACTTGATTCGAAATAACATTTAAAAAAATTAACTGGAACTTCCACAATGTTTGCATTGATTTGACAGCAAAGTAGCTAAGCCTGTTCACAGCCGTTGTTGTTAGAGCCCTTTGAATTCGCGCTCGTTCAAAGCTTTTTACTTTATTCGCGCCCTCGACGATATTGGATGAAATAGGTCTGTGAACAAACTATTAAAGTGCCCCTGTGATCAAAAAAATCACTTCCTTTTTTTCTTGAGATTCTGAAAGTGTGTCTGCTTAACACTTGACTGGCAAAATTCTGACCTTTCATTTTTATCCAAAGGCCGTTTACTTTGAGTGCAAGTTTTGGATTTCACGATCCGCCATTACTCACGTTCAAACCTGAACGATTTGACATCAGAGGGTTGGATCCGGGAAAAGTGACGTCAAAGGCTCACCAGCTTAAAATTTCAGCGTGTGAACGCAGCTTATTATGTATGCAAATTGCGATTTTAAAAGTGTGAAAACTCCCGTGCTGCATATTAATTCTGCAGCGTACACACGCATTGCATTCTTAAACTAGTGAGCCTTTTACGTCATTTTCTCCTCGATCCAGCTCTCTCAAGAACATAAATTTAGTAATGGCGGATCATTAAATAGGAAAGTTCCAGTTAAAATAAACAGGTGCCTTTTTTAAATCAAGGATTAAAACTCGGGTCACTTAGTGTTTAGTTAACATAGTTTTGAAATCCAAAGGAAAAAAATAATTTATTTTTTGTCACAGGGGCACTTTAAGGTGGCTCAAAACAGTTTCCAACACTTAGATTTGGATGAGTCATTATAACCATTCTTTGTCACTTTATGCTACAATCATGGCATCAAATAACTGAGCAATCATTGGTAAACACATTGGTATCATTTTCGTGACACAATACGTTACCATAGCAACAGTATAACCTCCTAAAAACACCCTTAATTGCAGCTTTAGGGGCTTATATTTCAAAAACGGCACGGTGAAATTTTTTTATATTATCAACTTTTGATAAGCATGATAAGATGCAACTTTTGGCAAAGTTTAAAAAAATTCTGTACATGGGGTTCAGAGCCACCTTAATTTTTCGAAAATTTAAGGTGGCTCTGAACCCCATGTACAGAATTTTTTTTAATTTTGCCAAAAGTTGCATCTTAACATGCTTATCAAAAGTTGATAATATAAAAAAATTTCACCGTGCCGTTTCTGAAATATAAGCCCCTAAAGCTGCAATTAAGGGTGTTTTTAGGAGGTTATACTGTTGCTATGGTAATGTATTGTGTCACGAAAATGGTACCAACGTTTTTACCAATGATCGGGCAGTTTTTTGATACCATGATTGTAGCATCAAGTGATAAAGAATGGTTATAACGACCCATGCAAATATAAGTGCTGGAAACTGTTTTGAGCCACCTTAAGTAATCATGATAATTCTGCTTTACCTTTTTGCCCTTTCCATTGTCCCACTCAGAGCAGATGGCAAAGATGACTGCCTTGCATTTTAGATTTCCCGGTTGGCTGTTCACAGCAATGTCGCCGACAGCCACATGCCCTATATTTGTACATTCCTGCTGTAAGCTTGGTCCAGCAGCTTGGCTTAGCGCCCTTGCACAAGGATTCTGCGTCAAGTTCAGATTCGATGCCGCTGTACCGACTAAAACGTCCGCCTGGAAGATGAAACGGAAGTGTTTGTTGGCAGAGGACCAAATATTGAAGAATGAAAGATAAAAGCTAAGTACTTTCTTAGTCTCGTTTTCAAATAGTGCATATCTAACCTGTTAAGTATAATGATACAATCGAGTTATGGAAAGACGGTTGGAAGTTTCGGAAAACGATCGAGAAATGCTTAGGGGACAGAAGCCGTATACTGACAGGAAAGTATACAGAAAAATCACTCAGTTGTCGGAACTGTTAAAATGAAAATTCTCTTTGCTGCCCCAATATATTGATCGATAGTCATTTGAAATTTCGGCCCACTTTTTATAGCGAAGTAATCAAAATTTCGTCCGGAAACGTCCCGTATTTTCAATTTTATTTCCATCACCTTTGCACTGCTGCTTGCATTGAGCAGAAGTACGCTTTTAGCGCTTTCTTAAGCCCCGGCCATTTCAACACAACCCCGCAACATTTCAACACAATATATCGCAACATTGTTGGGCGCAACACATACAAATTGATAAGACATGCTTATAATGAATAGCTTTTGATATATTTCTTTTTCTTTTGACTAGAATTGTAATAATTTTTTCAAGTAATCTTTTTATTCACTTCGGCGCATTTTGATCATATCCACATACTAATTTGCGCCATAGAAATGTTAATTTTTATAATTGTAATTATTACTATTATTATCATTATTGTTATTACATGTTGCACGCACTTGGTCATCCTGTTGCGACATGTTGTGGCATGCTCAAGTTTGAAAATGGTCAAATTGCAGCTAACAACACGCAACATGTCGCCTTAGTCGCAACAGGGTGGCCAAACACGTGCATGTTGTGCCCAACAATGTTACGATATAAAGGGGGCAAGTTTCTAAAGAAACTGTGGTGCTGCGTCGCTGGGAGTATTACAAGATAATTTGGTTTTATCAACTGGGTTGATAATTTGAATTGGCCACCGTAAAGAGATTTGGAAGCTTCCGAATCTCTTTACGGTGACCAATTCACATTATCAACCCAGTTGATAAAACCAAATCATAATGTTTTGGCCGGGGCTTCACCGTGTTTTGTAAATTGACATAACAAGATAAACATCTGAATACCTGTTCTTTGGCCAGGTCGCTGCTTTTCACTGTGATACAAATTCCTTGAGTCGTAAAGGATCTCGTAGGCCCCATCGTTGTCATTCCCGTTGTTCTACTAACAGCTCCAGCCACAGAGGTTGAAGGTCTGCTACTCTTTTGATCGGAAAAATTCCTCTCTGCTCCAAATCTCTTCCTCAATTCATCCGCGAACACCTTCACTGTTGGGTCATCGTTGTTGATAAGATGAATCTCTGCTAGCTTACAACGCGGATTTTCTTTGAAGAATTCGAGGACAGTATTCAAAATGACTTCAGCGCAAAGGTCACGAGGAAAGCCGAAGACACCTGAGCTGACTGCTGGAATTGCAATTGATCTTAGGTCTTTTGCCTTTTTCAGAGAGCTTGCGATTGCACACTTCAGGTAACGTTCCTGCTTCGTTTCTTCTTCATCCCTTCTCTTCCTGTCCGCTTCGGAATCCCACCTAGGCCCATAAGCATGGATAACTAGTTTGCAAGGTAACGTTCCGGCTGTGGTGACATGCGTATGACCTTCAAGGAGGGGACCATTTTCCAATACATACTCGTCACACTCGTCTTGAATTTTTTTGCCACCTGCTTTAACAATGGCTGCTGCAAGGCCTCCAATGTGTTTTAGATCGCCATTAGCTGCATTAACAATGGCATCTACATGATGTTTCGTAATGTCGCCTTTCATGACTGAAATAGTCTTTCCCTCTTTCGTCGGGTAGCTACAGACAGAATTTGCGGCAAAATATACTTCTTCATTCTCAGCCTCTTCATCTACGATGGCTTCGTCCTCACTACATTCAGTGGTCAAGATAACGCACTTGTTCTTTTCCTCTACTGTTTTTAGGAAACTAGGCCCTTTGTCTCCTAAGAAGAATTTCCTCATCCCAGGCTTGTCAACTGAAAGATAATCTTTCTTAACAGCATCAATGACTTCATGAAGTCGTGGCAAGCACTTCTCTAGTCCTTCGGCGGTTCCAGAAACTTCAATCCCTTTACAGTCGGCGGTGACCCTCATGTCAATTGAACAACTGGAAAGTTGTCTTTTAATGCCATCAAGCTTTTCTTTCCACACTGTGGAAATGAATTTTGCAGATCCTTCCTCCGTCGGGACTGTGGTGTGTAAAATTGTGTTGATGTCCAAAAACGTCTGTACTTCATGGTAACTTTCTTCAATATCTTTGGCAATTCCACTGACCCATATGGTGCTGGCATGATTATCAACTGTTATTCCAACTTTAAATTTCGATGTCAGTAACGACTGAAGATCTTTCCACCCGGGGGTCCCAAGCACTTGGGTATTCTCAAGTGTCAAATGATGGCTCTTCTCACCGATGGCACTCTGCAACTCATTTTCGGCTGCTTTAGCGCTACTTGAATCAACACCAACCACCTGAACTTCGTTGGAACTTTGACTTTGATCGAAAAGGACTACCGCTGGTATGGACTTCTGTCTTAAAAGATCCTGTATGAATCCGGAAACGTCTGGTCTTTTTAAAACTTTAATGACGTTGGTCGGTAGCTCAGTTGTCTGCTCGACTACCTTCGAAATAAAAGTGAATACTTCAACTCTGATCTCCTGAAGAAGTTTTCTAGGACCTTTTAAACACAGTTTTTGACCATCGCTATCGACGCTGATGCTCAAATGGCGGTGCTTTTGTGCAAGAAGTGTTTGACACAGACCTGACATTTCTAACAGAATAAGCCTGGACTTGGGGATGTTGGTTTCGGTGACTTGTACCACAGACTTCATGAGCTCCGTATCTTCTTTAACTTCGTCAAACAGCCCTTGCAGCTTTTTCTTTTCTTGATCCACGAACGTCTTTTTACCAACGAGCAGGGCTATTCGCCTGTGATCATCAAAAGAGACCACAAAATTAGGCGGTCCTTGACTGGAGCTGTACTTCTGCCAACGTTGTACTATCTCGTCGAAGATTTCTGAATCAATGGAAATTTCATCTTTCTTAAAGCTATGCAAGAAACCTTCCAAGATCTCTGTCTTTTCTTTCCACGACTGTTCAGAATCTCTTTTGCCTTTTCCTGAAGGAGAGATAGTAATGGTCGAGTTGTGAGAATTCCTTGAGATTTCAACAAGTACTTCGTGTTCATTGAGCAACATTTGCAGTTCGTGCTTGTGACTCATCTGAATATATTCAAATAATTTTGGGTCAAATAGGATTTCCGTTCTTTTCGTTGAAGTATCTTCAAGGAAAGGATAGTGCTTCTTCACTTCCAAGTTTTGTCCTTCAAGGGTATGGCCTTGGGTTTGACTTTTGGCTATAACGCTTTGAATACCTGCGAAGAAAAGAGATGATAAGATGATAAGGTCAGATAATACTGTTTGAAAATTGACGCTTCAGTTAATTTAAGTATTATACTGTGCGAAGTAACTGAGGAAAAGTGCGAGATTTTTTCAGTTTTACTTTTTAATTTTAAGTTAAAGACGTTTTTTGATGTTTTGCTTCAGTAGCATTTTCAATAACAGTACAAACTCAGTTCAAATGAGACGTAAAACTACTGTTAAAAATGAGGGCTTAATATTTAACAGTAGTATCCGGCCTCGTCTGAACTTTTCCTCGGACGTACAAGGGAGAAAGGGGGTGGGGGGGGGGGGGGGGTGGATCCCAATCCCATTATATATCTAATTATTTTTGACATAATTCTGTAATTTTCTTCCACTTTTGTTCATCAAATTGCAGAAATTCACGAATCTGTACAGAGCATAAGCTTTCTGGTTTGATTTTGCATTAGTTAGTTAGATCATAAATTTCGTCATCACATTGTCAAAGTAGCTGTGGATCCGCAGACTACTTTGACAATGTGATGACGAAATTCATTGTCAATAACAGGACAGACGCATGAAAAACTGACATCAATTTGTTTTTTACGATAATAAATGGTCGAATTGCCCGCTCTCGCTCGCTGACGCGTCGCACGAATTTAAAATTCATATGCCTGTCCGCATATTGACGATAAAAATTAGCCAATGAGAGCGCGAGAATTTCTGCAGTTATCGTAAAAATGTGGCTGAATCAGGCTATTGTAAACTTTAATTAAAATAATAAATGGAGTGAAATTCCGAAATCTCTTAATTGCACCAATGGCACAAGCTATGTCCTTAGAGATATTTTCAATATGGCACTCCAGGTTTATATTTATTGTTAATCAGCTCTTGCCTTGAATAATAAATGTATCTTACTTGAAGGATCCTCGAAATACACCAAGGCTTGGTCTTTTCCTCTTCTCTCCACTTTGCTGACATCTTTCCCTCCACTCCGTTTTTCATTTTCAAAATACAGTGCTATAGTGTCGTCGGTTGTTTCTTTTTTCAACCCTGTTACCAGAATACATGAGCAGATAGGCACACGCTCCAAGCGAGGTCTCCTTCCTTCGAGACCTTTCTTATCTTTGCTTACTTTGCAGAATAGCGATTCAAAGTCTGAAAAATATAGTAAGCAGCTTTCACTGATTTGATTAATTTCTTCTTGCTTTCTAACACGCATGCTTTCTAACATGCATACTTTCTAACATGCATACGTATTACACTCAAAATGTCACTTTCTCTTTAAGCACTCGATCAGTTAATCCCAAAATTGGATCACAATGAATGGCAGTTGGTCCTCATTCCTAAAGATTATAGAAATTATGTCGCACAGTCTTCAAAACTCTAGTTTTAGTCCCTCACTGCAAAGTTTTGGACATTGCCCGTTACACGACGTAATTTCCATATGAATGCATCCCATGAATAATATGTTTTAAATTGTTTGTTGTGGTTTATTTGTTTTTACTACAACAGCGTAAATCAGTGATATCGAGTAAGGGCGTGGAAGTTTGTAGTCTCCTCTTAGCCAACGATGTGCTTTGAAATTTAGTTTCATACATCCCAGTTGATAACCCCTCAAATTGTATGGTCTAAGTTTATTTGGAAAGTCGCAAAACGTTCAAAAATTATCCAGCAGTTGCCTTACGTTGCAGAGGACGTCATTCTAATGGTCCATATCCTTATCGACCCTAGCTCTCAACCAATGAGCGCGCCTTAATTCTGTTAACTCATCGCTAAAAATAAATAAAACGGATTCAAAATTACCTGGTTCAGATTCAAAAGTTGCAAGGGCGTCGTTGTTGCAACCAAGATACACTTTCACGACTTCAACGTTACTGAACTTCTCCAAGTAAAAGCGTAAACAGTCTTCAGTGGTCGTTTCGCTAATTCCTTGTACATGAACTTTAACTGGGTCAGGTGGTAACTTTTTCTTGGGAAGCTGGCGCACGACTGTTAGAACTTTTCCATCAATTGCATGTGGCTTCTTAAGAAGTCGTTCTAAATCTGTCGAAACAGTAAATTAGCAATAAAGTGAAAAAGGATTTCACGCTAACACGTCCTGTTGCGTGCTTGCTTGCTACGTTTTTACCTGGATTAGTTGTGATCGCTTCTCGTTTAAGGGTTAAAAAGTAATTGGTTTTGAATTAATACCCTACACTACTGGCTTAAAATAATCGCGCCTCTTTTTCATCCAATCAGAAGTAAAACCAAACCAATCGCGACTCGCTCGCTCACGCTTTCCCGTGCTTTGTGTGAGCTATATGCATTTACTTAGAGTTTAACTGGTTCATTGGATTGTCCGTGTCCTGTTGGATTAACTAGAGCTATTACTTTTTGGTTTTGGCTTTACGACTGCCCAATTGAAAACCGTTCCAACGCTGCCTATATATTAACCACAATTATATTACATAAACGGTCCTTACATCTAAGGCACGTTTTGTTATTTAAGCAGTAGAATACGTTTTCCATGTTTACATAGCCTCATCTAAACACGAGGAGGGTTGGAAGAATTCGAGACAGTTAGAATTCTCCCAACACCCCGGAAAAAGTGCCCTATTGCTTTTGTAAAATAATTCTGAAAAATTCGCGCGAATCTAAACGTGACAACCGTTACATATTCTCATCTAGACACACCTGTCGACCAGTGAGATTGCGCGTAGTAGCTCAGTTATTTTATAATACTGTGCATTGTTTCCACATATCCAAACAAACAAAGAAAGTTGATGCTTGATCTTATCATATCACGATGAACTGTGCTCGCAAAATTTAGAAATGTGTACTGGCTGCAATCTTGAACTCACGTCTGAAACGTATGGGCTTCCAATGAAGTAGAAAAACAATTACAACAAACTCGCCTAGAGGTTACCCTTGTTTTGGAAAACGAAAATGCTGGTAGTTTTTTTTTATATAACAACAAAAAATGGTAACATAGATCGATCACTCAATCAAGAGAGCAAATAATAACTATTCAAGTTTACACATTTCAATAGAATGATTAATTAGTTAGCCATCTTCAATGAGTTTACAAACTCAACAATAGGGTTAGGGTTAGGGTTAGGGTTTAGGGTAAGTTAGGGTTAGTCAATGTAGTCATGAACTGATAGACCACAACCCACCGTCAGGATGACGCACTCGTTATTAACAAGTTTTCAATCATTTCATTAGTTCCTTTTGACAACGCATGACATACACAACTCATATGCACTTGTACATGAAAGGCAAGAAGCGCCTTCACACACCTTTCACCTCGAGAAAAGTTATCATTGCTTCCCCGTCGTCAGTATAATGAAAGTCGGAAATTTCACCTCCACCAGATCTTCTTGAATTCTCAAAGTAGTTTATTACAGCGTCCTCGCTGGTAGACGGTAAGATGCCGCTGACAATAATGATGATATCATTTTCATCCGTACAATCGTCTTCCTCCACTGTTTTTACGTCAAAGTCATCAGGATTTTCATCTTCGGCTTCCTCAAAGAGCAAAACATGTAGACTTGCTCCACTTAAAGTGTGAGGGGAGTGTTCCACCGTTCTGATGGCGTCTAAAGTTGAAAAATTGAAATCTGCCATGACCCAGTGAACCCATTCTAATGTCTAAAATATAAACATTGTGCTATGGAAGCATTATAGACATTTATCCTCATGAACTTTTGTAAATTGCACAAATACCGAGAACTGTACTTGGGAAGATGGGAAGCAAAGAAATAAGGTGCACTTTTTGAAATGAAAGGAATAAGGAATTTGAATTGAGTTTCTCAACACTCGTCACGTTAAGAACAGAAATAAACTGACAAACATCCAAAAAAATGGCATGTAACAAAGGTTATATATTATTTTTTTTTATGTTTGGTTTAAATTGACGAGGACAAACAAGGTACGTCATTTGAAGTAGTTTTAACTGTCTAGGGTGTTCCAATCTCTGGCAGACAAAACGAGTTCCTGTTTCACCGTGAATCGATAGGAATCTTTTCGTATTGACGTCTTGCTCGCCCGAGGCGCGGTTACGCGCTGTTAATTATCATAAGTGTGACCAGCTGCAGGATTTTACCTTTTTCTGGTACATCGATAAATTTCTCAGCTTTGGCTTCATTTCACAGCTTGAAACTCACAGAAACTCATTGCTAATTATGTCGCTACAGTTGTCCCTGAAACCCGTGAGGGGTAGTCTTGAATGTCCTAAAAACAATAATGTGGCGAACGATTCGGATCAGCTGGACTGTCCTCTTCAAGAGCTGTCTCTTCAAGGTAAATCTCAACTTAAATAAAATCCTGCAATCTATATATCTTATATTTATTTTTTCCTATTATTTGCAAACATTAAATTTAGAGCTGCTGTAAAAATCCCGTTAATAAAACGAAGTAAACAAAAGGATAAGCTTAATCATCGTTTGGTTCTGATCTCACCACTGAAATATTGTTATCTACATCTATATCTATATATGTAATATGCAAAAGGATTTACCCATCACCGCAGATGTAAAAGAAAAAAAATTACTTTCCTTTAAACAAATGTATGCTAAGATTAAGCTCAGCTTCGATTTCACAACGATTTCACGAAGAAAATTGTTCAGTTCGTCGAGCAGACAATCGTTAAAAAAACTTACTTGTTCTTGTCTCTTTTAAGACTGAATTGCGACCCTGTTCAGAGTTTCACTTGTCATGAGTTTCCTGAGCACATTTTGTTCTTCTCTATATTTCTTCATCACCACTTGCGCGATCTTGAGAATGTTGAATTTCGATTTGTTCACCTCCACTCAGAGGTGAACAAAGGACGCTTAGGATTTTCATGAAAGCAACAGAAAAGTATGTTTAAGCTAAACCTTCGACATCACTTAACCTCAAAATCGTGCACGCCATTTTTACTGATATAAGGTACACAAGCAACCCCTGCGAGTAGACTACAGAAAATTGCCTCCCCCGGATGGCGGCGATCTTGGGCGTGGTATCTGGCAGAGGCTCCCGCGCTTTCCGCCGTCGCCGGTAGCTTTGTGCCTGCACTAACACTACTCAGCGGATCCTCTCCACCCGAAAACAAAACCCTGTGAGCGTCTGCGGAGGAGAGAGGGTAAGCGAGTTGCCGGACGCGAGCGACCAGGTTTTGCCGCCAAGACACAAAATTAAATGTTTCATAAATTTACATACATTTTTGTGTGGCTTACACGAAGTGTAGCCACATTATGGCATGATCTGATTTATTTATTTGTGAACAAGTTAGCGCCTGTCACGTGGCCTAGTCTCGCACAGCACACTATGAGGCAGCCATCTTGGCTCGGTGTCGAGTACTGTTTTTTTTCAGGTGATTGAATCACGAGTTAGGTCTACTCACACAAGCCAACACACTCAGAACCGGGCTGTGTTATTAGTGCAGCTTGAGTAGGAGCTTTTACGGTTTAAAAGACAATATTTAACTGCTTCGAATCTTCGGCACTAGTTGTGGTACACTGAAAGGAGTGATCGCACTTTGGAAGGCAGCAACTGTTGGCTTGATTTATCGGTGCGGGTTGCACCACTGAGTGTCTGAAAGTGTTTGAAAGTCTTTGAAAGTCTTTGAAAGTGTCTGGAGCCAGCTGAAAGGGCCATAAAGTGAAATATATAAGCTGTGTAGTTGCATTCTCC